>BMAU01006178.1:0-62770 GCA_019973935.1 Trichonephila clavipes | reverse complement strand
TGTTGGTATAATCATAATTTATTTGGCAGATTTATTTTTTAAAATAAACGCCAAACGGTTTTATAAATTATTCAAAGGGGCTCAGTTCATGATGGTCAGTAATGATAAAGATAAACGCGTGTTCACCATTGAATTCAAAACATGACATAAAACTAATAGTACTTGCTTGTCTCTACTTGTAAAATTTAGATAAAATTAAATTTCATAATTGATAAAGATGTTCAAATGTTATGAAATAAATTTTTCTCAACAAGATTCGAAAATCTAAAAACTCTTTCTTATTTGTACATGCACTGTTTAAATAAAATGCATTTTGTTAGCAATGTGCGCAATTATTCTTCGCAATTAAGTACTTTTAAGTGAAATCTTCAAGCTAAGAGCAAAGTTGGCTACAACAATGAAGCTGCGTGAACTGATTAGCTGGAAAACACATGGTTACTTTTATCGTGTAAGCTGTAACGTCACGTGAGCTTTTGAACAGATTGGCGAAACACGTGGTTGTCATTATCGTGGTTGTCATTATCATGCGACAGTGATGTCACCACGAATTAAGCTCATTCAAAGATTTGTAAGCTGCAGCGGATGATGCAATACATCATATCTAACAGGCTTGCAGCAGCTAAATGTAAATTCATTTACCAACATGTCATCTCGAAGCTCTTAATTTCGAGATAATTTTTCATAATAATAAATTTCCAGAAACTTGATTCCCAAAGTTTATCCGAAAATTATGAAGAATGGAGCAATTTTAAAATTCTGCTTAATTTCTTCAACGCACAACTGTTTTTGGAACTTCATTTGCTTAAAAACTATGTTAAAAATTTGAAGATTATAAGCGAATCATTTGAATGTTTATTTCAAGCATTGAAAAAACATTAAGAAAATAAATGTTTTTATGATAGAAACCCAGTGTAAAAGCAATTTTATAAGTAAAAAATATTAATAATGAATGTGCAAAGATGTCAATAAACATTCACATCTCAAAAGGTTGTAGAAATACGAAAGGAAATAATCTTTTTGGTGTTTGATATCAAATAAACTTTAAACAATAAGTAAGGAGACGTTAAAGCAATTCGTATTTACGTCTTAGTTTCAATGTAATTCCCTAATTCAACCATTTTATTTTGTTTTGAAGAAAAAGCTCTCAATTATTAACAAACGGAAATCAAAACACTTCTGGTAAATCAACGTTTATACGCGAGAAAATATTTTATAAAAATATCAACTTAAATTTTGTAAAATATAACAATTGTGTATGCGTGTATTTTAGCCAAGCTAAGTCATCCAGTTCATAAGTGCGACTCACTTCTAAAAAGTAACTACGTTTTTAAAGAAAGTAAATCGTGAAAAGAGTAGAATATGGGTTCAAAATTGTTTCAATGCAAAAATATCTGACTGCAAATTTTAACATTTTTATATTGTTGCTTTAGACATCATATTCTTTTCCACTGAAAGAAGCTCAGCCTTTGTCCTCGTCACTTGACCGAGGTTCAAAACAACGAGATCCGTCTCCAACAGTCCTCACAAAGCTTTGCAGTGTGACGTTAATGAACGACCAGTAAATGAAAACGAACAAATACCAACCAAAACTGTAAGCACAAACCGTGTTCAGGAGTCTAATGTTTAACTGCTGATAGGATACTTTATGATTTATTCGAAAAAGAATTGAAATTTTGCTACAAGGATAGTCTGCTGGTGTGATGTTAACATAACTCTCACTGTAATTGACCAATTATCATCCAGTTTTCCATAATATTATTATCTTGTTTTTAGAAATTAAATTTCTTAGAGATAAGGGGAGATATATTTCCAACCGTTCATTGAAAAAATGTCTCTTTAACGTCAAGTTTATTTTTTTCAACTTAAGTTTTTGATTTTTGAAAGTAAATTAAAAATATTTTCTGGTAAAAAATAAATCTTTTGATGGAGATATTAAGAGTACATAAAATAAAAAACCCATCTTTATTATTCATGACAGATTATTCATGAATAGGATATGAAGACATTAATAAATAAAGGAAAACTGCTACCCTATTCCCATTTCACTCAATTTTAAAATATGTTTATTAAAAAACAGAGTACAATAAATGTATAGGATAAATAAAATACCTATTTGTGGATTACATCACAGTTAAAACTACGATACTAGTAGAAACAAATAATCAGTTTTCACACTTGACCACATTAGTTTGACGAAGGGTTGAAACAGAAAGTGTGTGATTGAACTGCTCTTAGATAATTACGAATAATTAGTATGCATTATTTGAAAGTAATTACATTCATTAATCCTTAAGGATTAATAATGAATGTAAATGAGCGTTGTGTGAGCATTTTTAAGAAATGTTTAGATTTAATGAGCAAAAATATTTTGGATCAATTCATTTTCTTGTAAAATAGCGATATTTAGTCTGTAACAATCTTATATCTGTAGCGATTTTTTGTCATTTTTATTGCATTGCATTACCATAAAATGAAAAACAAGAACAAATTGAAATACTTTCCGTTTTTTAGTAAATTTAATAAAAAACGTCTTTAAAAAAATAATTGACAATCATTTTACTGTTTATATTTTTCAATTCCTACTATTAGCTCACTCTCTCTCTATATATATTTATTTATATATTTATCTTGTTCAAATTTTTAATCGTTAATAAAAATACTTTCTATTCATCCAACAAGTTCAAATAATTTTTTTAAAATTTGTAGGGGATGACATTTGATGTTAATACAGATTTTTCAAATATTAATTCATTAATTAAATTAAATTTAATTAATTACTGGTTTTTGGCGTCAACTTAGATTCGTCTCTATTGTTGTAACAATGTAACTGTTAAAACAAAGACAAAAGTTGACGTCGAAAACCTGTTTTTCAGCCTAACTAGCCAAACCGGGTGTGCATTGTTACAATAAATCCGCCAAATCATGTTCTTTTTTCAATTCCTACTATTCACTCTCTCCCTATACTTATTTATATATATATATATCTTATTCAAGTTTTCAATCGTTAATAAAATACTTTCTATTCATCCATTCAAAGTAGGAATTGACTTAATTTTTTTTATATTGTTTAAATGCAAATTGGAATTTATATTCAAAAGCATGATAATATATATATATATATATATATATATATATATATGTATATTTATGAAAAATTCAAATCATTCCATACAAAAATAAAAGGCAAATCTAAACTCAAAAGCTCAAACTCAGTGGCGCAACAGTCCATGAGGGCCAAGGACGTGACCATTGGGCGCTGAGGTGCATGAGCAGATGTCGCGATCAGATGGTCAGTCTGAAGCTAGACCCTCAGTGTTTAAATCCCCAAGCAAGCTTAGTACTCATTTAACGACCCACTGCAGTAGGGATGAAAGGTTAAGTCGACCTTGCCCAGCCCGGGAATAGAACCCAGACCTGTGGCGTGGAAGTGCAAGGCAAATCTAATAAAGCATATAATTCTTGTTGAATGCAAAAAAGCACGCGTGATTGCGTTTACGAATGAAGTGTAACTCTGTGTATTTTCTTATAGTAGTATTAAGATTTGTTTTATTTTATCATTCTTATTGCATCCAGAGAGAAATTTCAAGCAGCTCTGATTATATTTTCTTGTAGTCTTTTTCTTCCTCTCTTTCTATTCTCTCTTTATATATAGAGAGAGAGAAAGAGAGAGAAGGAAATGTGAATAAATTTGTTCAGTTACATATATCTAAATTTAAAGCAGCGATTATTTTAAACTAAACGTGTCTTTTTTATTGCACAAAAGAACTTTTGACTATCTTGATTTCGCTTTATCTGACAAAGGAAACTCAGAAATTTGAACCGCATGAAAAGAAGTTATACGCAAATTATGAACTCTATGTTACTTGAATGTTTTTAAAATCTCTCAGTATAAAGGAGAAAAATCACTCACTCACCCACTCATTATCAGATCTCCCAAATAGACGTATGAATATGAAATCTGTTAAAAGGCTGTTTTCGGTTAATGTTAAAGAATAGGACCCGAATAGGTAAATTTTTTCGGGTATAAAAGAAATGAAAAATTAATATTATATTCTGGCTTCACACTATCCCTTAGAGCAGTTCTCCGCTACCTTTTTTATCGCTGCGGGCCGGTGAACGTTTGATAATTTTATCGCGGCCCGCTTAGGTGGGACACGTTAATTGTTTATATTTTTAGATTGTTTTGATTTACCTAACAATTTTAATTTACTTACATTTAAATATGCCTTCAGAATAAAATATAGATTACACAAAAATGAATAAAAGTGATTTACGTGGAGTATAAAGTGATTTCCGCGAAAAGTTGCGTAAACTGAGAGAAATGCACCACTTTTAATTAAATGGCAGTAGTTTAATGTTCTTTAGGCGGTCCGGCACCATTTGATCCATGGACCGGGGGTTGCGGATCACTGCCTTAGAGAACAACATATTTTATTATTCTTCACTTTTTGTTCGAGCTGAGCCATTTTTCTGGCATAAAATGTGTTTCGCGTTTTTTCTCCTATACCGTAATGTTAAATGAGCTGTCCTTTCACGTGTTAAAATGAAAAAATAATATTCACGGAATTATTTTGAAGTTTTAGAAACATTATATTGTTAACAGAGAGAGAGAGAATGTATCTAATATATATTATAAATGCGAAAGTTTGTGAGTATCTTTGTGGGTCTTTCACGTAAAAACAACTGAATGGATTTTAATGAAACTTTACAGTAATATAGCTTATGAATCAGAATAACACATAGGCTAAAATTTATAAAGATATTGTGAGAAGTTTTCTAAATATAACGACAATTGTCAAGAAAGTAGGAAGAAATTCTGCCATTTGCAAAAAGCCCGTGACAGCATTCATCTATCTTTTTTATCCCTTCTGTTTTGTCTACGCCATTCCTCAGTGCGCTTTCGCTTTTCATTTATTCCGTTCATCAGTGTCATCACTATTTTTTTTTCATAATAAAACTAGATTTCGAAGGGAGAGGTGGTGGCAAGAATTTAACATAAAATAAATACAACAAAAAGTGATATTAATTAATGTATTACACTTCGTGATATAAATTATTTACACTATTTTAAGCGTTCATTACACAAAATTTGTAACTATGACAGTGGAAGGAAAACTATGACATTAAAATAAAATATCAAAAATGTTTTTATCATTTAGTTTTTTTTTTTTCTTTTTGAATGTTTTTTCAGTACATGTAAATATATATCTACGCTTCCCCCATACTGTTTTTTTATAACTTATATATATGTGTATATATATATATATATATATATATATATATATTTAAAAGTATTTCTATTAATTCATTACTAAATTAATTATTTGTTAATTAAAAAGGTACATTATCTATATTTTGGATAATAATACATTTCAGAGACATTTTTAAGCTAACTAAATAATCGTTTTCTTTTATTGCTTCACATTAATAATTTTTAACTAACGTAATATTGTTTTTAAAAGTCATAAATCGAAATTTGAAGCTATATTTTATTTGTGAGGGGGAGGGGAAGAGGAAACAGTAATTTTACACTAAAAACGTGTTATGCCGGGCTAGAGGGAGGGGGAATAAACCTGTCTTAAATCAAAAATATGTGGAACAAATTTCGAAAAAGGGAAATTTAATGAAATAATTTTAGAAATCACTCACATTGCGTGCGTACAAACACACACATAATTGCTGGCGTCATGAGGGAAAGAGAAAGCCCGTGCAAGCCGGGCCATGCAGCTAGTAAGCTATAATGTTGAAAATCTTCATGAAAATTGAGGCATTTTTCTGTCTGAAAATGTGCTCCGCATTTAGTTCCGGCCTCTCGTACTGTTACCGAAAACAGCCTTAAGAAAGAGTTTGTGGAAATCGATTTCAAGAGAATTTGGGGGCTACGAGGCATTAAGAGATAAACATTCTCAGGTTTGAATTGTTAGACATTCTTACTTGAAATTAGGTAAAGTGTGTTACTTTTATTGAGTACTGCTAAGAAGAGGTTTCACCAAAATCGAATATCAAGGAAGGGGTGAAGGGAGTGCATAGATATAAAAATATCGTTTTGAACTATTATACTTCCAGACTTGAAATCTGGTAAGCATGTTTTTTTATCGAGTAGAAATCGATCCGCCGATATTAGGTTACACGGAAATCGACTGCAATCACCTGCACTGACGGGTCCTGTCCGACTCAAATCTTAATAGAGGAGGTGCAGGTGTCTTTATTTTCTCCAAACAGAGAGCATGAGTACCATAAAATTCAAGGCCTGCGGTAGCCCAGTGGTCAAGGTATCCGGATCATGGCAGGCATGTCATGAGTTCGAGCCCAGTACCTCTAAAGACTCGCAGTGTTAAAGCAGCAATGCCGCTAAATCTGTCCGAGCTGAAACGTCCTCCCGTTGGAATGGAGGTAGTTAGGAGAGGGGTGCCAGCTCAGGTGTCGTCCACGTCACTTGCCCATGGTTCAAAATTACGTGGTCCGTCGCCAAAAGTCCTCCCTGTAGCTGAACAGTGCGACGTTAATATTCGCTCACTCACTCACCATAAAAAATTCAAGTAGGAAAATCGCATCCAACTACACATGCGAACTGATTTTCTATCAAGATTTTCCTTTCTAAAAAGCTTCCAAGAGAACCCAGCGGCATTTTCATATTCACAGACTCAACATCCGCGCTGCAAGCCATTCAGAAGGGCAAGTGCCAAATCAGCGACAAAACGATCCAATCCACACAAAATCATCACAGAAAGTTCCTGTATGCTACAATGGATACACTAGCCCACGTAAAATATCCTCGGTATAATAAGAAAGCCGAGGAACTTGCCAAAGAATCCAGAGCTTACCCAATCACCTGATCAATGACCCCCATCAACTCCAATGCAATTGCCAGCAGAAGACTAATCAACAATGCTTGTAAAAAATTCCATCTCAGCTCTAAAATAGTAACCGCAGAATAGCACCCGATAATAACGTAAGGGGGAATTAAAATCTCATCTGACGAACAAAAGCAAAGTTACACAAATCACGTCTGCCCAAAACTGCTCTAATGTTCAACTGTCTCCACAACATATCCTCAGCTGCCCAGCAATTCAAACTAGGCTTTTCAAGATCAGCCCAAAAGACCCAGAAGGTTTGATCTTCTCTGATAAAAGCTGTTGAGACGTCGCCTGTCAAAGGCGATCTAAAGTTTTTTTTTTCAATCTACATATCATGGACATGCCAACAACAAGAACAACAGAAATCGTCTCCAAAAGTTAGGTTGCGGTTAAGGAAATACCCGCAGGTTAAGGTTAAGAAAATACCCGTGATACCCGTTTTTAAACTATTGAACTTACAAACTTGAAATTTGGTAAGTATGTTGAGTACAGATCTGCTTAGAAGAGGTTTTACGGAAAGTGATTTCGGAGACGAATTATGCGGAAATAAAATAAAGACTTTTTTCTAACAAACCAATATGTGGACAATGACCTCTGACGAACTCCAGAAACCGACAGTCGAAAGGTTGATGTCGAGACATAAACATCGGGTAGGACCTATGTCCCCATTAATTGTTTTGATAAATATAGTAATTACCATAATTGTCTTTGTGTAGCTCTACACGTTAACGTTTTTAATGTTTGTCACAAAAATATTATGGCGCGATAGCCGAAAGTGGTCAAGGTATCGGATTGTGGCTGGCTTTGTCATGAGTTCGAACCAGTACCACTAAAGACCCACAGTGCAGGGGAAGCGATACACGTTAAATCTGTCGAGAGCTCAAACATCTTCCCGTTGGTGTGGTGAGGTAGTTAGGAGAGGGGGTGCCAGCTCAGGTGTCGTCCACGTCGCTTGACCATGGTTTTAAAATTTCGTGGTCCGTCGCCAAAAGCCCTCGTGTAGCTGAACAGTCCGGCGTTAATATTCACTCACTCAGTCACAATAATATTGAAATGTTATATAAAATTCTTTAGCCAAAGATGTGTTTGGCGTCTGACGGCTTGCCACAACTTAAGGCTTAGAAATTCAAATCCTTTTAAAAAGGCGAAAGCTATACGAATGTTTTTCAATACATATATGAAAGATTAATAGTAAGACTTATAATTAGGGTTAACTAATATAAAAGCAGTAGATATATATTCATACATCATGAAATACCCACGCAGCGGGCGGTTTACTGCTAGTGCAATATTATAAACTAATTTTAAAGCACACTATTCTAATTTTTTGATATTTATTTCACAATGATTTATTCGAATCTACTTGTGCGCTTGTATGAATCTAATATCTGTCTTTTCAAATCAAAATGAAGGAGTATGAACATTTTCTTGTGACTTTCAGAAATTTTAATTTCCTTGACATCTAATTTGTGGATTATTATGAATCACTATTATTCTACCAGAGTTTTAGTAATGACTAGCTTCCATTACAAGTAGATTCCTTATTGTTGTTGTTGTCATGTGCTTTTACTGGGATACATATGAAATACAAGTGGAAGAACATTACCATACAATACAAACCAAAAGAATATAGACATTTATTACAAATGATGATCCCAGCCTAGAACAGAAGGGGTGCGCTGCTTTCCATTCGAGAGGGATCCATTACAAGGTGAAAGTCCGACTTCTTTTGCCCGAAGAAAATACAATCATGCATTACTCGGAATTCAGACCCGAACCCACTCGGTTACAGACCGAGGGTCAAGTATCCACCATACTGGCTGGGTGGCAGATACCTTACTAAAAATAGAAATAATTATATTTTATGAATGAGAAATGGATTTTATGTGATAAAAGCTTAAGTAAGACTCAAAATTACAATACATTAGTTTTAACAAGAGATATATATCGATATTTTTTACCTCAGCCAAAATGAATGTTTTAAGGTACATTCCTCTCTGCAAACTTTATCTCTAAATCACGAGAAAACTTGATATCTTGTTCAATTGAATGGGCTTACTTCATGTGACGTCATAGGCTCATAATAATTTTATCACGTGTTCCAACCAGTCAACTCATATGCTTCATTGTTGCCAACTTTTGCTTTTTACATAAACTTTCCTTTAAAATGTACATATTTGTCAACAATAATTACGTACATGAGTAAACAAACTGCACTTGATTTAAAGTTACATATATAATATCAGAATTACCTTTAAAAAAATTTTAAACTTTTGAAAAATCTTAATATTTGAACATATTTACCCTGTTGATAAACTTGGAAAGTGCATCTACATTTCACAAATAGAACGAGTCTAATGTCAGTTTTGAATTAAATGTAGAACCTGTGATTGCATTACCACGTGGCTGCCATGTATTGAACCCATTGCAATACATACGACAAATAGTTAAAATAGTTTTAATTCGTTCAACAACTTCTTTTTCAGTAGCGTAATGTAAATAATTTTGCATTATATATACAGGATGTCCGGGCTTAAAGTATCAAAAGTAATGGCTTATTTTACGGAACTACTCATGAGAAAGTAATAAATTGCTCATTCATGGATTGGAAATCTCTCCGAGATTTTTTGGGCCTAGTCCGATTGGCCGCACGTGTGCGCATTATTCAGCAATCGCACACAGACAATAAACTTTTTACACTGACTTCATTAGTAAAGATGTGGACGCCACATCCAAAAGATGCAGTGCGTATTTTAGGTAACGGAATTTAAATCAGTCACGCGTGTACAGCGATGTGTTCGAACAGAATGGAATGTCGTTACTGGCTTGCCTAATAGACTTATCAGGAATCCTACAAAATGAATCACGCAAACGATCAACAGTGTTTTCGATCAAGAAAACTTAAGGATACTTGCCAGTTTGAAATACCGAAGTTACCATTTCCTATAAAGTTCTTTCCCAATGGTGGATAGATTTTGATATCGAATCATCGACATTTCAGTCTGTTCGAACACGTCGCTGTACACGCGCGACTGATTTAAATTCCGTTAACCAAAATACACAATGCACCTTTTGCTGGTGGCGTCCGTATCTTTACTAATGAAGTCAGTGTAAAAAGTTTATCGTCTGCGATTGCCGAATAATGCGTGCACGTGCGGCCGATCGGACTAGAACCCCAAAAATTGCGGAGTTTCCATTTCATGGATGAACAGTTTATTACTTTCTGATGGGTAGTTCCGTTTTTATAAGCCATTACTTTTGGATACTTTAAGCCCGGATACCCTGTACACTTCTGGGATGACTTTAAGTATGAACAACTCACAAGGATTTAGTAGTAAACAGCGTAGTGTTTTGTCCCCATAATATTAAGTTTTTTTCCCATCCGACTTACATAATCAGTCATACGGACAATACACTTGAATAAAAATTTAACTTTTTGTAAATAGAAAAACAAATTTTTCTTTTTCAAACGTACATCTAATGGCGCTTAATAAGCAATCCATGTAACTTTTAAGTTTTTCAAATTTAAATTTTCTGAGACAAAATGCATTTAAACCCTTTCTATCTTGGTAACAAAACGAAGGTTTAAAACTTTATCAAGATTATGTTATGCAACCACCCAAGACATAATATGTTAATGAATCAACAGCCACAAAGGTCACCAATAAATTTAGAAGGTCATTGTTTTTCGCCCAGTTCTTTGCAATCTTTATAGTTAAAAACTAGTTATACACAAAGGACACGCCCTTAGGTATTTGAAATTCATTTTTTCTTTCCTACGGGAGCTATATTCAAAGATTTTTAAAAGCGGAGAATAAACTTTTAAAAACTTTGTCTTACTTATACAAAACATATTGTTAAATTTATTTTTGCTAAAAAAGTTCTTTTTTTTTTTAACTTAGGACATCTGATTTAAATATTATTCAATTCATTCGAAATTTCTAAATATGGCTTCATCGCAAAATATGGCAACCCCTCCCCATCGAAGTCGTTTCTATGACGTCACTCCAATAGACTCTGCCAGATCGATGCAACATAAAAACTCAGAGTCGTCTGTGACGGTGGCTGAAGGCATTCAATCGCCCGCAAATTCCATTCCATGTGTATCCACGCTACTGCCCAGTGGCGGTTATAAAAAATAATACGCCACTTGCGCGCCAGGCGAGATTTCCTAATTCTTGCCAGGCCTTCCTTTTTCCCGTGATTAAATCGGATTCTATATTCGAGTCGTCTGCCGGCAACAAGGTCGCATTTGCTGATTGTTGTCTCATTTCGCTAATGCAGGTTGTTTTACGATTCGGCCCCATGATTCTATACTTGTTTGCTGGTTGAGTTTCTTTTTGTAGGGATCTATCAATGATGTCTGTGTACTGGCTGGGGTTGTTGACTGAGAAATTGTATCTTTTCCCGAACAGATGCATATGTATTGATGGTCAGTATGATTGATTGTGTATCAATGGAGAGTAAGGATAAGTATTTGGATAGAAATTTAATATAATAATGAAAATAAACAACGATTGGCTGATTTTTTTCCCCTTCTTTTTTATTTCTTTTGACGAAATATTTCTAACAAGTTACATATAAAAATTTTAACCAATTCCTACTTAAGTCAACGAAGAAAAAAATTTATTTTAGTAGCTTTTTATTAAATAGTTACAATTAATATAAATATGTTTATACATATGACAGAATCACAATATTAAGTGACAAGATGGAGAAATTGATTTTCCACTTTCCTTTTTTATGTATGATGTTGGACTATTTTTTTTTGTTTGTTTTGTTACTATTTATTCATTAATCAAATTTAATTATTCTAATAAAGTAATATCGTAAAAAAGAAATCACATGCTCACGAAATTAAGCCTACCAGGTGGGATTCGAGCCCGACCTTTCGATTAGAACTCCAACGTGCTACCCATTGCGCGTAACAAAAACACAACAAGCGATTTTAATTTCTATATCGTCGTCGCCTGATTATCAGCTGCGTAACTCCACCGGTGTAACTGATTTGATATATAGGAGTGTAACGCGCCAAGCGCCTTTTTAACGATTCCTTAGTCGCTTTGTTTTGTCTACGTCATGCCTCAGTGCGCTCACTTTTAATTTATTCCTCGTCAGTGTAATCACTACTTTTTTTTTTATTTCATAATAAAGACTAAATTTTGAAGGGGAGGGGGTGGCGGCAAGATTTTAACATAAAATATACTGCTGGACAATTAAGGACAGCGGATAACACTATCATCCACCAACCACAAAATGAAAGGAAGCAAAATGTGGAAAATTAGAATAAGTGCGGGATATTAGTAAGAAGAAGAAGTATGAGTATGCAAATTTTTCCACGTCTGTTCATCACGTGATAGCGTTCATAAAGAGCTTTAAGGTTTTGACGCGTGTGGACAGTTGTTGTTTCAAGTCAAAAGTTTACAGGAAAGATTTAATAGACGAACTTAAAATTTTTGGCATGTCTTCCCGACATCACATAGATGATATTATGCGTCGCCGAATTATTGGAAAGATCGAAGAAGGGCGAAAAATAACAGATGTTGCCAGGGAGTTCGACATCGCTCACAGCGTTGTTTCACGGCTGTGGAAGTCATTTAAAACTACTGGAATGTGTAGTAGACGGCACGGGGAGGTCCTGTTAGAAGTACGACGCCTGCAGAAGACAGATATATCGTCCTATCAGCAAAAGGAACAGGCGCACCATAGCTCAGCAGGTGGCAAATCAGTTTCTTTCTGCCTCAGGAAAGCAGATCTAACGAAAAACTGTTGCCAGACGTTTGAGGGGAGGAGGACTATACGCACGCAGACCTGTTGTGTGTGTCCCATTGACCAGACAGCACCGTACTGCCCGTTTGCAATGGTGTCGTGAGCATCACAATTGGACTGAACAGGACTGGGCATGCGTACTATTCTCAGATGAGAGTAGGTTCAGTCTGTCATCGGATTGTAGACGCCAACTGATCTGGCGCGAGAGTGGTACTGCTTATCGTCCAAAAAATATCCAGGAAAAGGACCGATATCCGACATGCAGTATCATGGTGTGGGCCGGCATCATGATCAATGGCCGCACGCTTTAAATGTGGTTGCGAATGGGACTATGACGGGCCAACGATACATTGAGGAAGTTCTACTTCCTTATGTTCGTCTTTTCCGTGGTGCTGTCGGTGATAAATTTGTTTTTATGGACGACAACGCAACATGTCATCGAACACTAGCTGTTCAGGATTGTCTAGACAGCGAGGGGTATTCAACGTCTCGTATGGCCAGCGCGTTCTCCAGATCTAAACCCCATTGAAAATGTATGGGATGCTTTGGAGAGGCAAGTTGCTGGTCGAAACTATCCTCCGACAAACAAGAACACCCTCATCCGTGCACTCACAGAGGAATGGGATAAATTGCCTCAACAGCTGCTGGATAATGTTGTACAAGAAGTATGGTACGACGTATGGAATGTTGCATCACACTCCACGGTGGACATATCCCGTACTGATATACCTTTCTTTAAGGTGCCTGCTGACTTTTTAGATGCATTGTTCCCATTTCTCCGTACGCAGATCAAATGAACATTTTTTCCTTTCAGATGTTTCACAGCTTTTGTACTTTCCAGAACAATAAATATTCTTTATTCTAATGTCACGAACAGTGTGGCAAATATGTTTTGCTCCTAAAGACTCATATCTCGCTTAATGTTATGCTACACTTAGCAATTTGTGATCCGTCATAGCAATTGTCCAGCAGTGTAAATACAACAGAAAGTAAAATTAATAATGCTTCCAGATATAAATTATTTACACTATTTTAAGTGTTCATTACACAGAATTTGTAACAATGTGTTACTTTTGCTGAGCAAAGATCCACGGAAAAAAACTTACACTAATATACGTTATCTCCATGGCAACCACATTATCGCACGATAAAAATATCAAAGTACACCATATTGTAATATTATCACCATCTTCACGAACATAAACAGCAACTTGGCGCCTAGATCTACTGTATCAAATTAGCATCCCAGATGGAGTTACGCAGTCTGATAATTAGACCGACGATATGCTGTTGGACTATTATTTTTGTTTTTCACTGTTTATTCATTTTTAATTTAATTAATGAATTAATAATTGAAAAAACCGTATTAACATGAAGTGTCCTTCACTACAAGAGTAAAAAAAATGTATTTGAACTTGAGTGGATGAATAAAAGTATTTTATAAATGATGTAAAATTTGAATAAGATGCATATTTATAAGGATAATGTGAAGAAATAATAGGAATTGAATAACTAGGCTGTTAATTATATTGTATTTAGTTTTCTCTCTTAATGTTTAAAACGAAACAAACTTTTAATACGATAATTTTACAATTGCTTAAAAATTAAATTTTATATTAATGAAATCGATTTAACAACCCTTTATTTGCCAACGGTACCACTCACTTTAAAATTACATAGAATAGCCATTTTATTAATATCCTGACGATACTTAGCAGGAATATTCTTGAAATCCACTCTTCAAGATATATGGTAGCACGGGTTCTATGATGAATATTTTAGCAGGAAGGTGAATAGTTTTATAGCAGAAATTGCGTTTTCAGCTGACGGCGTTTTCAGCGGATTGCAAAGATTACCATTTTTGTCCCGAAAAATAGTTAATATCAAATTTTAAGTGTTTTATTGTTTTTGTTTGTTAATGAAGACCTTAGAAAACGATTTGACTATTTATTTTGTAGAACAGTGTATATATAACTAATTTCACAGTCTTTAACTAATTAATTAGTTCTAACGGGATGAAATTTCCCAAAGTTGAGTATTTTGCTGAGTATTTCCTTAGTTTTTTCAATGTAGTGTAAAAAAAGATTGCATGAAAAAAAAAAACTTCAGTAAATCATATAATGCGGTATATAAAGGGTTAAAATGTTAAATGTATTTCTCGAATATTTTTTATTCGATGATGTGTGTTACGTCCAGAAGCGATGCACATGTGTTTGTGTGTTAAATCAGTTTAAGAGTTCAAGTTTCAATTTGGTAAAAATTTGAGGATACAGTTATGGTGAAGAACTAGTTATCGGGGTGTCATGAGTTCGAAATCCAGCCTAGTGCCATTGAAGACTCGCCGTTTAGAGGGTATGATCATATACACGTTAAATCTTTCGAGGGTCTGGTGTCCCTCCCCCATTGGCGTGCATGGTAATTTGAAGAGGGGTGCCAGCTCAGATGTCCTTGTTATGACCAATGTTCAAAATTACGAGGTCCGTCGCCAATAAGCCCCCGTGTTGTTTTATACAGCGACGTTAATATACACACATTGGGTAAAATATCACGGTAAAAAAACAAAAGCAAAAATCTAACAAAGGACATTTGAATAAATGTTAATTAATTAGAATATGTTATTTTTGTGTAAGGAAAAAGTGTAATTAGAACCAAGTAAAAAAATTTAAAATGTTACGGATTAAGGCTATCTTCAATGTTAAACAATAGGGGCCAAATTCGGAATATTTTTTTCAAATATAAAAGTACTCAAACATTAATATTATATATATATATATATATATATATATATATATATATTCTGGCTACTATCCTGTAGAGCCGGGGTGGGCATTAAGTTGATCGCGATCGACCGGTGGACCGTCAAGACATTTTGTGGTGACCACTTTCACTAAGACCTAATAATCATTCCATTATACGAAGATCAAGATAACCGTATTTATTCGAATCTAAGCGCCATCGTTTCTAAAGAAAAAGCCCCAAATTCTCAACAACATTTTGCAAAATTGAAAAATATTCTAAAATAGTTTATCGATTTCCAATTTTACGAAATTAAAATAAATTTAAAAGGGAAACTAATAAGAAGTGTGAATAATTAGTTATTTTATCAGTATTATAAACTTTTTTAAATACATGCATGAAGCTGTAATTGCTCTAAATACCCCATCCAATTTTTTCCCCTTCGCACCCGATTTTCAGTTGCATTAACATTGGGGAAAATGCGGCTTAGATTCGAGTAAATAAGGTATTTTAAAAAAATACGGAGGAAAAAATCAAATTATTAGAGAACATTTCGTTGAATAGAAAATGACATAACGATTTGGAGGTTATTTTACGACGAAAATCACGTAAAAATTATTTTGGTTCCAGGAAAAGTTAGAAAATAGAGGTTCGTAAAATGGAGTTCTCACTGCATTATGTATTTTCTTTTGCCTCCACTACTAAGCCTCTGGGGGGACCGCAACCCTTGAAAAATTAGAAGCAGCCCGTACCCTGGAAAAGTCTGCCCACCCCTCTCTCTCTGCTGTAGAGAATTATTTATTTTATCATACTACTCATTTTATCCGAGTTGACACATTTTTTCTTTTATAAAATGTAAGTCTTGTTTTGCATTTTCCCTATACCGATGCTAAATGAGCTATCCCTTCACATGTTAAAAGGAAAACTAAGTATTTATGAAATATTTAAAACACTATAGTATAAATGAATGCATGAGTTACAATGTTTTGTAAAAATCGAGGCATTTTCTCTGTCCGAAAATGTGCTCCGAGTCAAGTTCACGCTCTCGTACGTGGCGAAAACGGCCTTAAAGAGAGTAAGCACACGCAAGTTTACAACATGTTTTTATACAAGATGGGAAAATAAAGGATTTTTATGTGTATGAAATATATGTTTATATATTGATCTTTTATCGTAAAAAATAATTTTTATAGGTCAAAAGACATTTTGCTGTGAAGAGTAGCAATCAAATAAATCATCAAATCCATTTTTGGAATAAGTAAATGATTTCGGGAAAAGCAGCCAGAAAAGAGGATGAGACGTAAAGAGCGTTTCTATATTTGTGTGTTTTACGGTTCACATTACATTATAAAAGCATGAAAAGAGTTAGAAAATTCAGTATATAGTGTAGCTCTGACTGTTAAGTGTATTTTTATTTGTGAAAACTTTATTACAGTTAGAAAACTGTAATAAAGGGTTTAATTGGAACCTCTTTATAATATGTTTTTCTTTCGTTCCGTCTCTTAAGTAAGTTGAGGCCACGATAGCCGGAGGCTCTAACTCATTGTCGTATTTGAGCTGCAGTGTCACCGAAGACTCGCCGAGAAGCCAATTCACGTTAAATCTGTCGTGACTCAAAGTCCTCACGTTGTCATGGTGGGGAAGTTAGGAGAATGAAATGTAAGCTCAGGTGCCATCCTCGTCGTTTCAATGTGGATCACAATAAAGAGATCTGTTCCATTAGCCCTCGTGTTTCTATTAAATTAGGTGTTAATAATCAACAATCAACTTAATAGTTGAAAAAGTTGTTAATTAAAGCAATTTTAAAATAGATCAAATCACAAATCAAAGCATACCGAACATGAAATAAAGTACTATAATGATATATATATATATATATATATATATATATATATATATATATACATATATATATATGTGGGAGACAACAAGGGGTCCAAGACGTATGTTTGTCTTACTTCACATTTATTTTTAAAACTTTAACAAAAATAATTAAAAGGTAGATATTTTTACAGGAAAGAGATGTTTTGATGATGATATTCAGAAGGTAACGCCTGCTCGCGCACCTCCTCGCGTTCTCCTTTTCTCTAATGTCCAAGAGTTTTTGTTTCTCTTCCACTATTCAGTTTTTTGTTCGTGTTTTAGCTGCGCCTGCGCGAAGACTGCCTTGCTTTTGGCTGCATGCTGGCATAACGGGCTGGCTGCGCTCCTGACCGTACGCCTATTCAGCGGTAGCCTCCATGGAGACCAGAGAGAGAATCTGAAACATACAAAAAAAAAAAAAAAAAAGACGGAACAGACAAGGACTATACGACAAATAAACAAAGATGTAAACATATCATAATTTTGTCGAATCCAGACATTTTCTCCATCATGTGAAGGCACCTCTTCGACATCCGGAAGGTTCCACAGGAAAACATTGTTTCACAGGCATAAGAACGTTTTTTTTTTTTAACAAGTTGATCTTTGCTGAACGCATCGATATTTTCCTCTGTAGTTCTGGACGTCTGTTCAAAACGATTTCTCTTTTTTCCCTTAAGCCCCACTGCCAAGGCTCAAAAATTTTCCGAGCAACACAAAACCGTCTATAATTACGTTCCATAGGTAAAGGGGTAGGTGAGCGGGAGATGAATTCCACGGAACTCGTTTTTCATGGCACCATTGGCTTTCTTACACAATACTATATCAGAACATTTTTCTTACAATACTAATTTTAACTTAGTACCTAATTTTATTACATTTATAATCCTTAATTAGAGAACTCAAATCATTTCTAGTATTAAAGTTTTTAACATATGTCAAAATCATAACTAGAGTTTTCTATCACATTTGAAACAGAAACATTTGGAAAAGAAACACTATAATCTGCACTACAAAGAGAGGATTCACTTTCACTTAATAAAACATCGCTCTTTGCATGGCCTAATTTCTTTATTTCAGAAATACACTGGGGATGTATAATAAATTCTTCGGTCAAGGTCGGTGATATTGCCGTTCTCACACTTAACCGGGCGAGAGTGTTGACTATAGGCCAGATTATATGGTGGGTTTAACTTCTACCATTCGCTTTTCGCCAAAAACATGAAAGCTTAATCGTTATGATTCTTCGGAAGGTGTTTGCACTTCTAATTAGTGAGAAATTTAAAACTGATCTGGCAACCTGAATCGATCAAGTATGTTACGGGCTGATTTTCCACTAAAAAATGTTTACATATTGAAGATTTGCGCATTCATCGCTGTTTTTCGCTCTCGATTTTCAAAGTATTCACGTTTATTTTATTATGGATGTGTGTCGTTAGATTCTTACAAGGATTTAAAAACGCTTCGTCATAGCGTAAGTATTGAGATGAATCACCGCATATAAAGCACTTTTTATTTTCTCTTCAAGATAGAATCGGGGATAGTTCTCTTTAATCTTTGGTTTAAAGTTTTGTGATCTATTTTTAAAGGGGTCTTGGGTATATCCATAAGTAATAGGAGTTTCTTTAGTGTGATCCTTCAAGGCTAGATGAAATATAAATATCACACTCTTTAGCTAAATCAATAGAGCCTGAAACCAATCTTCTGCTTCTAATGCCAATATGAGTTGCAGTTTCCTTATTTAAAGTTCAAATAATTTATCAGAAATATAAGATCACGCAGAGATTCAAAGGAATTGCTTTTTAACGAACAATAATATTGGAAGTTTGCCGTCGATCTTGCAACAAATTGGATGTATATCTCGCCTGATGATTTTGGCATTTTAAATGAGTTTAAACACTCGCCAGGGGTTAATTGGAATTCTCAGTACTATAGATTTTTAGTTTTTCATAGTCATTTAATTCCTCTTCTTTAATATACGAGTAAGACGTTATGAGCTCTTTCGCCCAGAGAAGATTTAAACTAAAATTTCAATTTATATTCGTCATTTTATTTTCTTGGTTAAAAATGCGCGTTCTAATGATTGAAGAACAGATTAAAATGTTCAGATCTGGTGGGAACAGGAAAGGGATAAAGTTTTTATACTTTTTTATCATATTTTTTCTATGTTTAGTTTCGAACTGTTTATCGCCCCGACTTTAGCTGCAGGATTTAAACTTAATGCTTTATTTTAGCCGTTTTGAAGTTCGATTTCTTTTTCTAATTTTGCTAACTGAAGTTCCGCGAGCTCAATTTTCTGTTTCTAAAAGTTACTTCTCTTTCGTTTCGCGATACTCTCATCTATACAGTTTTGAATTAAGTTTTAACGAAATCTGGATCACTTTCAAATGTACTGTTCTCAATTTTTAGTCTTTAGTTTAACTATAGTGTCAGTACTCTCCACAGTACCGTCTAGATTCTCAACAACTCTTATGAGATCCTCTTTAAGAGCGTTTTTTTATACATTTATAAAAATTTGGAAGATCACCTTTTTTCTGGCTCCCTTGTTGCTCGCACGTACGATGTATCAATATTTGAAGAAAAAAATTTCGATTCCCACTGATTTCACCTCTTCGCAGGTAATATAGTTGAATGTAGTTCCGGCCTCTACACGAGGCCGGATTATTCACACTGAGTTAGTTCTTTCAACCTCTACACAGGCGCGGATTTTGAGGGTTCGTTGAAAAATACACCTCTACACAGGTTATTTTTTTTTTGTTCCGAACCTCTACACAGGCGGAATGAAGTTTGAAAATTCAACACCTCTACACTGGAGTTGAACGTAGTTTTCGAAAAAATGGCGGGCGTCTCCTCACCCGGACGCTTTTGTTCATTGTCCAGACTTTTTGGTTCAAAATCGAAATTTTATCGATCGCGGCTGAGCCCCATAATTTGTGGGAGACAACAAGGGGTCCAAGACATTTGTCTTACTTAACATTTATTTTAAAACTTTTAACAAAAATTAATTAAAGGTAGTTGTTTTTACAAGATAAAGTTTTGATGATATTCAGAAGGTAACGCCTGCTCGCGCACACCTCGCGTTCTCCTTTTCTCTCTAATTCCCAAGGTTTTTGTTTCTCTTCCACTAATTCAAAAGTTTTTGTTCGTGTTTTAGCTGCTCCTGCGCGCGAAGACTAACTGCTTTTGTGCATGCCATATATATATATATATATATATATATATATATATATATATATATATGCAAAAGCTTTATAGGAATAAATCTAAAAAATAGAACTTAAGCTTCTTATGCCCGTGCTGCGACCCATCAAGGCGTCAGTTATGATATAATCGTTAATGAATCGTCTGCGCATATGAATAAATGCAGAGAGAACTCTTTTATGCATACAGAATAAGAAGTGTGATATACTTTCACACACACAAGCTTTAAACAAATAAAATCACCAAAAATTGACATCGATAATAAACCCAAACCCCATTACAAAAATATCTCTAATTACATTGAGGAAAAATATTAATAATGCACACCAAATAAATCATATTTAAAAACTATTAACAGCAACTCCCCCAATAGTGCTCAAAATGACGTCAATACGCAGAAACACACAAACGTAGATATAACTACGTTAGAATCAAATATTTTGAATTTATATAATCTGAAAGCAAAATTAATTTGTAAATCTTTTAAAAAAGTATTTCGGTATTTATAGTTTGTTAATTGCAACTTTACAGTTCCACACAACTCTTAAAGAAACCATAAAAACCTTAGAGACAGAGAATTGACAATGACAGACAATCAAGTTATTGGGTAGATAAGGAGAAAAGCAAGAAAACAACTAATGTCAACTCAATTACGTTGTACACATACTGCGCAAAAAGGTGAGATACAGACGCCATGTATCACTGCAAATTATCAATCTGTCAGACCGCTAAGTAACACCTCTCCTTACAACAGAGAAAACAATTTCCGACATTGGTTGAAGGTTCTCTGTTTTGTAATACTTTTCGCAAATTGATCTCATACAAATCGTTTTGTTCTCCTCTTGAGACCTGACATTTTTACTGGCTGCTATAATTAAAATTATTTTCATTAAAACAACTTGTAAAATATAATTAATTTCATCATTTATATTATATGACGAAACATTTGGCAGTTGAATTAGAAAACTAAATGAAGAATGTATTAAATTGAATTAAACTTATCACTTAAATTTAAATTAAATAGAAAATTCTTAAAATATAAACTACTTACGTGAAAGTAAATTTAAATTATGGACGTACTTGTTTAGGAAAATAAATAAATATTTTTACGAAAAAAAATTATTTTTAACTCTTCAATATTAAACCGATGCAAGGATAATGTTTGTCACGTTTCCACATATATATATATTTAGACGTTTTCAATATTTATAACAATATTAAAATATTCTAACAATATAATTCGTGGGTATAAGAGAACAAAAATTTTATATCAATTTTTGTCAATAATTTAAAAAAATGTTTTTTAAGTATCTAAAATTTTCTTTCTATGTGCATTCACAAAAAATTATGTCTTTTTCTATGTAAAAAAATTCTTCGGGGTGCTTATAATAAATTTATCTGTACATAAGGTATAATTAGTAAAAAAATAGGTCGTAAAAATAGTTGAATTTAACAGAAGGAGAATTTGAAGTTAAGCTCTCCGAGAACGATTTGCCTGCGGGATTCCCCCCACATATTTTTCAAGTGCTTTCTCGTAAAATCCGCTTACATCATAGATAGTGATGTTATAGAATTTCTTCAGTAATTTCAGATGTATCCATATGGTCGCCAAGTCACAAATGAGTCCCCAAAGGGATGCCAACATGGCTGTATCCCAATATTTCTCCAAGTTTCCACTGAAACACCATTATAATGTAAGGAACGGCATTGCTTGCGAATATTACAATTTCTATCGCCAAAATAAATGGAGACAGAAGGTTTTAATCAATATATTAAGCATCCCGAAATAAATTAAATTTAGCAATGAGTATGAACAGTTGTTATATATATATATTTATTATATATATATATATATATATATATATATATATATATATATATATATATATATATATATATATGTATATAATTTAAACAATGAGGGTGTTGGTCACCATTACAGACAAGGGTTAACTTTCACCCTCATTACCATTTTTCATCCATGAATAATATACACTTGATATAGAGGTGACTTTTAATAATAATTTATAGATTATATACAGCCCTTAATATTAACCTTAAATACATTTTATCTTGAATTTTTATTTATAATCTTAGTGTATATATTCAATCATTTAAAGCTTAAAAATTTGAAAAAATATTTTGAAAGTTACGTAACAATAACGGACAAAAAAAATACCGTACATACCGATTGTATAACACGCACTTTTAACACAAAAATTTTTCAAAAGATCGAAAATTTACGGTTGCATGTTATAAACTGTGGATATAAGAATGATTGCTCAGAGAGAAATAAAGACAAGAGGAACATTAAAAAATTAGATTTCTACATATATCAGCTGTTTATTTAAAAGAAATAATAAAGCGTGCCTTATGAATTTTCATTGGTGTGGATAAGATGCAAAAAATACATCCTATTCATCGAATATGTATTATGTCTCTCCAGGCCCACCTCATCGAATTTTTTGTTCCATGTTTTCTGATTCATAAATAAATAATAATTACCCGCTTTTCATACCTGACTGTCTATTGCAGGGTACTCAACCTTTTTTTTTTTTCTGGGCCGCATACATATGTGTGGTATATCACGCGGGCCCTCAACATTATAGGATAAATGGGGAGAGGGAAATGATTTAAGACCAAAATAACATTGGAAATCTAAAATATGGAAAATTGATCAAAATATTATAGCTTTGTTTGCTTTTATTTCATAGTTATTTTTAAATACTTTTTTATTTTTGACACTAACACTAAATTGAAGCATTTAAGAAGTATTCCCGTCATAGTTTTGCATCAGTAAACGGTTTCATATGATTACCAACAATATAACAAACCTCATGGGATGTTTTTTTTATTCTCCTTTGTGATAACCTCTGAGAAAACACTTTGTTGCTGTTGCAAACATTATTCAAAGAAAGCCTTATTTATCGCCTTTGAAAGAGATCTTTGAGGAAAAGTGTCATTGAATGATTCTTGTTTATTGGTATATTTTAAATACAGCACTTTCGTGACAAATCAAACAATTACTGAGCCATGTTTGTTTCACAATAAAATAGTCAACCTCCCAATAAGTGCTTGAAACTATATTTTTTTTTCTTCCAATATTTTTCGCTTGCAAGATATAAAAGATAGTTAAAAATTAGTTCACCCATAAAATTGTCGCTACTCCACTGTTGTCTGTTATTACTAATCGTAACCGTTCCACATAGAAAAAGAATGCCCGTACGACACCGACAGCAACAAGCAAAATGATATATTGTTTTCTCGACAAAGAACTTCCTACCAAATTTTTTTATACAATATTCTTAAATAAGTAATTTTCTCAGAGAGCAAAGGGCCATGACCGGGCCACTTAAGAAGGACCGGCGGGCAGCCGGTCAATAATATCCCACGATATTACCCTGTCGTTTTAAAATTGCTTTGAATGGTTTGTTGATACACATATCTAAAAGCTTCAGCAATGGCGTTTATCCGCCTGGTTTAACTGCTATGTCTGTATTGCCCACTTAGTACTTCTTCGTATTATCTATTTGATTGGATCTGAACACATGTCCCAAACGAATAGATTATATGGAATCTTTACGGCAGTGGTTCTTAAACTGCGGTCCGCGAACCCAGGAGCTTTTTTAGTGCCTTTCAGAGATTCCGCGAAGAAGGTCATTTAATGTTAAAATTTTCCTCTTTTACAAACTTTGAAAGGCCTAGCGGAAAAATTGAAAGATGTACCATCTTATACAAGATTAGAAAAATCGCCCTCAATAAAAAAAATTCTACTAGAATATGTATTTCGATTAAGAATAGTAATTCATTTTTTTTTTTATTGTTTGTAATCATAGCCATTGATATTGCCACAACGTATATTTTTAAATAGATGTTAACTGTTTTCTTAAAGGGAAAAAGCAGTGTTAAAAATCTGGCATTCTTAGGATTATTGAGGAATCTGTAATTTAGCTATGTGTTGGTAGTCAGAGGGGGTGTTCAAAATCTCGGGGGTCCGCGATGTCAGGCGGATTCATAAAGGTGTCACCCGGTGATCAAATGTTGAAGAATTGCTGCTTTAAGGAACCTGGACGCTTTTGCCAACATTTCTTATTCACAGTTTTTACGCTGTTTTCATCCATCCATACATTTCATGCACATGAATGAAAATATCACTTTTCGGGCGATCAAATTCCGGCATTGTCTTTCTTTTAAAAAAAAATTACCGTGGCTTTTTAATTTTCTACAGTCCGGCTAAGCAGGAGAGTAATAGGGTGAGATGAGGTATTTCGTGATTTGTTGTTTTTTAAGTGAAATGTTTTGTTCCTTTCACATCAATTGTGTTTTGTTACCTATTATATCAAATATTATTGAGTTTTATCCATATTTTAATACGTGGCAATTAATATATTTTTTGCCTTCGTTTGTCAGTGATATACTTCTGAAAACTTATTAGTTTGTTGTACAAATATTTAGAAAACATTTGTGAAACTTTTTAATCTGGCACAACTAAATTATTCCGTTCCATAAATCGATTACACCAACTCAAAATTGCTTTAAAAACTTTAGGTTTCATTTAGATTCCTTTTTTTGCCCATTTTAAGGCGAATAAACGTGCACTATTTAATTTTTCAAGTTGTTGATAATTTCACTTATTTGAGTTCTGACATTAACGTTAGCAACGATTATACTACTGAAATCCAAAAGAGAATTACTATGGCTAATAGATGTCTTAATGGAATACGAAAACATATGAAATCTCGAATTTCATAAAAAGAAAAGCAAAGGTTTTATAGTTTATAAGTCTTTTAAAATCAGTATTAACTTTTTTTTATGCATATGAAACTTGGTCCATGTCTCGAACAGATGGAAACATAAGTATCTACGAAAAGAAGATTTTAAGAATTATTTTTGGAGAAATTAAAGGAAATAGCACGTGGCGAAGAAGATCAAATTTAGAATTTTATCACGCATGTAAAGAGAATCTGACATCATTAACTTCATCAAAATACAGCGAATTAAATGGACCAGCCACGTTATCGGAACGGAGGAAGACCGCAACACTAAAAAAAGTCTTCAATGTCCAATTAAGTAGCACCCGGAGAAAAGGCAGACCAAACCTAATATTGATTGATGGCCTAGAAAAGACCTCCCTGTTTTTGAGAACTAAAAAATGGAGAACGCTAACAGGAAAAAGAATGGTCAGGAAAAAGGCTTCCTTGAGGAGACCAAGGCCCACCCTGGGCTGTCGAGCCACTGAGGAAGGAAGAAAGAAACGAACACTGTTTCTTGTTACAATTAAAATCCATTCTTGTTATTTTTTAGAGCCCATTTTGCAACACTTTCTTCAAGAACAGGCCATTTCGTTACTTCTACTCGTAAATCACATTTATACAATGGCATTTGAATGATTGTAATTTCCTTTTCTTGATTCGCGTATGACTTTCGCCAACATCAAACATCCTTTATAAAAGCACAAATTTTATTTTCTTTTGCAAATTGTATCTCTTTGATTTTGAAACAAGCACTGTGTCTCCTTCGTTTCTCAAGACGCACATTTACTACTAAAAGGAACACCATGAAATGTTTATGGAACAGGGATGGACATTAAGTCGATCGTGGTCGACCGATGGACCGCCAAGACATTTTGGAGTGACCGTCTTTACTAAGATCTAAGACGCGCATACTAAAGAAACATATTTATGAAACGCCGACTCCAGCAACAATGGAGAATCAGCTTTTCACAATCGATACGACTGTGTTTACTTCAGCAAATGATTCGATAAATGTGTGGACGACACTTGTACATCCACTGAAAGTGAACGATGATGACGCTTAACACAGTCGCTGCCAAAAAGCGATAGCTGCTTTGCAGCAGTATAAATGAATTTTTCCCCACACCGACTGAAGGCTAGAATAAATGTGGATGACCAGTTCTTTCAGTAATAGCACGGAACGGCTATTTTAGACATCATCTTATAAATTTCGGGGTTCCACGGGAATGGGCTCTTGAGTTGATGTCATGTCCCGCGATGACGAGAACTATTAAGTACATACGCTGGTTTCGATTTCATTGGTTCGTTGTACTCTACTCGCTGCATTGAATACGTTCTTGTTCCGCCCAGTAGTGGCTCATAGTTGTTTAAGCTTTAACTTGACAGTTTTGTGTTACTTGAGTTTTTATTGTAAAAATAGTAATATGTCATACTTTATAAGAGGAATACAATGTCGAAAACAAGTTTTAAGAAAAGAAAACATACAATTTTAATACCAAATGGCCACACCTACCACACTGGGTGGACCACAACACTTTAAAACATTAGAAATAGTCCGTACCATGGAAATGTTTGCCCACCCCTGGTTTAGAATATGCTTCAGAGAGCGTATAAAGTCTCAGATGCGTTCTAATTTGTTTAAGGATAAACCGTCTACCACCACCGAAAAAGAAGGAAATGACGCCACTAGAAATGAGTCGGAAAACCCTGTACTTAGGTCGATTTTTATCCACCGCCTATCTCTTGTAATTCTAGAAGTATACCATTGTTCAAAAGTCTAGAATAATACTTCTTAAAAATTACTTTAAAGATAAGAGCCTTGCACATATACACATTTCAGGTTTCTTTGTAAAAAAAAAAGTTTTGCGTTATACGGCGATTGTATCTAATAAAAATACGGCTTGAGGAAGTATAGGTGCCCGCGTTATACACTAGTGCGCGTAATTGCGCCGAAATATACGGTAGATAATTTGCAATAAGTAGCTTAACAGTTATTTTTTATTTAGAATTTTTAAAATCTGTCTGTATAATATTAGAAAATTATGTTAAATACTTACAGCATTGATGAACACAGTCAAAAATGAAGAATTTACATAATACATAATACTGGTAGTAATAATTGTTATGTATTAAAATTTTAATAATTAAATAATAAAACTGTGTACATTTACACATGCTATTGCAAATTGTTTTAAAGTATTCATAGAGTTTAAGTATAATACAGAGAAATACGTTAACGAGAAAACGCTAAGACGAAACATCGGTTAACACGAAATAATACAACGGTCCCGATAAATTACTATGTATTTTCAAGCATTGTTTTTATCTTAACACAAAACGAAATCGCTTAACACCAAAAGATTACCCTTCTGATAATGAACAAAGTACGGAAAACACGACACGCAGTTTATGATCCGGAAGAATTCGTTGTAATAGATGATGAAAATGTGTACAGCTATGATTACGATAGACAAAGACATTTTGGAGTTTGTTAAAATATCAACAAATGTCATTGATGCAGATTCAACGACAAAAAATGAGATGAACAATGCAGCTCTGATCCTATGTCATCCGAAATGAGGACATCATGAAGAATATGTTGTGTTTAGACGCCCATTCCAATGGCGAAATGAATAATAAAATTGACGACATCGAACTATTTGTTGGCAATTTGATACTAAATGCAAAGAAAAACATCAAATTATTTTTCAAAGACTCAATAAATGTCTTGTGTTTCAAATTTTGTGTATAAAATTTCATTGTTAATGTTTTTGTTTCCCTGATTTTTAAGAAATACATGCATATATACATATCTATGTAAATTAAATGTACTCTAAGAAACAATTTTGTTGTATATATATGGCATGCAGCCAAAAAAGCAACGCAGTCTTCGCGCGCAGGCAATGAATTGAAACTGAAACTTGTGAATTAGTGGAAGATGAAACAAAAACTCTTGGACATTAGAGCAGCGAAAGAGAGAAGCGAAGAGAACGCGAGAGCTGCGCGAGCAGGCGTTACCTTCTGAATATCATCGTCAAACTTTATCCGTAAACTTATCTACCTTTTTAATTAATTTTTGTTTAATGTTAAATAAACCATAAGAGAAACTTATTGGACCCCTTGTTGTCTCCCACAAATTATGGGGGGCTCGGCCGCGATAGATAAAATTTCGATTTTGAACCAAAGTCTGGACAATGAACAACAGCGTCCGTGAAGGGACGCGCCGCCATTTTCGGAAACTTCGTTCAACCTGTGTAGAGGTTGAATTTTTCAACTTCATTCCGCCTGTGTAGAGGTCGGAACAAATAACAAAATAACCTGTGTAGAGGTGTATTTTTCAACGAACCATCGAAAATATCCCGCCTGTGTAGAGTCGGAACAAATAACAAAGAGGTGTAACTCAGTGTGAATAATCCGCCTCGTGTAATCCACCTGAGAGGCCGGAACCACAATTTCAACTATATTACCTGCGAAGAGGTGAAATCGGTGGAATCAACGTTTTCTTCATTGGATACATCGTACGTGCGAGCAGCAAGGGAGCCAAAAAAAAAAAAAGGTAGGATCTTTTCATATTTTTATAAAATGTATAAAAACGCTCTTAAAGAGGATCTCATAAGAGTTGTTGAGAGCTAGACGGTACTGTAGAAAGTACTGACACTATAGTTAAAACTAAAGACTAAAATTGAGAACAGTAGTACATTTGAAAGTGATCCAGATTTCGTTAAAACTTTTAATTCAAAACTGTATAGATGAGAGTATCATAAACGAAAGAGAGGTAACTTCAGAACAAAAAATTGAGCTCATGAAACTTCAGTTAGCAAAATTAGAAAAAGAAATCGAACTTCAATTGGCTAAAAATAAAGCATTAAGTTTAAATCCTGCAGCTAAAGTCGAAGAAAAAACAGTTCGAAACTAACATAGAAAATATGATAAAAAGTATAAAAACTTTACTCTTCCTGTTCCCACCAGATCTGAAAATTTTAATCTGTTCTTCCAATCATTAGAACGCGCATTTTTAACCAAGAAAATAAATGACGAATATAAATCTGAAATTTTAATAAATCTTCTGGGCGAAAAGAGCTCATAACGTCTTACTGTATATTAAAGAAGAGGAATTAAATGACTATGAAAAACTAAAAATCTATAGTACTCAGAGAATTCCAATTAACCCCTCGCAGTGTTTAAAAACTCATTTAAAAATGCTGTAAAATCATCAGGCGAGACATACATCCAATTTGCTGCAAGATTGACGGCAAACTTCCAATATTATTGTTCGTTAAGAAAAGTTAATTCCTTTGAATCTCTATGTGATCTTATAATTTCTGATAAATTATTTGAAACTTTAAATAAGGAAACTGCAACTCATATGGCATTCGAGGAAACAGAAGATTGGTTTAAGCCTATTGATTTAGCTAAAGAGTGTGATATATTATATTTCATCTAGAAGCGGATCACATAAAGAAATTCCCATTACTTATGGATATGCCCAAGACCCCTTTAAAAATAGATCACAAAACTTTAAAACAAAGATTAAAGAGAACTATCCCCAATATCATGAAAGAGAAAAATAAAAATTGCTATATATGCGGTGATTCATCTCATTACGCAAGAGACTGTAAGAAGCGTTTTAAATCTAAAAAAGAATCTAACAGCCACATCCGTAATAAAATAAACGTGAATACTTTGAAAGTCGAGAGCGAAAACAAAATAGCGGTGAGATCGCAAATCTTCAATACGTAAACATTTTTGTGGAAAATCAGCCCGTAACAGCATTGATTGATTCAGGTTGCCAGATCCCAGTTTTAAATTCCTCACTAATTAGAGTGCAAACACCTTCCGAAGAAATCATAACATTAAGTTCATGTTTTGGCGAACAGCGTATGGTAGAAGTTAAACCATTAATATTTCTCTTAATCAACACTCTCTAGCTTAGAGTGTGAGAACGGCAATATCACCGACCTTGACCGAAGAATTTATTATACATCCCAGTGTATATTCTGAAATAAAAAGAAACTAGGCCACGCAAAGAGTGATGTTTTTATTGAGTGAAAGTGGATCCTCTTTGAGTGCAGATTTGGGTGTTCAGTTTAATTCAAGTGTTCACTTTTCCAAATGTTTCTGTTTCAAATGTGATAGAAAACTCTAGTTATGATTTATCACATGTTAAAAACTTTAATACTAGAAATGATTCGAGTTCTCTAATTAAGGATTATAAATGTAATAAAATTAAGAGTACTAAGTTAAAATTGAGTATTGTAAGAGAAAAATGTTCTGATATAGTATTGTGTAAGAAAGCCAATGGTGCCATGAAAACGAGTTCCGTGGAATTTATCTCCCGCTCACCTAACCCTTTACCTATGAAGAGTGAACATCGACGGTTTGTGTTGCTCCGAAAATTTTGAGCCTTGGCAGTGGAAGCGAAGGAAAAGAGAAATCGTTTTGAACAGACGTCCAGAACTCTACAGAGGAAAATATCGATGCGTTCAACCAAAGATCAACTTGTTAAAAAAGACGTTCTTATGCCTGTGAAACAATGTGTTTTCCTGTGGAACCTTCCGGATGTCGAAGAGGTGCCTTCACATGATGGAGAAACTGTCTAGTTCAGAAAAATTATGATATGTTTAATCTCTATATATTTGTCGTATAGTCCTTGTCTGTTCCGTTTTTTTTTGTATGTTTCAGATTCTCCTCTGGTCTCCATGGAAGTACCGCTGCGGACAGCGTACGGTCAGAATGGCCGTTATGGCATGCAGCCAAAAGCAACGCAGTCTTCGCAAAGCGCAGGCTGAATTGAAACTGAAACTTGTGAATTAGTGGAAGAGAAACAAAAAAACTCTTGGACATTAGAGCAGAGAAAGAGAGAAGCAAAGTGAAGGAGAAACGCGAGAGGTGCGCGAGCAGGCGTTACCTTCTGAATATCATCGTGAAACTTATCTGCAAACTTATCTACTCCCTTTTTAATTAATTTTTGTTTAATGTTAAATAAACCATAAGAGAAACTTATTGGACCCCTTGTTGTCTCCCCACACACACACACTTATATATATATATATATATATATATATATATATATATATACACTGGTGTGCAAAAATTAAGGACGAGACGGTTTTTTCAATATAACTTTGTACAAAGCTTTCCAAATCAATTCATTTAATACCGTAAGATCCCCAATACGTAAGGACATGTAATGTAAGCAACACTTACTAAAAGAGAAATCAGAGGGATAAAAGAAGCTTGATTGAAAAAGTAGCATGGAGCGCAATGCGACTGAAGGCCGGAACATCCCTGTGATGGGTACAGCAAGAAACATCCGGTCTTTAGTAGGGGGGATATGATCTCCCCTGACTGCTAGGCAGGTTTCAGCAGCGTCTTCCCATGCTAAGAATGAGGTGTCAATGAGTTGTTGAGGCATTGTTGCCCATTCGTCTTGCAGCGCCAATCGAAGCTCCTGAATCGTTACTGGTGGTAAGGTACGAGCTGCCAAGCGTCTGCCTAGAAAAATCCCATACATGCTCGATGGGATTGAGATCCGGAGATCATGCCAGCCAATCCATACGTTCAATATCCTCACTCTAAGAGCTGTTCGGCAGCTACTGTGTGATGACATGGTGCATTGTCGTCCATGAAAAAGGAACTGCAGACCCATAGCGCCTCTAAAAGACGCACATATGGAAGAAGAATCTCGTTACAATAACGGGTCCCGTTGACTGAACCTGCGTCGAAGATGTGAAGGTCTGTAATGACTACCAAGCATGATGCTCCCAAACGAGAACACCGCGACCTCCATACCTGTCCCTTTCAATGATGTTCGAGGGATGATTGCGGCTTTCCCGCTCTCTCCAGATGAGTATGCGATGAGAATCGCTACTCAAACTGAATCTGCTCTCATCTGTAAAGAGTACTCGTCCCCATTCATTGTCTCTCCAATTCCGGTGTTCCCGGCACCACAGAGAACACCTTCTCCGATGGCAGGCGTTAAAGGTACACACCGTACAGGGCGTCGTGCAAACAGACCACCACCGTGCAGTCTTCTGGCCACGGTAAAACGCGATATCGGTCGTCCAGTCGCCTGTGTCGTGTGTCTAGCGATTTCTCCCACGTCTGCCGCCTGTTTCTTCCGGCCTGTAAGACAATGTACCGGTCATCTGCGGGTGTGTTTCTCGTGGACGACCACTACTGAACCCCGGATAGCTGTTCCTTGTAGTTTGAAATTGTCTCCAAAGTCGTGAAACGATGCTGTGAGCAATTCCGAACTCTGCAGTCACACACACTGCGGCCTTCCTCCAACTTCCCAATGATTCGACCTCGGGTAAAAGCATCCAGATGTCGTCTAACAGATTGATTATTCGCCATTTCTCGCTGAGGCAGTAACTCGGTGTGATTTTAACTGCTATACAGCATGCAATCTCTTTGCCAGAAATACTGATCTTACACCGACAACATGCTTTATACTACTCCAGACACTCCCCATTACGTCTACCTGCATATCTGCGCATGTGCTACCGTACATCACCTTACTTAATCTCCTGATTGGTCTTTCTGTCCGCTCTGCCTCTTCGTTCAGCTGATATGCTAATTTTTCGACTTCGTCCCTTAATTTTTGCATTACCAGTGTATATACACTCACTTCCAAAAAGTTAAGCACGAAGATATAAAACGCAAAAAATCAACAAATAATGCTTTGATTGACACAAAATTTGGCAGTAAAGTAGCATATATATTTATACATGAAACAAAATCAATAATTTATATACAGAAATGAAAACAATATTTTAAATTTTTGTAAGTTATCAGATAATGTCATACTGGACTTAAACAGAATTATATATAAAATGAAAATAAACAGCATAAAATGAAAAAAAAGGACATTAATAGGGTATGGGGGATCCCCCCTTATCTGTGTGCAAAGTTTACACATTCTGACCATGCCTTCAATTAGGTAGTCAACCACCGCAGAATTAAGCAATCGCCATTCTGCTTGTTAGAGAGTTTAGAGCAGTTTCCAGCCTCAATAAGAGTGGCTGGAGTTGGGAAACGTGAAGATAAACAAGGCCGAAGCATCCCAAAGATTTTCAATCGGATTAAGGTCGGGCGAATATGCTGGCCACGCCATACGTGCAACTTCACTCTCAGGCAGTCATTGACGATGTCAGCTCTATGCTGACGTGTGTTGTCGTCCATTAAAACAAAAGTAGGGCCAGCTGCTCCAGCTTACTATCTCACAATGGGTTCTAGGACTTCATCTCGATACCGGACAGCCGTCACAGAACCCCGTTTAAAGACGTGAAGGTCGGTGTGTGGTATCCTAATTAAATCCCTGCTCACACCATAATGCTTCTGCCTCGGAAGGCGTGATGTTGGTTGTTGTTTTGGGGCTGATTGCGTGTTCCTTGTTTACGCCATATCCTTATATGCTTGTCATCTGTCTCCAGAGCAAATCTTGATTCATTAACAAACATGACATTGCCCCAGTCAGACACAGTCCAATTGCCATGTTCCCGGCACCACTTTAATCGTGCTCCTCTTGATTGGACGGATAGAGGAACACCAAACTCGAGGTACCCGTGTATACAGTCCATTCATATGTAATCTTCGGCGTGCAGTAGCTGCAGATATAGCCTTACCATTGGACGATGTAACCACAGATGTCACACGTGTGAAGTCTCTCTACGATTCCGCCTGGCTACAATAGCAATATATCACTCTTCCGCGGGGGGCTGTAACCCTTGGGCGACCGCCTACTACAACTGTCTGTGTGGTTTGGAATTGTTTCCATAAACGTAGTACAGTTTGATGAACGCCGAGAAAAGAAGAGCAACATCTGTGATCGACTGTCCTGCTTCTAATGCGCCCACAGCACACCAGCGCTCAGAATCTTCCATTCGCTTTCTGGAAGTCTGAAAAACGTATGTCTTGAAAACAAATTGTACGAAAGTTTTAAACACCTTCTAATAGCACTTACAATCAACTTCTGTAACCCTTCATAAAACTGGCTTCTTATAAGACTGCCCTTTTTGCATATTTATTGACATAAGCATGATTGGCTGTTACCCCTAGCATATTTGCATACACTTTCATCTACCTCTACAGCAGATTGCATCCTCTTCAATTCTGATTGGCTTTCGGAAATTAGCATTTTCCTCTCCGTGCTTAACACTTTTGGAAGTGAGTGCATATATATATATATATATATATATATATATATATATATATATATATATTTGCAATATCTTATAACACGAGAAAATATTTCCGTCCCCTTAGTTCTGTGTCAAACGATCACTGTGTTTTAATGAATAATACGTTAAATAACCTAGAAAATCAATAGGTTATAATCTTCCAAACGTCTTAAAAATTTCAATAAAGCAAGGCTTAGAGCTCAAAAGTCTGAAGCTTGATCCAGAAAATGCGCTCTTTTTATTGAATCTTGAAGAGAGAAAAAAAATGTTAAAACGATGGGTAGTTTATTTCCAATTTTGCTCCGGAGCAAACTCTCTTTTCTGGTCATTATTGAAACTCTTTGGGTATTCAGTAAACGACCTCATTTACTGAAGAGCGAAACGACTCAGTAAAGTGATGGATACTTAGAAGAAACAATTTATCACTCCTCTTCCTGATATCAGGTTAAGACAGGAGTTGGACCAACGAGTTTTCACTTAATATTATGTATTTAGTGTGTATAATAGAATCAACGATTAATCATTTTGAAAAATAAAAACAAGTCTGTCGAATTCTTTTTCGAATTTTTGAGAAACGTGGATAGAGCGTTGAATTTAAAGAAATGAACTTTTCCGCTGTGATTTTCGAAAGTTCTCTTAACAAAGAACGGTTGTCGGTGTCGATTGGACATCGGAGCCTGTTTAGTTTGTTTCTCCCTTCCGCATTTTTTGCATGGAATTTAAAAATTTTCTTGACTTTTTAATCGTTTTCCGTATTGATTACAAAAGAAAAAGTTTTGCGGTTCTAGGTTAATTAGGAAAAATTTGACAGCTAAATACCTAGAACGTCTGCTGGTGTCGTTTTTGGGACACCAAGGCAATTATCATTTTTAATAGCTATCGTTTAACAAAAGATAGTTCACTAAGTAGATACCACTAGTAAAACAAACTTCCGGAAGTATCTGTTGTAACTCTAGTTCAGCGGCGCTGCAGTCGCTTGTTTTCAAGTGTATATAGTATTCCTGTCTGTCTTGTTTGTGTTGTAAATAAACGTTTGTCCTCAGTTTGCTTTATCCCTTCTGACAGGTATGAGCCTTAATTATTCCATTTTTTGTACGAAACGAAATTGAATTGAATTTTTGAAACACGATAACGAATGAATTACGAATTTTTGAACATTATTTGATATTGAACTTGAATTTGAACAGTATCACATCGCACATTCTTTTCCTTGAACGCAGTATTATAGGGTTCATAGTGGAAATGAGTTAGTTATACTAAACTCGTTGTGACTAAGTGTTTATTGCATAGCCTTCGCTTATCTGCTCATGAGAAAAATTCATTCAAATTTTCGAACCTTGTGCGGAGCAGACCCCCTGAAACGATGATTCGTAGAAAGGTCTAAGCTCTGATGAAGTTGTTAATTTGTTGTGAGAGCTTTCAGAGAATGAATCGGATGGTGGTTAGGTGTCTTGCTCTAATTTAGATTCCGATGGAGGCATAAGATTTAGTGAAATTGACTGCCAATCTGAAGAAAGGGCAGATGAAATTGATAATATTCAGTAAATCCTTATATATATGTCGCTTTAGGGATGGCACAGAATGGAAACCACATAATAATGATCTCCCCGACAGATTTGCGACTCGAAATGTTTTTGAGACAAAGCAGGGGGCCAACAAACTTCGCCAAACATTATGTGAACGTCAGTTTTTTATGATATAAATGGTCATAATATATGATAATTACATAAATACTATTAAAAACTCTTTAAAATAAACCTTACTGAACAATTGTAGTCTTGCAATTAATAGTTATTACAATTATTTATATATTTACATCGCGGTGTCGAAACGATACCGGTGGACGTTTAAGGGTAATCGAAATCCCGGACGTTCTAGTCTTAAAGAAATGAGCTGGAATGTTTTGGTTTTCGAAAGTTCTCTATAGTAGGTTGGTGCGAATGAAATGTCGGAACTTTAAGTGAATATATAAAACTGTATAGCTTTTTTAATCAAAAATATGCTTCTATTTTGCTTCAATATATCTTTACCAACTAGATCTTAATGCACAGATGCCAGTCTTAAAAAGAAATCAATACACTAATACTAAAATCAATACACTCTTATTAGAAGTTTTCACACTGTCTCCATTTTCATATCGTTTACCCCTTAAAAACGGTTCCAATTGTTTGAAAAAAAATGAAAGTCGGGCTTGGTCCGGTGAATAAGCTGGAGTGCTGAGTTTAATTATTTAATTTTCGCAGTTGTTTTTTACACCACGTATGCGGCCGAGAGTCGTCGTGGAGAAGAAATGGGCCAAACCGATATATATAATTTCAAAGATCTCATTTTGGCGTACATCGAAGTTTGGAGTGAGTGAATATTAACGGCGCACTTTTCAGCTACTGGAAAGCTTTTGGCGATGAACCTCGTAATTTTGTACCATGGTCAAGTGAGCAAGGACGACACCTGAGCTATAACTGCCATACCAACGGGAAGACGTTTGAGCCTTGACAGATCGCCTTAACGTGCATTGCCCCTCTACCTTGCGGGTCGTCAGCGGTGCTAGGCTCGAACTCATAACACCCCTTCTACGAATTCGTTACCCCTTGACCACTAGGCCACCGCGGCCTCTACTTTTAATTTGAGTAATTGTATTTGAAGTAATCTCTCTCAGTTTGTGACTCATAAACTAAAGTAAGTCTCCTGATGAGGAAACAAATACTCAACTAAACATAAATTGGCGAAAGTAATAATTCAAAATTCAACCCAATCGGATGAAAAAAGGCTTTGTTCTATCTTTTTTAAAAATTTAAAAGAGGCAACTCACACTTCTTCCGAAGCTCTGACCGAAGTCAAACTAACGGACTGTAACACAGACAAGGTTATTGTAAAAATTAAAATTCGTTATAAATTGCTAATATTAAAACTAATATATAATTGCTAAATACAAATGAGCATTTTAATAAGCACACAACATTTTGTGCATAACCTAACCTAAACAATCATTAATTTTTAAAACAGAGCATGAACTCAACTAATCTGAATAACTTGATACAAAAGTTGGCAGCCACCCATTTCACATCCATCGTCAGATGCATATCCATATTTGGAATCAATGACTTCATTTCTTAAATTTATTATAAACCATATTTGAAAAACTAATGTGGTCTTGAAAAGAAAAAATACAGCCCATATATTATATATAAATAAAAGCATAATTAACATAATAGAAAAAACTTCACATTATTTAAAATAATTGAATAAATTCGATGTCTAACGATATAAATCAAGCAGCAGCTTACTTGTCAAATGTTTTTAAAGTGTGGAAAAACTCAACTATTGTATGTTATTTCCTGATTAATTGATTAAAATGATTTAGGCCAAGGGTGAGCTGACTTTTCCAGGATACGGGCTACTTCTAATGTTTTAGAGTGTTACGATCCCGCCCAGTGGCGTAGGTGTAGCAATTCTGTGTGCTTTCTTTTGCCTAATATTTATTTTCCACATTGCATAGCTCTCTTAAAAATGACAGATTACTATTTTCATCCCAAAACACAAGTAATTGTCAATTTGTATGCTGAGAAACTATGTGCGGCAGTTAGTTCGTGGAGGGCCGGACAAATTCAGTGCAACGAGCAGAAAAAATACGTGAAGAGATAAATCTTAAACCGACGTTTGTGCTTAATTTGTTCGCTGCTGAGTTCGCGCCATCATGGGACATGAAATCACGAGAACCCTGTATCCGTGGAAGCGCACAATGTGGGATGATGTCTCAACAGCCAGTCCCGTGCTTTTCCTGAAGCTGATTATCAACACATTTATTCTCCCTTTCAATCGGCGTGTGGAGAAAGTTCATTTATACGACTGGTAATCGCAGTGATCGCTTTTCCCCCTACGGTGGCAGGGAACGAGGTGAGCGTCATCGTGCGCTTTCAATGAAGGTAGGTATGTCGACTACACATTTATCAAATCTCATTACTTAAGAAGTAAACACAGTCGCATCAATTGTGAAAAGCCGATTCTCAGTTGCGATAACCCCTACCTGGGGGAACCCATCTTTTCATCTACTCGACCTAGATTTGAAGGAGGTAAAATTGATCACCTAAGCTAGCCATAATAAAACAATTTATTATTATTCAATTATATTGATCAAAGACAGTCTTACTATAAGAAGGAAATCAGGGAGTGATATATCAACAACCTAAATCTTATGTGAATAAGCGCCTGAAATCCTAAACACCCTAACTCTAAGTAAGTAATCCTACGAATCTTAACTCCCTTAATTTATTTGAATAGCTAAAGCCCGTTCGATAATTACGGGTCTAAGTTCGAATCCTTACCATAAGCTCACGGCAACTCAGATTCCTTTTCCTCCTTTCGCGTTACTAATCTCCACATCTATATATCTACTAACTAATCTGCATATCAGGGTTCTTCTTGAGAGGGTTGGCTGTGAAATAACTCAATTGATAGCCCCAAAGATTCCCCAAGAGGATTAGTTGAAAAGACTCCGTAAAGCCCCGTCACACAGTCTAGCTGGCGTCGGTATTCCATAAATATGTTTTCTTTTAGTATGCGCACCTTAGGACTTAGTAAAGGTGGTCACCTCAAAATGTCTTGGCATTTACTGGTCGATCGTGATCGACTTAATCTTTATATTTCTGATTTAGGCTAATGAAATTATTAATGAGGGGACAGATAAAATGTTCAACCTGATAAGTTCATCTTAGGTTTTTCATCTTAAAAGCCTTAGTGATGAAAAAAAAAAAAATCCTGAAATATTTAGAAGCGATATCTCTTAACAATCTTCTTGGCTACTATAGTAATTAATATTTATTAATATTGAAAAAGGAGGGAAAAATAAAAAGAGAGAGAGAGAGAGTAATTCATTATTTTATTTTTATAAAAAATAGTAGTGTAACTAGAAGTAAATAAATAATAGCAAAAAAATTAAAAATAATAAATGGTCTTAAGTATGTAATTAGTTATCATCGAATTTAATGTGCCATGTATTAATTACTTTTTAAAGAAACAATTATCAAATACTTGAGGGGTTGTTGTTATTTCATTTTTAAATTTATTTTATCTCCTTCAGGAAACCTTTTAATTGTTTCCTTCCTTTAAAAGCTTAAGTTTTATGACTTGCTTTAAACACTTAGTATGACTTAGCAAAGTTTCACTAAACCTTTAATATTTAAATTACTTTTAACACAGGATTTAATACTTTTCAAATAAGTTGCTATTTTCAAATCTAAAGCTCATAAATGTGCACTCTTGATAGAATTTTCGAGATATAATTGGATTAAATCTAGGTTTAAATACTTTGCATTTTTAAACTTAAAATGAGTGGAAGCCATAATAAACTAAAATGAATATTTAAAGACTGTAGTACATATAAAACTTATCTCAGAATGGATTGTTACTTTTAATAACTTTCACTGCACTTGTGACGAATCTGTACGGAACCTTTCACTAATCTTCTTAGGCGTCTTTCTGGAATATTAATTAGCGTTTATATATATTTCCAATCAACTCCAAAAGAAGTTTGGGATATTCAAATTAGATAAGGTATTTAAGTCGAGAGCCTGCGAGATAGCAAGGAGATGATGGTGGCTATTAAGCCAACAACGTTAAAAGTAAAACTAGAAGATTCAAAGAGATTAGATTCGTGAAGACGTGCTGCTAGACGTACCAGAAAGCTGATATAAGCCAGCGGTAAATATAATTCATGTACGCTTAAAGTAAGCGTCAGGTTGAGATACTAGTTAAAGTTAATGACAATTAAGAATTCGAATACGTGTATTTCTCGGATCTCCCCTAGTTTCGGTAAACCGTACTTGAGAGTTGAGCTAGATTAGTAATCAATCGTATTCTTAGTAATTTAATTTAATATAAAGACAAATCCCTTTAGATGACGTAACATAATTATATTATTTTGTTATCAGAGATTTTTGAGGAAATTGTAACAAAAATAAATAATATTATTATTCAAAATGGCTTTTGGTGGTTCTTTTGCCTCAAATTAATCTTGGTGTTCAAGGTGAGACAAGGGGATCATCACACACTCATGAAAAGGGAAAAGAGAACTATTAATTTTTGTTTTCTCTTGACATATTCACGGTCCTTTCAATTAAATGCTTCATTCAAAATGGGTGTATTTTTAATTAGTTCTGGGTAAAAAGTAAGTTATAATGGGAGCTCAGTTCATTTGATGAATTTATATACAGTGAAATATGTCAAACGCGAAAAAAAACGTTTAAGATGAATATCCGACTAACACTGAACAATCACAACGGTCCCGAGAAACTACGATTTATTTCATGCATTTTTTCTCCTAACAACGAAACGAAAATCGGTTAAGGTATCCGACTACGTTCGGAACCGTGATTTTGAAAAGCGCATAAATGGATAATTTTCATGATATTTAGTGTCACTTAGATTAGAATATATGCATAAATTGTTCTAAGGACCTTTTGACGAAAAAAATTTATTTAAATATAATATTTTGCATAAATTAACTTAGAATAATCTTTTTTACAAATGTTCTCCTCTTTTGAAAAATGCTTCTATTATAATAATATTTTGTGTCTGTATATAGCTCAGACCTCTCTCACAGAGGCTCAACTAGAATTTTGAAATATATAACTTAGAAGGGTTTGTTATTTTACGACAACAGAGGGGAGCAATTTTAAGAAAAACGCTAAATAATTATTTCAATTGGTGAACTCTGAAAATAATGTGAACTTTTCAGGCTTCTCGTTGAACCTCTGTAGAAGGTCTGAGCTATATACAGGCAAAATATATTATAATGGAACCATTTTTCACAAAAGGAAAACATTTTGAAAAAGATTATTCTAAGTAATTTTTTGCCAAAAATATTATATTTAAATAAATTTTTTTGTCAAAATGTCCTTAAAAACAATTTTATGCATGTATTATAATCTAATTGACATAAATATCCATAAAATTATCCATTTATGCGTTTTTAAAAATCATGGTTCCGAACGTAGTCCTTAACGTAGTCGCATACCTTAAGGTATGCGACTACGTTCGGAACCATGATTTTTAAAACGTATAAATGGATAACATTATGATATTTAGTGTCACTAGATTATAAAATCTATATAAAATGTGTTTTAAGGATAGTATCACAATAAAAATTATTTAAGTACAACATTTTGACAAAAAATGAACATAGAATGACCTATTTTTTAAAATATTCTCCTTTTGTGAAAATGCTTTTATTATAATAAATATTTCCTGCCTGTATATAGCTCAGACCTCTCTACAGAGGCTCAACTAGAATTTTTGAAATACCTAACTTAGAAGTGGGTTTATCCATGTTTTACGACAACAGAGGGGGAGAAATTTTAAGAAAAACGCCGATAATTATTTCAATTCGTTGTAACTCTGAAAAATAATATACATTTTTTCAAAATTTATAGTTGAGCCTCTGTACAGAGGTCTGTTCTATATACAGGCAAAATATTATTATAATAGGAAGCATTTTCTAAAAGGAGAACATTTTGAAAAAGATTATTCTAAGTTAATTTTTTGCCGAAATATTTATTTAATTAAATTTTTTTGTCAAAAATGTCCTCAAAACAATCTTGCATGTATTCTAATCTAAGTGACACCATCATGAAAATCAATCATTTATACGCCTTTGTAAAATCGTGGTTCCGAACGTAGTCGGATACCTCAAGACGAAAAGATTCCTCTTCTGAGAATGAGCAAAAATTCGGAAAACACCAGATTTAAGGATGGTGTGAAATGAAATAGAAGTGGTTTCACATATTTCGTAGAAAGAAGACTAACTCGGTCTTCAAATGCTCTCTGAATAGCCTGTGGCACGACCAAATTTTTTTGTTTTTTTTATCGAAGCTACTTACCCTCAACCCCTACAAATGCCTCCACAAAAACATTTCATCTCTCATCAGTTGACTTTGGAATTCGGTGAGCGAGTACACAGAAGTGTGAATAAAAAATCCAGTGAGTTTGGTTTTGCGTTTTCTTATTTTCAATTTTAGAACATTTTTGTTTACAAGCACAATGGCAAGGAAAAAACAAATTTGTATTTTGCCTTAAATGAAGACATGGAGTGATGCGAGGCTAATGATTGCTTATTTAATTTCTGACTTTAACCAAAATTCTAATTTCTTAAAAACCCAGATTCTTAATTTAACATCGCATCATGACTTAAGTTAAAATTAGTTAAGTTCTCTATTGACAAATTAACATTGCACTAAATTAACAGTCCGGATCGTATAGTGGTAACAATTAATTTTATTGAATAACATATTTAAGTAACTATAAATTTACTTCCTACAACAAGATTGAAATTTAACTTAGCTTGAGAGAGAGATGAAGTGGCAGGAGGATGGACATGGTTGACGCCTGGAGTCCCGCGGAGGATTCGGATCTCAAGGTCTGGGATCTGGCTCAGTCTGTGTCTCTCTGTCTAAATCGGGGTGCGTCCGTTTTTATTCTACGACTCTTTTTACATCAAAATTCTAGAGCGGACTATTTGGATTGTCCACTAATTACCTCTGATTGGTCCAGAACCAACGCAGAGTTACCGCACAAGGTTCATTGCCTTTTGAAGCGCGGGAAATGACGCACCGCAATTTATGAGTCCAATGATCCCCCAGGCGTGGGAATAGGAATGTTTTGGCACTCCTGTCGAAGGAATTCCACCGTCCAGTGAGGGGAAAATTGAAATTCGAATTCCAAAACTTTATTTATTACTAGAAAATCTGGTTAAGTCTAGTTAACCTATGATGGGTGCCCACCCAAAGTGTCCAATGGATAAATGCCCTGAACTGATATGATCCCCCCACTCACACATGCAATTTCACCACATGCCCGATAGACGTTGGTTTCGGAAACCCTGTACTGTTGAGAATTATTCCAGTGTTGTAATATTTTTAATTATATTAAATGATAATAGTAAACCAATGCTGTATATATCCATGAAACCAGTTCCCAGTTCCATTTTTCGGTATGCATTTCTTAAAAAGTACTCTTAGCTCTGTTTGAAAATTGACAAGTTAATCCACATTTTGTATTACATCGAATATTTTATGTTGAATGATCTTGCATGCTTCCTTTGTGATTATACAATACCATATTTTACCGAAATATATGCATTATTTCAAAATCTAGGAAGATAATGGAATAAAGAAATACTATTAAACAAACAAGTATAGTAATAAAAAGGCTTAAAGTCATCTGGTATAAAAAGTAAAAAAGAAAAGAAAAGAAATTCGAACTTTTTCTCCCGTTATAATCCTTGTTTAAATAAAAACTTCAGCAATACTTTCCATCGTATTCAAACACAAGCAACGTTAGCATTACAAAATACAAAAGCATTTTTTTCTCGCGCTAATCTCTCTAATCTATGGAGAACTTCAAGTATTTGGCAGAGTAGTTTTAACGATCGTGAGGATCGTTTTTATGATATGACATTGTCCCCAGGAGCGCATAATCTCTCTTTAATGGCCCTTAAAGAGAGCCAAAAATAGTGACGCTTTCTACTCATCAAGAATTAAGCCCCCGTTAACACTTTTGTTCGGTTGGAAAGGCTTTATCTAAAGTATTTTTTATGAGTTGTGAAGCAAGAGCATACAGATAATTCTGTTCTTACACATGATACTTGAGAAGGCTTTGAAATAGCTTAAGGACTTTCTTTTTCTTTTTAGGTATCAATAAAAGTTTAATTCCTAAGCTGAAAGAAAAACAAGACATTTCCCTTTATGCTCAAGATTTTTTAAGTATAATCAGTGTGGCGTAACGCATACCCCCGCAACTCCCTCATCGAGGGGGATGGGGCAGGATTCCAGGGGGCATAAAAGCCTGACAGACGCCAAGAACTTATGGTTTTGCGATCCTTTGTGAGACCCTGCTTGGGGCCCAAAATCTGACTTTGCAGGAGGGGCCCTAATCATTCTTCGTCACGCCCCTGACTAGTGTGGATGTAGTAAGTCATTCGTTCATTATATTTCTTGGATTTACTATTATAAACGCTTCTGATTGGACCTCGATATAATAAAATCACTTAATCCGGAAAAAGTTCGTTATATGGAAAATTTGTTGTATAGAGGTTCATCTTTTGTTATGCTTTTATAAGCCATAAAACAGATTTTTTGAATTCATAACACTATATGTATTGAAAAGTAGTTATTCACACCTTTTTTTGAATTAATATGTTTATTTTATATATCTTACCTATCAAAAGAAAAAGAAGGAAATCTGCAAGGAAATCAAGAAAAGAAATGTCGATGAGTTCACTGTATTTTGATATTAAGAAAATAATTTTATGTTAAAATTAATGAATTTTAAGGATATTTTTAATTTGAAAATATAAGTAATGTTAAACATGCATATTTATAATTAGAACGCTGGGACACGGGACAACTCCTCTGAGGGTGAAAGAGGATATTGAAGATGTTTCCAGTGAACTGGACGAAGGGGTTAAGGGTGCATTTTTTGGATGAGCTTCGAACTCTATTGCTTTCGGCGAGTTAGGATAATAATACCAGTTCAAGATTTATGACCACCATAAAATGTGTTAAAGGAAATAACTTGAAACTTTTCAGAAACTACTTTAGAAAAGGGAGAACAAAAATTAAATCTCAAAAGAAAAGTTCGTTATATAGAAAATGCACTTCGCTATAGAGAGGTTATTTTGAAGAAAATCATGAAATGTTGAAATTCGAGGAAAAAGTTCGCTGTATAGAAAAATTCGCAATAAAGAGGTTCGTTATCCAGAGGTTCGACTGTATTTAAAAAAAATGCTCAAGTAATGCTATAATTATCTGTTATAAACTTTGTATGAAAGGTTCAAACTCAGATGTATGCTATAGAATTTTTAGAAATCTTTTTTAAAAAATAATATCTCCGATTCCATTCCAGTTTTAATAGGCCATGGGCCAACTGAGTCCGGGCCCATAGACTCATCCTTGGCAGGGGGCTTTGGCGTAGTTAGCTCTGAGGGGCGCTGTATCAAAATTCCTTCGCGGACCTTTTTTCAGATATGGTAGTCCTGTTAGAGAGGGACTACAGTTACACATGTTGGACTCTTATAGCTTGGGGTTCCGGAAAAATTGATATGGCTTATATGGTGGTAGCTTCGCCCCTGGTAGGGGGCCTCGTTTCTTTCTCGATTCAACCTCAAGAAGATCATAATCTAAATGCAGTCTAACCTCTATATAATGAACCTCTAAATTGGGAATTTTTTTATATAGCGAACTTTTTCCTGAAACCTTGAACATTGCACGATTTTCTTCGTAAAATAACCTCTCTATAGCGAAGTGCATTTTCTATGTAACAATTTTTTTTGTGACTCAATTTTTGTTCTCCCTTTTTTTAAAGTATTTCTGAAATAATTTCAAGTTATTCTCTCTTTAACACATTTTATGGTGGTCAAAAATCTTGAACTGGTTCCATTAGATCCTAACTCGTCGAGAGCAATAGGGTTCTGGACTTTTCATCCAAGAAGCTCAACCTTTAACCCCATTGCCCAGTTCACTAGAAAAATCTTCGATATCCTCTTTCACCCTCAGTGGAGTTGTCCCGTTATAATATACGTTTAATATTGCTTGTATGCTTTAAATTATAAAATGTCCATAAAATTCATTAATTTAGTATAAAATTATTTTCTTAGTATTGAAAATATAGTGAATTCTTCGACATTCTTTTTTCTTGTTTTTCTTGCGATTTTTCTTTCTTTCTTTTTATGGTCAAGATATATAAAATAAACATATATTAATTTTAAAAAACGTAAGAATAATTACTTTTTTTCAATATATAATGTTTATGAATTTAAAATTTGCTTTATTTGGTTTATAAAGTATATTAAAAAATGAACCTCTGTATCAGAGGTCCCCAAAGTAGTTGTCCGTGGACCACTTGCGGTTCTCGAGAAAATTTCGCTGGTCCCCAGAAAAATGTGCAAAATATACTTACTCATCTCATTAAGTTATGTTTTGAGCAGGGGCGTAGCTACCGCCGTATCAATGATACGGAGCCCCTAAGCTACAAGGACCCCATCATGTGTAACTACAGTCTACTGATAGGGCTCCCATATCTAAAAAAGGGTCCCGAAGGAATTTCGTACAGGGCCCCATCATGTGTAACCACAGTCTACTGATAGGACTCCAACATCTAAAAGAGGGCCCCGAAGGAATTTCGATACAGTGCCCCCTCAGAGCAAGCTACGCCAGTGGTTTTAAGATAACATTTTTTTTTATAAATATATTTTTAACACTTAAAAAATTCTGTTAGTGGTCCGCGGGACTTAAATTATGAATTTACTGGTCCGGAGGGCAAACAGTTTGTCTATATAACAAATTTTCCATGCAACGAACTTTTTTCTGGGATTTAGCGACTTTGTTACATAGAGGTCCGACTGTAGCTTTAATAATCAAATGTTATTCCCGGACATATTCTCCCTAAAAACTTGAGATCTCGAACAATATTCCAACTGACAACAGTGGTAAAACTGCCTTGTTGTGTACGTCCGTCTTCCGTGTATAAGCCTTTGCCGACCACCATACACCCTCCTAGGGATGGGCAATATTTTTAGCACGAGGGCCTCATTGTAGGGCAGAGAATACCGAAGGGCCACACCTTTTTAAAATAATTGCATTCGTTAGATAACTTTGCATCTCGGAAAAGATATAAATGGTAACATCAAAATCAGTAAATATAAGTTGGAAAAATAATGGTAGTTTTGTGACGGGGCTTTATCGGTACTTCTTCTAATAATCCTTTTGGGATATCTTTGGGGCCAGAATGGCAATTCTTTCCAACCAACCCAAGAAGAGAGCGTGGTTATGCAGATTAGGAATTGTATATATTGGAACGTTAGTATTCGCAAGGGGCACTAAGCACCGCTAAGTAAAGCTAAGTGAAGTGAAGTAAAGCTCTAGGTGAAGTTCTAGGAGAAGAGTCTTAGCGTATTCTATGAGTTCTAAGGGGATCGGTCCTAATTGTGCCAGTGAAGCCGATTATAATAAGTGGGCCCGGGACCGAAAAGTATCCCCTTAGCCAGAGCAAGTTGGATCGTAGAATAAATTGAAGATATAAGGACCATAGCTGTTCGCCGAGAAATAGCGGTAAGACAGTTTGATTAAGCTTTTTAAGACTAGAGCGGATTCTCTAGGAAGTTAAATCAGTTATAAATATAGATACAGTGGTTTATTGCGCTATTTGTCATAATTACGGTTTTACGTCGCATCACTCCCTGATCATAAGCCTCCTAGTCTAGTGTTGTTTTATTCAATATATATTTAAAACACAATAAACTAATTTTTATTACAGCAGAGTTTAGTGGTCAATCCTTCATTCCCTCAAACATATTGGGTCGCGTGTATGGCGACAGATGATACCCCAGCGCGCGGAGTATCACAGTTTTATTCAATATATTTATCGTACTAATTTCAAATAATCTATAGCTTCAAGAACATTTCATTTTAGAATCAGTTTAACGATGCGATAAAAATGTTCCATTGTCACACTTTCCTACAATTTTTATTTGGAATCAAGGTGTGAGATTGCTTGTTGAAATTCCCATCGAAGTCTGCAGTTTAATGTGAATCAATCTGCATCTACATTTATTCTTCTTGCTGATCATACAATAAAAATTTACTCATAAATACATATCGAATCAAGTATAAAATTTTTCTCTATATTTTGATTTTCTGACTGTCTTGGAGGACTACAAACTCTTTACAGGCCACTATTTTGCCCACTGGTCTAATTGATTCTATTCTTCCTCTAGTTATTTATATAATATTAATATAAAAGATATGGAGTAAAAGTCCGTGGACTAAAACTCTATATCTTTTGTCTCAACTAGTGCATGTTTAAGTTGTGAAATACATATACACTAGCTAGTAAAGCCCGCGTTCACGTACTATTGCTTACATGAACAACGAAAAAAGTTAAAAACTGGAATTTTTTTTTTTTAAAAAAATTCAATTATATTTTATTTAGTTCATTTTAAGTATATTCAAAATAAAGTAAATTTGGTTTGCCTTCATAGATTTTAAAATAAAGACTTGAAGGTAATAAAGGTTTGTAGCGATACTAATCAAAATCAAGTAGAAAGTCTGCGTTCACTGTTTTAGTAGTAACTATAAAAATTATTTAAAAAAGGAATAATGAGCTATTTAGTAGCTGGTTGGAAAAACTCATCATTTGAGAATCTCCTGAAGTCGTTTCAACAATGAACTAACAAATCTGGTGGTTTCTTCAGCTTTTATTTTCTCCCATTGGTCCTTAAGAACACTCTTCGGCATATCTTTGTTAGATACATTGTGTTGACGAATCCTATATCCCAGCAAATCTCATAGGTGTTCTGTAGGATTCAGATCAGATGACTGTGAGGTCATGTGCAGTTGATTTGGGTCATTATACATGAGCCAAAGCTTCACAATCTCAGCGGTGTGCTTAGAATCGTTGTCGTGTTGGAAACGAAACGATTATCCTAAGCAGAATTTGGTGGCACTTTCCTTTAAAATGTTTTTAGGACATCAATCATATTTTTGTTCATAATTGATTCTATATAATACTCCAACTTACCAACACCATTTCTCGCCATGCACCCCCACGATGATTCCACCGCCGCCGTGCTTTACCGTTGGTACTAAATGCTCTTTTTAAAAAAAAGAGCTGAGCAAGGTTTTCTCTAATTTACGACCTTTTATGCCGAAGGTGTAAAAATTTCCCTCATCAGAGAATATCACAGTCCTCCAGAACTTCAGAGGCTTATGTATAAGATCTTTTGTAAAAGCTATCCGCTTAAGCCGATTGGTCATTGAAATATAAGATTTTCTAGGAACCACTCGACTATGGTACCCGGCCTTTTTTCATTCTTGCAGTATCCTCCCAAATATTTTTGTTAAACTTCTCGTGAATGTCTGTTGCTATTTGAGTTGCAGTCAAACATGAATTTTTTTCACCATTGATGTCATCAATGGTGAATATCTTTTTCTCTGATTTTGAGTTTAGGTAGACGACTTAAATGGATGTGTAAGCTCTTGTAAATTTAAAGTTATAAATAACATGCTGGATAAATGAATACTGCCGTCCAACGGATCTGGCTGTATCCCGACGACTTTTTCTATCTTTTTACATTTTCACAATGATTTTACTCTCACTGATACTAATTTCCTTCTTTTTATTTTCCATGTCCTTGAATTGCTTCGTATCTCACGAAAACATAAGAATTACTACGTCACAATTTTCTTAAGCTATTTTACTTGATAACTGGATGCAAAAACTCTGTTGCCTGTTGATACAAATTCCAAGAACCATGAATATTCAAATAGTGAACGTAAACTTCAGCTGCCTACTATTTGTGTGTTTTGCTACAAAACTCCCGTTATCCTAAGTAGTTTTAATTCAAAATTAACGAATTCTTGCATGCTCAATATTTAAATAATAATCAACAAATTCATGAAATTTTGTTAGAAAAAAAACTATATTTCTATTAAATTTTATCTTTGCTATATGATTTCTTATCGGTGAACGCAGACTTTTTCTAGCAAGTGTATATATATATATATATATATATATATATATATATATATATATATATATATATATATATATATATATATATATATAGTTGTGAAATACACACATTCGAATCAAATAATTTATTCTAATAAAGAGCATTGATTTAAAATTATTAACTTAAAGTGTGAGTAAAGAATTATTCCCACACTCAGGCAATAGCGTAACGCACACCCACGCTTGGCGAGATGAGGGGGTAGGCGAAGATTCTCCGTTACGCCACTGCACTCAGGGTTCATTGGAAATAGATATGAGGTCAAAATAATGCGCATTTAAAAATGGAAGTACTACTTCAATATTTATGCAAAATGATTAGATCAGAAATTTTTGATATAAAAGATCATGGAGAATAAACCAGACTAAACAAGAGCTGCAGCTGGAGTCTCAAAACATTTTTTAAGTAAAACAATTCTTAACAAATGAAAGGGGAAGTAAGATTGTCGAGGACTTATGATAAAAACGTTTAACAGAATCATTTCTAAATCTTAATAAAAGAAAAATAATGACTAAACGATATTTTTTGAAAAGTGTGAGGTGATATTTTTGAAAAATAGAATAATATATATATTTGGAAAATTATTGAAAATCCTTCATGTCTGTTCTTTTTTCCCTCAAAACTGTACTTAAGACACAGCTTCACAAACATTTGCTCAATGTTTTTAATAGACCCTTTAAGAAAACAAGTTGGCCGCGGTAGCAGAGTGGTATAGGTATCGCATCGTGGCTTGTCTTGTCTGAATTCGATCGCAGTACCACTGAAGACCCGCCGTGTAGGGTAGCGATGCACGTGAAATCTGTCGAGCTGAAACGTCCTCCGTGGAGTGATGTCGTAGTTAGGAGAGGTGGGTGACAGTTCAGGTGTCGTCCACGTCACTTGACCATGGTTCAAAATTACGTGGTCCGTCGCCAAAAGGCCTCGTGTAGCTGAACAGTGCGACGTTAATATTGAATCAATCAATCATCAATCAAGAAAACAAGTTTGTCTCCGTTCAATAATTCTTTAGACAAGTTCGAATTTAATAGAAATAATTTCATCAGCACGCTATAAGGTTATGTCAGAATATTTGCAAAGCCTTTCAAATGATATTTTTGTGAAAGTTCGGTAGAGAATTCTTAAGGCTTTTACGATTTGAAAATCATTTTCTAGATCAAGTTATAGAATATTGACATAAACGAGTTATTTTTTTGGAAGTAGTAAGTCTCTTTTGTTGCCTGCAATAATTCAGAATAATTTAAGTACAGTTTTTTTTTTTTTTTTGAAATTTACACAATACGGTTGAAATTTTAGTATTTTATACGTCGATAATTATGCAATAGAATTTCTTCTAGAATCTCAAATAAAAATGATATTGGGTCATTTTAATTTCGAAAATATATTTATACAGAATTGGAAAAGCTTCATAAAGATGACATTCCTTCCATTACAAAATGCAAGTCACTTTTAGATCTTGAATGAAACATTGTTAAAGAATATATTGTCATGCAAAATAAAACAATGTGAGAACTTAGTAAAACCAAATACCAATAGCGAATTTTTGTGATACCCCTATCTGGGGGTACCATCTCCTCATCTACTCGACCTAGATTTGTGGGAGGTAATAATTGATGGCCCAAGCTCTCTAGCCATAAGAAAACCAATTTATTATTATCCAATTATATTGATCAAAGACAGTCGTACTGTAGGAAGGAAATCAGGAGTGATATATCCTTACCTAAATCTTATGTGATTAAGCACCTGGAATTCTAACTGCTTAACTCTAGATAAAAGTATCCTATGAATATCAATCTTCCTTACTTTATTTGAATAGCTAAAGCCCGTTCTATAATTACGCGTCTAAGTCTAGATCCCTTACCATAAGCTCACCGCGTTCAGCATCACGGCTTCTTTTTCCTCCTTCTTCCCCTACGATTACTAAACCTTCACTATATATCTACTTACTAATCTGAATATCAAGGTTTCTTCTTGAGAGAGCATGGCCGTGAAATAACTCAATGCTGGCCCCAAAGATTCCCCAAGAGGATTGTAGAAAAAACATGGTAAAACCCCGTCACAACTTCACTTTGTGTCCAACGAGTGTTTGGATGCAATTGGTATCATTTTCTTTTTATTATTGATCCTTATTGTTTTGACTTTTTTGGTATAAATTATATACTAGATTATGATTTATCTTGAATTTTACATCGTTTTTCATATTTTTATTTTTACTCTATAACGTATAATATAAAAGATGTGTGTAAAAACTGAAATAAATTTTATTCTTCATGTGTATTGCAAATTTTGAAACAAATGTCTTTATTTTATGTGTGATGGTCTGTTTATTTCATGGTTAATATTTTTAAACTCTCTTTTCTCTCTCTCTTTTTTTTTTTTTATCTGGAAATGTTGTTTGTCTAAGTTGAATCATGCTTTAAAGCTGAAGTGGAATTTACTGTTTTATTAAAAGCAAAATATAAATCAAAATAAAGGAATTCCCCCATTCCTACTACTAGTTCACAATCTCACAATATATATCTTGTTCAAAGCCGGCTGGGTAGCGTGGTTGGTTTTGTCACTGACCTTCTGCGCCCAAGGTTACGGGTTCGACCCCAGTCAAGTCGGTGGACTCTCATGATGCAGAAAATCGACAGCGTCCATGTCGTATGATTAAACGGCCCTCGAGTGTATGTTTGGCTTAGATGTTCTAGGCAAAGTTAAATCCTAGTACTGGTTCCCATCATCAGAGCTCAGGTACCTCCCTCTGGGGAAACTGGGAGTCAAATTACCTGCTGTGATTTGTATCCGCCTATATGTTTGCCGCACTACAAAGATACCAGTTTCTGGGAATGTATTGGGTCTGCAAAAGGTAAAACAGCCGCAGCCCATTAGAAATAATAAAAAAATCTTGTTCAAATTTTCAATCGTTAATAAAAATACATTTTAAAGCACTCAATTGAACTGAAATTTTACATACACGATTATTTGGGATGACAATACGATAACTTAATTATATAATTAATAAAAATTAATTGATTAAAACTAATTATTCAAATAATTACAGATTGTGGCGAATGTTTCGAGGAAGTGGGGGAGAAGGGTTTACTAGAATCGTTCCCCTACGTTCGGATAGACTCGTCTGAAAGGACATGCGGAGGACCGGTTTTGGGGTCCCGAAGAGAGTGAGACGATATAAACGTGCTCTGGATGTAAGATTGTTTTTAGAATGTTCTGTAAATAAATTGTACATATTTATATCTCTAGCCTGACTGTGAATTTTCGTAACCAATACGTCACAGTCTATTTAATGGAGGCACCGACGGAGATGAATAATTACTCAAATGTAATTTTGGCTAGAGATATAATCGATGAATTAAGATTGAGTATGACAGAAAATTCACACCATCTTAGAGGAGATCAACGAGCCGTCCCGGCACGCAAAAAGTTCTGCTCATAGAAGAAGTATATAGACCACCCTGGTCTTGAAACAAGTGCCACTCCGGCAAATGACATTTCCTGTCATAAGAAAAATATTTAGACTGCCTGGTCTTGAAACAAGTGCCACTCCGGCCAACGACATTTCCTGTCATAAGAAAAAGAATTTAGACTACCTGGTCTTGAAAACGAGTGCCACCCCGGCCAACGACAATTCCTGTTATAAGAAAAAGTATTTACCATCCGGTCTTAAAAGAAACACCGTCTCGTCTACAAAAATTCCTAAAATAGGAAAAGAAAAATAGATAAGATCAACCCCTGGTCTTGGAAGCGCCGTAGTACGTAGTGCGGATCAAAGACTATCTTTCAGACAAATTCTGGGGTAGAATAGCGTTAGCTATCTCCCTTATTGGGAGAAGCTCTCCTCTCCCTGGAAAATAAAGTTATCCTTTACAAGCAAATTCTGCGTCCAACAATAACGTATGGGTCCCCCATTTGGGGGGCCGCGGCTGACCCACACAAAACGCATTCAAATTATCCAAAATAAAATTCTTAGAATTATTGCTAACGCACCTTGGTACGTTAGAAATAGTGTCATTCATCACGACTTACACATGGAGCCAATCGATAATTACATCACTAGAACTTCTAAAAATGTTTTACTTCTATTCAAAATCACGACAACCCAGTAATTAAAGCACAAACACTATTCGTATCCACACTCTAAACTAAATTTTGCTTACAAAACTACCAAATGGAATCTGCCCTTGAAACCGCCGTAATTACAACAAAAATACTTAATTGCTACACTTAACAACATTTATATGCGTTTGCCTTACATCAGAACTGGGATCAGTGTAAAAGCTGGCTCCTGCTTCGACTTCAACTACTGTGCCGTCTGCAAGATTCCATTGCAGACTACTTCCATTTTTCACCCCAGCTGCAAAAAAAAAATCCAGCAGCATTTTTCATTTCCACTGCGTTTTTGGTGCTCCTCGAACGCGTTTTGGGGCTGTTAAGCCCCCCCCCCTTCCTGCGCTCTTCCATTCCTCGCCCTCGTGACGAACTTCAGTTTCGTTCTCGTTCGGCCGTTTTCTTCCTCAGCCTCCCCCTGCGGGGGAAATGTTTTCAGATATCGATTCTCCTTGATACTTTTTCTCTCCGCGAATTTGGGTATAAGCGATTATTTCGCTGGCACCCGTTAAATCTAATTTTCGTTTTCGGATCAACGAAAATATATTTCAGGTACGATTTCCTTTCTATCAGGCCAAATTATTTAAATCACATCTTGTGCATTTTTTAAAAATTTGTTTGTGTTTTGAAGTACTAAATTTAGGTGACTAAACTGTATTACATATCCTATGTATTGAGATTCAATTGTTCTCATGTTCTAATTGGTTCTCTATTTATAAGCATATAATTTAGGAAAGCTACTAATTGTCTACTGGAACCGATTCCCGTTTCGGAAGCCACAGACTGAGCACGTACTTTTCTGACTCCCACAGCCCTTTTCAGGGCTCTTGCGACAGAGCTAACCTCTACTCTTTCTACCCTGCTGATAAAACGTTTACGACTTGGAAATGGCCAACCTACCTACCGACATGGAACTGGAACTAGCAGAATCGCATCGGAACGCTACGAGGACACCTTCGCCTCAGCTTACACCATGTGAGCAGTTGAAATACAGTAAAGCTCAACTTGCCAAAACGGAAACTTTTCGCAGATGCAAGCAGGCCTGCGTTGACGCACTGATGATGAGATGCCCGACCACCACCCAGATGAACCCTTCTACGTCAGAGCACTCACTGAGCTGCACGACATCGAAAAACCATGGCACTGGCGGTAAGTGACATTGACTCATTCGAACCCTGCATTATCCTGGCTGCCCCCATCATGAAAAAACTCCTCAAAATTCCCCTTTAAAATCGACCTAATACTAACTACTCTGGAAAAAGGAAAAGAAATTTCCAACTTCGAATATCCCCCAAGAAAAAACTGCAAGAAAAGTAATTCTTGAAAATACCGATAATGAAGAAATAAATTTGTCACAAAATAAATTTGAATTGCCACAAGGCACTCACTTTAACAACCTCGAAAACTCAGGTCCCGTCGCCAACGAAAACCAAAATGGCTCGAACAATTCGGCCAGTCAAAATACTCCACAAAATCAACTCCCACCACCCATCATGCTTTTCGTCGAAAAGAACTACAAAGCAAATGGCTGCAATAACAAAAGCATTCCCCCAAATAAGATCCCGCCTAACGGGTGAATTTCTAAAACTGTATACTGACAGCGCCGAAGAAAGACGCATGGCCGTACAACACCTTAAATTACTTAAATTTCAATTTTATACTATAAAATCAAAAGCAGAACGCCCCATTAAAGTCGTTATCAAGGGCCTCCCCAGAAACACAAACCAAGAGGAAATTAAACAGGTTTGGAAATCTAGGATTCACCGCAGATAGAGTTAATCAATTAATTGGAAGAAAAAACAAACGCCCCCGCCCAATCTTTTTAATCACCCTCCCCCGTAATCTTGACAATCTCAAAATATTCGATCTTAAAACCCTAAATTACCTCAGCATCAGAGTTGAGGGTTATGATGGTAGGGGTGTAACTCAATGTTACACCTGCAACAATTTCAATCACAGCTCTGAAAACTGCCATCTAAACCCAAGATGTCTAAAATGTGGTGAAAACCACCTCACCCGAGATTGCCCCATTAAACAAAAACTTGAAACGCCTTACTGCATAAATTGCAACATCTACGGTCATATGGCAAACTATAGAGGTTGCCCCTCATCCCAAACCCCCCAAAAGGAGCCGCGAAAAACAACAGAAATTCTTACACCAACATTTACAATAGCTTAGTTAGACCAAATATCTCCTACGCACAAGCGACAACCGGAGCTATTAATTCAAAAACACCCCTCAGATGGCGACACGCGGACCTGGGTCTTCGGCACAAACTGAGACCAACAAACCAATTCCCCCAATAACAGATATAATAATAATCACTTCCTCAATTTTAATCGTAGAAATAACAATTTTAACTTTAATAACATGAATAATAACAATAATATTAATATCAAACAACGCTGCAAATGACAATGCACTGTCTAATGCAGCTTTCCCAAATTCTTTGTAACGGTAATGATTTAAATACACACACAAACCAACAATCAAATCCCAATCAAATGTACGCCCAAATAGAGGGCATCGTGTAACAATATTAATAATGTATAGTTCCTCCCCGATTGGTCTCCAGTTTGTGTTCATGGAACGCAAACGGCTTACTAAGAAAAATTGCTGAACTACGTATTTTTATAGAGAAGCACTCCCCGGATATTTTTCTCATACAAGAAACTCCCTGAGACCTTCACACAACTTTAATATAGCGAATTACACCTGTTACAGAAATGACAGAATCTCCGATGGACCGCGGACCGCAGGTGGAACTCTGATCCTAGTTAAAAACTCTCTCAAACACTACTGTCTCCCCACCCCTCCCCTTCGAGCTCTTGAAGCAACTAATATAATACTAACTCCTCCAAGCATGATCCTATTTCAATTACTTGTGTTTACATTCCTCCCTCTTCCGATGAAAATTTATTTACTATGGACATTGACCACTTTATTCAAACAGCTAGTAATTGTATTCTCTTCGGAGATTTCAACGCAACTCATAACGCTTGGAATTGTAAAAATAATACTACCAGAGGAAGACACCTCTTTAATTTCGCTAATATGCTCAACTTAAATATCGCTTTTCCCTCAACTCCTACTAGATTTGGTCACAATTCCGCTAACACCATTGACATCGCACTAATTAAAAACTTCTACTACCCCTTTACAATTAACTCCATCGACGATCTTTCCTCAGACAATAATCCGGTTTTCTTATAAATTTTAACTTCAAACTCGCAGAAGCACCCCCAAATCCCAGAGCGGTCTCCACAGATTGGAAAACTTTCAAAATAAATCTAAATAAAAATCTTTCTCTCTTTGATTTCCATCCTAATAATATTAACAACACTAACGACCTAGAACAAAAAATCACAGAGTTCACCGAGGCGGTCATTGATACTCATAGCAACGCCTCCCGACCAATAGAAACAGACCGAAGGAACTTCACTCCGCATAACATTAACCAGCTGATTAAAATCAAAAATTACTTCAGAAAGCGTTATCATCAAACCCTCAATCCCATTTTCAAATCACATTATAACAGAGCTCAATCTGATCTTAAAAAAGAACTTAAAAAATATAATGATATCATTTGGCAAAAAAGACTCGAAGCTCTTAACACCGCAGACAATAGCCTTTGGCGCACGCAAAAATTTTTCAAAAATAAAAGACCAAAAATTCCACCTCTTAACTGTGAGACAGGTACGGCAGTCACTGATCAGCAAAAAGCTAACCTTCTTGCAACTAACATAAAAAATAATTTTGTTGAAAACAATCGCGAAGATGATAATTATAATCAAAATGATGCTTTAATAAATACTACCGTAAATAATTTTCTTTCTACCCCCTAATTCTTTCATCGAACCCGCTCTCCCGGATGAAATTATCCACTACATTAAACATATCAATGCCAAAAAGCCCCTGGTAAAGATTCTATAACTAACCGCATGTTAAAAAACTTTCCAATTAAACTAATCCTAATTTTAACAATCCTAATTAACAAAATCCTCAAATTCAATCACTTTCAGATAACTGGAAAGAAGCCATTATTTTCCCCACTAACAAACCTGGCAAGGACCCTCATCTCGCATCTAGTTACAGACCAATATCTCTCCTTTCCACTATCGGTAAACTAACCGAATCTATTATTCTTCACAGACTAAAAAAATTTTATCAATGAAAATAACATCCTCAATCCCAATCAGTATGGTTTCACTAACAAGCTCTCTACCCTTCACCCACTTTTAAGACTAACCGAAAATATCTCTGAAGGTTTCCAGAAAAAGAAAAGCACGGGAGCAGTTTTCTGGATATCCAGAAAGCCTTCGACCGTGTTTGGATTAATGGTCTTACTTTAAGCTAATTACCTTTAAAATTCCACATCCTCTGATTCATCTTATTCACTCATACCTCACTAATCGCTCCTTCCAAATCGGAATTAATGAGACCCTTTCTAATGAACACTCTGTTTCTGCAGGGTGTCCCCAAGGTTCCTTGCTCGGTCCCTTGCTATTTAACCTCTACATCAACGATATCCTGACTATTCACTCACTAAAATTAATCTTTACGCTGATGATACTGCCATTCACGCCACGTATAAAAATCTTAAAACAATTTCCTTTGCATTAAACAAACACCTTCTACTCTTGCAAAATTTCTACGACAAATGGAAAATAAGTATTAATGTCGAAAAATCTACTGCCATTATTTTCACGAAAAAACAGTCTCTCCCACCACCTATTATCATGTACAACACTCAAATCCCCTGGTCTCAGGAAGCCAAACACCTTGGAATTATCTTTGATACACACCTAACTTGGAAACAACACATTTATTACGTTCGCGACAAATTCCGGAAAATAATGTTTAAACTTTATCCCCTAATTGGCCGGAATTCTCATTTAAGTATAGAAAACAAAGTGCTTCTCTATACAGCCGTTATGCGTCCCATCTTAGCTTATGCATGTCCAGTTTGGGGTTATGCCGCTAAAACAAATATTAATATACTTGGTACCCTGCAAAATTCTTTAATACGTATGATCGTCAAAGTCATAAGATACATGCGTAATGACGACATACGTAATGCTCTTAAGATTAAAAGTTTCAAATCTCACATTCAGAATACAGCTATTAACTTTTTTAACGATTTAGAAGCTACCAATAATATAAATATGCAAAATTTATCTCAATATATCCCTAATGACAATACAAAGAGACCAAGAAGAATTCTTCTTGACTCCTATAATCCCCCGTAATTCTATTTCCTCGTGCAATTTTTATTGCACACCATAATTGCTAAAATTTAACTTTCTTTATTTTTTTTGTCAATGTTTTTCTCCTGCTCTCCCCACTGGACATGCTCCTCCCCATAATTTAAATCTCAGCCCCGGGGCAGCCAATTGGAGTCAATGATCACTCTACCCAACATCCAATCAGAGAGCAATCTCTTAGCTCTCAGTCAAGCCAAAAAACTCAAAAACTTTCCACCCAGATGAAGAACCATAGCCACGCCTCCCGGATTCCATCGCCCAACCAATCGCCATCATGCCACTCAGCAGAATGTTAAACTCCACTTTTGCCATGCCGAACATCATAGACTCTCACGATATGGGATTGAGGACTGTTTTACAGTCAGACGCCCAAAGTAAACGCCTATTCAACGCCTATTCTAATTGTCTACTGGAGAATAAATATATATATATTTTAAATTGCATGAGTCACATCCTGTGATAGCAGAGAAATTGTTTAGTTAAACATATATATTTCTTTTTTTTTGCGAATAGCATGATTATGTAATACTGTGTATTTTATTCATTGCTTTTCCGGTGTGTTTTAGTGAAAATTACGCAAGTTACTTGGAGAAAGGTTTCATATAAAATCTATAAGCATTTCACAAGAAATAATTCTTTTAAAAAAATTAATATTAAATATTTATTTTAAGCTATTTTGTATGAAGAATAGCAGGGTTTTTTAAAAAAAACTCGGCTTTTGATACTTAGCAATTTATTGTTTCTTTTATGAAAATTAGTTTTTCATTGAAAAATCTTAGTATAAAATTTGATAAAAGTATTTTTATATCTATATAAATAGTGTGTATATTGTGTTACAAATATTATTATGTTATCAAGTACGTATTGGAGTTTTTGCTAGTAATAATTAAGTATAGGCATACATTTGCTTAAAAGTATTTTTAATGATTACCAATTTTGAATTTTACTATTTATTATTATTTTCTTAAGAAAAAGTGTATAAGTGATATTTCATTCTAATTGTGGGGTTCGAAAATTTTTTTTTTTTTATTTGTAAGAACTTTTTGTTTAAAAATGGCTTACTTAGGAAAAGGTCGAAAATCAGACCTAAGTTATATTGCAGAACAATTAGGGAAAGAGTAACTGATGATCTAAAAATTATAGACCTTAGAAACCTAATTGTAAATAGCACAAATTACGATGAAGAATTCGTTCGAGGAATGCTAAACGTGAGAATTGAAGAAAGATTAGAAGGTAACACCTCGCGCGTAAGCGAGAATGATCACATGAACAAGAGACACCATTCAAAAACTTTTGAACTGCATAAACTTCTTCCTAAATTTAAGGCAAAGGAAGATGACATAAGCCTGTTTTTGGTTTTATTTGAAAGACAGGCCAAAATGAATAGGATTTCTAAAGAAAATTGGGTTCCGAGCGCAACTAATTAGTGTTCTGCCCCCTGATATTGTAAATATTATCGCGAGAGAGTCCGAAGAACTTTGCATCAGATTACGATCATGTGAAAGCATTGCTTCTAAAAAGATTTAAATTAAGCCCCGAAAAATTTCGTCAGCTTTTTGTTAAACAGCAGAAGAATCCGGAGACCACGTGGGACGATTTTTATTATGAACTTCAGACCTATTTTGAGGGTGGATTGCCGGATTAGGTATTACTACTTTCAAACAGTTGAAAGACTTAATGCAGTGTTTCTCAAACTGTGGGGCGCGCCCCCTGGGGGCGCGATAAACGTACAAGGGGGGCGCGAGCATATCGAAAATAAAAGATTAAAAAAATTTATTTACTGGAATGAAGTAAAACAAAATACTTTCTGACATAATAAAAAAATGCACATTTACACTGATATAATTTATATATCTGCGATATTACGTCAAAAATTAAAGCTTCTACTTCTATTACGGTTTCTTTTCAAACCAAAATGAGAAAAAACAAAACTCAGACCCATAATCGAAAAAAAATTTTAGGGGAAGATAAAAAATTCATCACACACTGTAATATTATTGTCATCAGCTGTAGGCTGCAGAATGTAGTTGCTGCGGTTTGACCTTCGAACTTACTTGTACGGTTAGCTACCTCCCTGTTCTTATGTATTTGTTTTTTCATTTTGGGAACTTGCAAATAAACTATTTCTGCTGCGATTTTTCCTTGTAAAATATTTTTATGATTTTTGGAAAAGCACAGAGAGCTCTTTGAAGGATTACTTGGCCAAGATTTATTTCTATGAGTTATTCCCAAACATAAAAAGCAAAATGAAAATCGTTTTACATAATTTTTTTTCAACATCCATATTGTAATAAATACACTTTTATTCCGGAGCTGTCACGCCGAGCACAGAGTGCACGAAATCGGTAATTCTGACAAAACTGTTTAATTGTTACCTATGGCTCTGACACTATCCTCCTGTTTGACAGTCTTAACGTGTGAATTAAAATATATTTGTCACATATCTCCTCTTTTTTTGGGAGTGACAAACGTTTTTTTTTTTAATCTTAAGGTACTTGTTTTGACTGAGTTCCCGGTGTGATAACTTTTTTTCCGAAATATTTTCTGTGTTCTTGAAAGTAGGTGAGTATATTTTCTCTTAATTAAATTATTCACTGGAATTACGATTTTTATTGTGTACTATAAAAATAATTATAAATAAAAAGATTGGGGTGGCTCAATAACCCCACTCGACCATTAGTATCAAGTGCGTGCCTGCTCCAGGTTTAAAATATGTTAAGACTTTAAATATTGAAAATAATACAATTATTTCTCATCGGAATTTTATATATTATTGTTCATTATTCAACATCAACTCTAAATGCTAATTCTGTGAGGCTTAAAATTACAGCTCGCTTAAAACTAATTATAATTTTAGCAATGATTTTAAAAAAAATCATTTTACATTTTTAAACATTGTTGCGCACTTGGCTTTACTCTCCTTAAAATTCAGCGATTATATCAATAATGTTTTATTTTCTTATAAATGAACTCATGCCAAGAGCGGGCACTTCAGCCGGTATACTTTTAATGTATCAGTGCTGCACAGAGTATTTTATAACTAATTAATTAATGCTAAATTAAGAACAAGTTTAATAAGTATTAGCGACTCCATGGGCTTGTCTTACAGAGCAAATTTTTCAAAGGAATGCTTATATATATGATTAGAAATTGACCCACTGAGTTCTTTCTAAAAAAAGCTGATATCTATATTTTGTCTTCTAAGCAGCCACTGCATTTTTGCAATATGTTCAATTTAAAAATTAGAAAAGGAAAAATAACATAATAATAATCCTATTACTTAATATTTTTTTTTTTTTTTTTGCTTAAAAGCAACATATACAAAATTTAATACTTATGTCATGAATTTGTACGGTATATAATTAAGATTATTGCTTTAGCGTAAAAAATGCATTATTATTGCATTCAGTGCATTATTAATGTATAAGGGGCGCGATAAAAATTGTGATTGATAAGGGGCGCCACTTTTGAAAGTTTGAG
>BMAU01006177.1:0-326784 GCA_019973935.1 Trichonephila clavipes | reverse complement strand
TGTTGGTATAATCATAATTTATTTGGCAGATTTATTTTTTAAAATAAACGCCAAACGGTTTTATAAATTATTCAAAGGGGCTCAGTTCATGATGGTCAGTAATGATAAAGATAAACGCGTGTTCACCATTGAATTCAAAACATGACATAAAACTAATAGTACTTGCTTGTCTCTACTTGTAAAATTTAGATAAAATTAAATTTCATAATTGATAAAGATGTTCAAATGTTATGAAATAAATTTTTCTCAACAAGATTCGAAAATCTAAAAACTCTTTCTTATTTGTACATGCACTGTTTAAATAAAATGCATTTTGTTAGCAATGTGCGCAATTATTCTTCGCAATTAAGTACTTTTAAGTGAAATCTTCAAGCTAAGAGCAAAGTTGGCTACAACAATGAAGCTGCGTGAACTGATTAGCTGGAAAACACATGGTTACTTTTATCGTGTAAGCTGTAACGTCACGTGAGCTTTTGAACAGATTGGCGAAACACGTGGTTGTCATTATCGTGGTTGTCATTATCATGCGACAGTGATGTCACCACGAATTAAGCTCATTCAAAGATTTGTAAGCTGCAGCGGATGATGCAATACATCATATCTAACAGGCTTGCAGCAGCTAAATGTAAATTCATTTACCAACATGTCATCTCGAAGCTCTTAATTTCGAGATAATTTTTCATAATAATAAATTTCCAGAAACTTGATTCCCAAAGTTTATCCGAAAATTATGAAGAATGGAGCAATTTTAAAATTCTGCTTAATTTCTTCAACGCACAACTGTTTTTGGAACTTCATTTGCTTAAAAACTATGTTAAAAATTTGAAGATTATAAGCGAATCATTTGAATGTTTATTTCAAGCATTGAAAAAACATTAAGAAAATAAATGTTTTTATGATAGAAACCCAGTGTAAAAGCAATTTTATAAGTAAAAAATATTAATAATGAATGTGCAAAGATGTCAATAAACATTCACATCTCAAAAGGTTGTAGAAATACGAAAGGAAATAATCTTTTTGGTGTTTGATATCAAATAAACTTTAAACAATAAGTAAGGAGACGTTAAAGCAATTCGTATTTACGTCTTAGTTTCAATGTAATTCCCTAATTCAACCATTTTATTTTGTTTTGAAGAAAAAGCTCTCAATTATTAACAAACGGAAATCAAAACACTTCTGGTAAATCAACGTTTATACGCGAGAAAATATTTTATAAAAATATCAACTTAAATTTTGTAAAATATAACAATTGTGTATGCGTGTATTTTAGCCAAGCTAAGTCATCCAGTTCATAAGTGCGACTCACTTCTAAAAAGTAACTACGTTTTTAAAGAAAGTAAATCGTGAAAAGAGTAGAATATGGGTTCAAAATTGTTTCAATGCAAAAATATCTGACTGCAAATTTTAACATTTTTATATTGTTGCTTTAGACATCATATTCTTTTCCACTGAAAGAAGCTCAGCCTTTGTCCTCGTCACTTGACCGAGGTTCAAAACAACGAGATCCGTCTCCAACAGTCCTCACAAAGCTTTGCAGTGTGACGTTAATGAACGACCAGTAAAATGAAAACGAACAAATACCAACCAAAACTGTAAGCACAAACCGTGTTCAGGAGTCTAATGTTTAACTGCTGATAGGATACTTTATGATTTATTCGAAAAAGAATTGAACTTTTGCTACAAGGATAGTCTGCTGGTGTGATGTTAACATAACTCTCACTGTAATTGACCAATTATCATCCAGTTTTCCATAATATTATTATCTTGTTTTTAGAAATTAAATTTCTTAGAGATAAGGGGAGATATATTTCCAACCGTTCATTGAAAAAATGTCTCTTTAACTTTCTTTTTAAATGTCTGTAAGTTTATTTTTTTCAACTTAAGTTTTTGATTTTTGAATGTAAATTAAAAATATTTTCTGGTAAAAAATAAATCTTTTGATGGAGATATTAAGAGTACATAGAATAAAAAACCCATCTTTATTATTCATGACAGATTATTCATGAATAGGATATGAAGACATTAATAAATAAAGGAAAACTGCTACCCTATTCCCATTTCACTCAATTTTAAAATATGTTTATTAAAAAACAGAGTACAATAAATGTATAGGATAAATAAAATACCTATTTGTGGATTACATCACAGTTAAAACTACGATACTAGTAGAAACAAATAATCAGTTTTCACACTTGACCACATTAGTTTGACGAAGGGTTGAAACAGAAAGTGTGTGATTGAACTGCTCTTAGATAATTAGAATAATTAGTATGCATTATTTGAAAGTAATTACATTCATTAATCCTTAAGGATTAATAATGAATGTAAATGAGCGTTGTGTGAGCATTTTTAAGAAATGTTTAGATTTAATGAGCAAAATATTTTGGATCAATTCATTTTCTTGTAAAATAGCGATATTTAGTCTGTAACAATCTTATATCTGTAGCGATTTTTTTGTCATTTTTTATTGCATTGCATTACCATAAAATGAAAAACAAGAACAAATTGAAATACTTTCCGTTTTTTAGTAAATTTAATAAAAAACGTCTTTAAAAAAATAATTGACAATCATTTTACTGTTTATATTTTTCAATTCCTACTATTAGCTCACTCTCTCTCTATATATATTTATTTATATATTTATCTTGTTCAAATTTTTAATCGTTAATAAAAATACTTTCTATTCATCCAACAAGTTCAAATAATTTTTTAAAATTTGTAGGGGATGACATTTGATGTTAATACAGATTTTTCAAATATTAATTCATTAATTAAATTAAATTTAATTAATTACTGGTTTTTGGCGTCAACTTAGATTCGTCTCTATTGTTGTAACAATGTAACTGTTAAAACAAAGACAAAAGTTGACGTCGAAAACCTGTTTTTCAGCCTAACTAGCCAAACCGGGTGTGCATTGTTACAATAAATCCGCCAAATCATGTTCTTTTTTCAATTCCTACTATTCACTCTCTCCCTATACTTATTTATATATATATATATCTTATTCAAGTTTTCAATCGTTAATAAAATACTTTCTATTCATCCATTCAAAGTAGGAATTGACTTAATTTTTTTTTATATTGTTTAAATGCAAATTGGAATTTATATTCAAAAGCATGATAATATATATATATATATATATATATATATATATATGTATATTTATGAAAAATTCAAATCATTCCATACAAAAAATAAAAGGCAAATCTAAACTCAAAAGCTCAAACTCAGTGGCGCAACAGTCCATGAGGGCCAAGGACGTGACCATTGGGCGCTGAGGTGCATGAGCAGATGTCGCGATCAGATGGTCAGTCTGAAGCTAGACCCTCAGTGTTTAAATCCCCAAGCAAGCTTAGTACTCATTTAACGACCCACTGCAGTAGGGATGAAAGGTTAAGTCGACCTTGCCCAGCCCGGGAATAGAACCCAGACCTGTGGCGTGGAAGTGCAAGGCAAATCTAATAAAGCATATAATTCTTGTTGAATGCAAAAAAGCACGCGTGATTGCGTTTACGAATGAAGTTTAACTCTGTGTATTTTCTTATAGTAGTATTAAGATTTGTTTTATTTTATCATTCTTATTGCATCCAGAGAGAAATTTCAAGCAGCTCTGATTATATTTTCTTGTAGTCTTTTTCTTCCTCTCTTTCTATTCTCTCTTTATATATAGAGAGAGAGAAAGAGAGAGAAGGAAATGTGAATAAATTTGTTCAGTTACATATATCTAAATTTAAAGCAGCGATTATTTTAAACTAAACGTGTCTTTTTTATTGCACAAAAAGAACTTTTTGACTATCTTGATTTCATCTTTATCTGATAAAACTCAAATTTGAACCGCATGAAAAGAAGTTATACGCAAATTATGAACTCTATGTTACTTTAATGTTTTTAAAATATCTCAGTATAAAGGAGAAAAATCACTCACTCACCCACTCATTATCAGATCTCCCAAATAGACGTATGAATATGAAATCTGTTAAGGCTGTTTTCGGTTAATGTTAAAGAATAGGACCCGAATAGGTAAATTTTTTCAGGTATAAAAGAAATGAAAAATTAATATTATATTCTGGCTTCACACTATCCCTTAGAGTAGTTCTCCGCTACCTTTTTATCGCTGCGGGCCGGTGAACGTTTGATAATTTTATCTCGGCCCGCTTAGGGTGGGACACGTTAATTGTTTATATTTTAGATTGTTTTGATTTAACAATTTTAATTTACTTACATTTAAATATGCCTTCAGAATAAAATATAGATTACACCCAAAATGAATAAAAGTGATTTACGTAGAGTATAAAGTGATTTCCGCGAAAAGTTGCGTAAATCCGAGAGAAATGCACCACTTTTAATTAAATGGCAGTAGTTTAATGTTCTTTAGGCGGTCCGGCACCATTTGATCCATGGACCGGGGTTGCGGATCACCGCCTTAGAGAACAACATATTTTATTATTCTTCACTTTTTGTTCGAGCTGAGCCATTTTTTCTGGCATAAAATGTGTTTCGCGTTTTTCTCCTATACCGTAATGTTAAATGAGCTGTCCTTTCACGTGTTAAAATGAAAAAAATAATATTCACGGAATTATTTTGAAGTTTTAGAAACATTATATTGTTAACAGAGAGAGAGAGAGAGAGAATGTATCTAATATATATTATAAATGCGAAAGTTTGTGAGTATCTTTGTGGGTCTTTCACGTAAAAACAACTGAATGGATTTTAATGAAACTTTACAGTAATATAGCTTATGAATCAGAATAACACATAGGCTAAAATTTATAAAGATATTGTGAGAAGTTTTCAAAATATAACGACAATTGTCAAGAAAGTAGGAAGAAATTCTGCCATTTGCAAAAAAGCCTGTGACAGCATTCATCTATCTTTTTTTATCCCTTCTGTTTTGTCTACGCCATTCCTCAGTGCGCTTTCGCTTTTCATTTATTCCGTTCATCAGTGTCATCGCTATTTTTATTTCATAATAAAACTAGATTTCGAAGGGAGAGGTGGTGGCAAGAATTTAACATAAAATAAATACAACAAAAAGTGATATTAATGTATTACACTTCGTGATATAAATTATTTACACTATTTTAAGCGTTCATTACACAAAATTTGTAACTATGACAGTGGAAGGAAAACTATGACATTAAAATAAAATATCAAAATGTTTTTATCATTTAGTTTTTTTTTTCTTTTGAATGTTTTTTTTCAGTACATGTAAATATATATCTACGCTTCCCCCATACTGTTTTTTATAACTTATATATATATATATATATATTATATATATATATATATATATATATATATATATAGATATATATATATATATATATATTTAAAACGTATTTCTATTAATTCATTACTAAATTAATTATTTGTTAATTAAAAAGGTACATTATCTATATTTTGGATAATAATACATTTCAGAGACATTTTTAAGCTAACTAAAGAATCGTTTTCTTTTTATTGCTTCACATTAATAATTTTTTAACTAACGTAATATTGTTTTTTTAAAGTCATAAATCGAAATTTGAAGCTATATTTTATCTGTGAGGGGAGGGAAGAGGAAACAGTAATTTTACACTAAAAAAACGTGTTATGCCGGGCTAGAGGGAGGGGAAAAAAACTATCTTAAATCAAAAATATGTGGAACAAATTTCGAAAAAGGGAAATTTAATGAAATAATTTTAGAAATCACTCACATTGCGTGCGTACAAACACACACATAATTGCTGGCGTCATGAGGGAAAGAGAAAGCCCGTGCAAAGCCGGGCCATGCAGCTAGTAAGCTATAATGTTGAAAATCTTCATGAAAATTGAGGCATTTTTCTGTCTGAAAATGTGCTCCGCATTTAGTTCCGGCCTCTCGTACTGTTACCGAAAACAGCCTTAAGAAAGAGTTTTGTGGAAATCGATTCCCAAGAGGAATTTGAGGGCTACAAGGCATTAAGAGATAAATATTCCCAGGTTTGAATTGTTAGACATTCTTACTTGAAATTAGGTATGTGTGTTACTTTTATTGAGTACTGCTAAGAAGAGGTTTCACCAAAATCGAATATCAAGGAAGGGGGTGAAGGGAGTGCATAGATATAAAAATATCGTTTTTGAACTATTATACTTCCAGACTTGAAATCTGGTAAGCATGTTTTTTTATCGTGTAGAAATCGATCCGCTGATATTGGGATTACACGGAAATCGACTGCAATCACCTGCACTGACGGGTCATCCGACTCAAATCTTAATAGAGGAGGGTGCAGGTGTCTTCTTTATTTCTCCAAACAGAGAGCATGAGTACCATAAAATTCAAGGCCTGCGGTAGCCCAGTGGTCAAGGTATCGGATCATGGCAGGCATGTCATGAGTTCGAGCCCAGTACCTCTAAAGACTCGCAGTGTTGGGCAGCAATGCCCGCTAAATCTGTCGAGAGCTGAAACGTCCTCCCGTTGGAATGGAGAGGTAGTTAGGAGAGGGGGTGCCAACTCAGGTGTCGTCCACGTCACTTGCCCATGGTTCAAAATTACGTGGTCCGTCGCCAAAAGTCCTCCTGTAGCTGAACAGTGCGACGTTAATATTCGCTCACTCACTCACCATAAAATTCAAGTAGGGAAAATCGCATCCAACTACACATGCGAACTGATTTTCTATCAAGATTTTCCTTTCTAAAAGCTTCCAAGAGAACCCAGCGGCATTTTCATATTCACAGACTCAACATCCGCGCTGCAAGCCATTCAGAAAAGCAAGGGCCAAATCAGCGACAAAATCATCACAGAAAAGAGTTCCTGTATGCTACAATGGATACACTAGCCCACGTAAATATCCTCGGTATAATAAGAAAGCCGAGGAACTTGCCAAAGAATCCAGAGCTTACCCCCAATCACCTGACTTCACGACTCTCATCAACTCCAATGCAATTGCCAGCAGAAGACTAATCAACAATGCTTGTAAAAATTCCATCTCAGCTCTAAATAGTAACCGCAGAATAGCACCGATAATAACGTAAAGGGAATTAAAATCTCATCTGACGAACAAAGAAGTTACACAAATCATTGCCCAAACTGCTCTAATGTTCAACTGTCTCCACAACATATCCTCAGCTGCCCAGCAATTCAAACTAGGCTTTTCAAGATCAGCCCAAAAGACCCAGAAGGTTTGATCTTCTCTGATAAAGCTGTTGAGACGTCGCCTGTCAGAGCGATCTAAAGTTTTTTTTTCAATCTACATATCATGGACATGCCAACAACAAGAACAACAGAAATCGTCTCCAAAAGTTAGGTTGCGGTTAAGGCTACCCGCAGGTTAAGGTTAAGAAAATACCCGTGATACCCGTTTTTAAACTATTGAACTTACAAACTTGAAATTTGGTAAGTATGTTGAGTACAGATCTGCTTAGAAGAGGTTTTACGGAAAGTGATTTCGGAGACGAATTATGCGGAAGTAAAATAAAGACTTTTTCTAACAAACCAATATGTGGACAATGACCTCTGACGAACTCCAGAAACCGACAGTCGAAAGGTTGATGTCGAGACATAAACATCGGGTAGGACCTATGTCCCCATTAATTGTTTTGATAAATATAGTAATTACCATAATTGCCTTTATTGTAGCTCTACACGTTAACGTTTTTGAATGTTTGTCACAAAAATATTATGGCCGCGATAGCCGAGTGGTCAAGGTATCGGATTGTGGCTGGCCTTGTCATGAGTTCGAACCCAGTACCACTAAAGACCCACAGTGCAGGGAAGCGATACACGTTAAATCTGTCGAGAGCTCCAACATCTTCCCGTTGGTGTGGTGAGGTAGTTAGGAGAGGGGGGTGCGAGCTCAGGTGTCGTCCACGTCGCTTGACCATGGTTTAAAATGTCGTGGTCCGTCGCCAAAAGCCCTCGTGTAGCTGAACAGTCCGGTGTTAATATTCACTCACTCAGTCACAATAATATTGAAATGTTATATAAAATTCTTTAGCCAAAGATGTGTTTGGCGTCTGACGGCTTGCCACAACTTAAGGCTTAGAAATTCAAATCCTTTTTAAAAAGGCGAAAGCTATACGAATGTTTTTCAATACATACATATGAAAGATTAATAGTAAGACTTATAATTAGGGTAACTAATATAAAAGCAGTAGATATATATTCATACATCATGAAATACCCACGCAGCGGGCGGTTTACTGCTAGTAATATTATAAACTAATTTAAAGCACACTGTTCTAATTTTTTGATATTTATTTCACAATGATTTATTCGAATCTACTTGTGCGCTTGTATGAATCTAATATCTGTCTTTTCAAATCAAAAATGAAGGAGTATGAACATTTTCTTGTGACTTTCAGAAATTTTAATTTCCTTGACATCTAATTTGTGGATTATTATGAATCACTATTATTCTACCAGAGTTTTAGTAATGACTAGCTTCCATTACAAGTAGATTCCTTATTGTTGTTGTTGTCATGTGCTTTTTTACTGGGATACATATGAAATACAAGTGGAAGAACATTACCATACAATACAAACCAAAGAATATAGACATTTATTACAAATGATGATCCCAGCATAGAACAGAAGGGGTGCGCTGCTTTCCATTCGAGAGGGGATCCATTACAGGTGAAAGTTCGACTTCTTTTACCCAAAGAAAATACAATCATGCATTACTCGGAATTCGAACCCCCTCGGTTACAGGCCGAGGGTCATATCCACCATACTGGCTGGGTGGCAGATACCTTACTAAAAAATAGAAATAATTATATTTTATGAATGAGAAATGGATTTTTTATATGTGATAAAGCTTAAGTAAGACTCAAAATTACTTAATTACATTAGTTTTAACAAGAGATATCGATATTTTTTACCTCAGCCAAAATGAATGTTTTGGGGTACATTCCTCTCTGCAAACTTTATCTCTAAATGACGAGAAAACTTGATATCTTGTTCAATTGAATGGGCTTACTTCATGTGACGTCATAGGCTCATAATAATTTTATCACGTGTTTCCAACCAGTCAACTCATATGCTTCATTGTTGTCAACTTTTGCTTTTTACATAAACTTTCCTTTAAAATGTACATATTTGTCAACAATAATTACGTACATGAGTAAACAAACTGCACTTGATTTAAAGTTACATATATGATATCAGAATTACCTTTAAAAAATTTTAAACTTTTTTGAAAAATCTTAATATTTGAACATATTTACCCTGTTGATAAACTTGAAATTGTATCTACATTTCACAAATAGAATAAGTCTAATGTCAGTTTTGAATTAAATGTAGAACCTGTGATTGCATTTACCACGTGGCTGCCATGTATTGAACCCATTGCAATACATACGACAAATAGTTAAAATAGTTTTAATTCGTTCAACAACTTCTTTTTCAGTAGCGTAATGTAAATAATTTTGCATTATATAATACAGGATGTCCGGGCTTAAAGTATCCAAAAGTAATGGCTTATTTTTACGGAACTACTCATCAGAAAGTAATAAATTGCTCATTCATGGATTGGAAATTTCTCCGAGATTTTTTGGGCCTAGTCCGATTGGCCGCACGTGTGCGCATTATTCAGCAATCGCACACAGACGATAAACTTTTTACACTGACTTCATTAGTAAAGATGTGGACGCCACATCCAAAGGATGCAGTGCGTATTTTAGGTAACGGAATTTAAATCAGTCACGCGTGTACATCGATGTGTTCGAACAGAATGGAATGTCGTTACTGGCTTGCCTAATAGACTTATCAAGAATCCTACAAAATGAATCACGTAAACGATCAACAGTGTTTTCTATCAAGAAAACTTAAGGATACTTGCCAGTTTGAAATACCAAAGTTACCGTTTCCTATAAAGTTCTTTCCCAATGGTGGATAGATTTTGATATCGGATCATCGACATTTCAGTCTGTTCGAACACGTCGCTGTACACGCGCGACTGATTTAAATTCCGTTAACCAAAGTACGTAATGCACCTTTTGCTGTGGCGTCCGTATCTTTACTAATGAAGTCAGTGTAAAAAGATTATCGTCTGCGATTGCCGAATAATGCGTGCACGTGCGGCCGATCGGACTAGACCCCAAAAATTGCGGAGAGTTTTCCATTTCATGGATGAACAGTTTATTACTTTCTGATGGGTAGTTCCGTTTTTATAAGCCATTACTTTTGGATACTTTAAGCCCGGATACCCTGTACACTTTTTTTTTTCTGGGATGACTTTAAGTATGAACAACTCACAAGGATTTAGTAGCAAATAGCGTAGAGTGTTTTGCCCCCATAATATTAAGTTTTTTCCCATCCGACTTACATAATCAGTCATACGGACAATGCTTGAATAAAAATTTAACTTTTTGTAAATAAGAAAAACAAATTTTTCTTTTTCAAACATTACATCTAATGGCGCTTAATAAGCAATCCATGTAACTTTTAAGTTTTCAAATTTAAATTTTCTGAGACAAAATGCATTTAAACCCCTTTCTATCTTGGTAACAAAACGAAGGTTTAAAACTTTATCAAGATTATGTTATGCAACCACCAAGACATAATATGTTAATGAATCAAACAGCTACAAGGTCACCAATAAATTTAGAAGGGTCATTGTTTCGCGGATTCTTTGCACCTTTATAGTTAAAAACTAGTTATACACAAAGGACACGCCCTTGAGTATTTGAAATTCATTTTTCTTCCTACGGGAGCTATATTCAAAAGATTTTAAAGTGAGAAATAAACTTTAAAACTTTGTCTTACTTATACAAAACATATTGTTAAATTTATTTTGCTAAAAAGTTCTTTTTAACTTAGACATCTGATTTAAATATTATTCAATTCATTCGAAATTTCTAAATAGCAGGCTTCATCGCAAAATATGGCAACCCCCCATCGAAGTCGTTTCTGGCGACGTCACCCAACAGACTCGCTGCCAGATCGATGCAACATAAAAACTCAACGAGTCGTCTGTGACGGTGGCTGAAGGCATTCCAATCGCCCACCAAATTCCATCTCCCATGCGGGGACCACGCTACTGCCCCAGTGGCGGTTATAAAAATACGCCACTTGCGCGCTTAGGCGAGATTTCTAACCCCTTGCCAGGCCTTCCTTTTCCCGTGATTAAATCGGATTCTATATTCGAGTCGTCTGCCGGCAACAAGCGTCGCATTTGCTGATTGTTGTCTCATTTCGCTAATGCAGGTTGTTTTACGATTCGGCCCCATTGATTCTATACTTGTTCTGCTGAGAGAGTTTTGCTTAACCTATATCAATGATGTGTACTGGCTGGGGTTGTTTGACTGAAATTGTATCTTTTTCCCGAACAAGATGCCTTATTTATTGATGGTCCAGTATGATTGATTGTGTATCAATGGAGAGTAAGGATAAGTATTTGGATAGGGAATTTAATATAATAATGAGAAAATAAAACAACGATTGGCTGATTTTTTCCTCTTCTTTTTATTTCTTTTGACGAAAATATTTCTAACAAGTTACATATAAAAAAAAATTTTTTAACCAATTCCTACTTAAGTCGTAACTAACGAAGAAAAAATTTATTTTAGTAACTTTTTATTAAATGGTTACAATTAATATAAATATGTTTATACATATGACAGAATCACAATATTAAGTGACAAGATGGAGAAAGTGATTTTCCACTTTCCTTTTATGTATGATGTTGGACTATTTTTTTGTTTGTTTGTTACTATTTATTCATTAATCAAATTTAATTATTCTAATAAAGTAATATCGTAAAAAAGAAATCACATGCTCACAGAAATTAAGCCTACCCAGGTGGATTCGAGCCCACGACCTTTCGATTAGAACTCCAACGTGCTACCCATTGCGTAACAAAAACACAACAAGCGATTTTAATTTCTATATATCGTCGGCCTGATTATCAGACTGCGTAACTCCACCGGTGTAACTGATTTGATATAGAGTGTAACGCGCCAAGCGCCTTTGGCACGATTCCTTAGTCCTTTGTTTTGTCTACGTCATGCCTCAGTGCGCGCTCCACTTTTAATTTATTCCTCGATCAGTGTAATCACTACACTTTTTATTTCATAATAAGACTAAATTTTGAAGGGAGAGGTGGCAAAAAAGATTTTAACATAAAATATACTGCTGACAATTGCTAAGGACGGATAACACTATCATCCATAGCAACCACAAAATGAAAGGAAGCAAAATGTGGAAAATTAGAATAAGTGTGGGATATTAGGTAAGAAGAAGTATGAGTATGCAAATTTTTTTTCCACTGTGTCTGTTCATCACGTGATAGCGTTCATAAGAGCTTTAAAGGTTTTGACGCGTGTGGACAGTTGTTGTTTCAAGTCAAAGTTTACAGGAAAGATTTAATAGACGAACTTCTTGGTGTGGCATGTCTTCCCGACATCACATAGATGATTTGGCGCGTGGCCGAATTATTGGAAAGATCGAAGAAGGGCGAAAAATAACAGATGTTGCCAGGGACTTCGACATCGCTCACAGCGTTGTTTCACGGCTGTGGAAGTCATTTAAAAACTACTGGAATGTGTAGTAGACGGCACGGGGGAGGTCCTGTTAGAAGTACGCACGCCTGCAGAAGACAGATATATCGTCCTATCAGCAAAAGGAACAGGCGCACCATAGCTCAGCAGGTGGCAAATCAGTTTCTTTCGCCTCAGGAAAGCAGATCTAACGAAAAACTGCTGCTGTGACGTTTGAGGAGGAGGACTATACGCACGCAGACCTTGTTGTGTGTGTCCCATTGACCAGACAGCACCGTACGGCCCGTTTGTAATGGTGTCGAGCATCACAATTGGACTGAACAGGACTGGGCATGCCAAAGTCTATTCTCAGATGAGAGTAGGTTCAGTCTGTCATCGGATTGTAGACGCCAACCGATCTGGCGCGAAAGAGGGTACTGCTTATCGTCCAAAAATATCCAGGAAAAGCGACCGATATCCGACATGCAGTATCATGGTGTGGGCCGGCATCAGATCAATGGTCGCACGCACCTACATGTGGTTGCGAATGGGACTATGACGGGCTAACGATACATTGAGAAGTTCTACTTCCTCATGTTCGTCTTTTCCGTGGTGCTGTCGGTGATAAATTTGTTTTTATGGACGACAACGCAACATGTCATCATCGAACACCAGCTGTTCAGGATTGTCTAGACAGCGAGAGGGTATTCAACGTCTCGTATGGCCAGCGCGTTCTCCAGATCTAAACCCCATTGAAAATATGTGGGATGCTTGAGAGGTAAGTTGCTGGTCGAAACTATCCTCCGACAAACAAGAACACCCCCTCATCCGTGCACTCACAGAGGAATGGGATAAATTGCCTCAACAGCTGCTGGATAATGTTGTGCAAAGTATGGTACGACGTATGGAATGTTGCATCACACTCCACGGTGGACATATCCCGTACTGATACCTTTCTTTTAAGGTGCCTGCTGACTTTTAGATGCATTGTTCCATTTCTCCGTACGCAGATCAAATGAACATTTTTTTTTCTTTCAGATATTTCACAGCTTTTGTACTTTCCAGAACAATAAATATTCTTTTATTCTAATGTCTGAACAGTGTGGCAAATATATTTTATCCTACTAGGCCTCTATATCTCGCTTAATGTTATGCTGGGCATAGCAATTTGTGATCTGTCCTTAGCAATTGTCCAGCAGTGTAAATACAACAGAAAGTAAAATTAATGTATTTCACTTCCAGATAAAATTATTTACACTATTTTAAGTGTTCATTACACAGAATTTGTAACAATGTGTTACTTTTGCTGAGAGCAAAGATCCCGCGGGAAAAAAAAACTTACACTAATATACGTTATCTCCATGGCAACCACATTATCGCACGATAAAAATATCCAAAGTACACCATATTGTAATATTATCACCATTCGCGAACATAAACAGCAACTTGGCGCTTCAGATCTACTGTATCAAATTAGCATCCCAGATGAGTTACGCAGTCTGATAATTAGACCGACGATATGCTGTTGACTATTATTTTTGTTTTCACTGTTTATTCATTTTTTAATTTAATTAATGAATTAATAATTGAAAAACCGTATTAACATGAAGTGTCCTTCACTACAAGAGTAAAAATGTATTTGAACTTGAGTGGATGAATAAAAAAAAAAGTATTTTATAAATGATGTAAAAATTTGAATAAGATACATATTTATAAGGATAATGTGAAGAAATAATAGGAATTGAATAACTAGGCTGTTAATTATATTGTATTTAGTTTTTCTCTCTTAATGTTTAAAACGAAAACAAACTTTTAATACGATAATTTTACAATTGCTTAAAAATTAAATTTTATATTAATGAAATCGATTTACCAACCCTTTATTTGCCAACGGTACCACTCACTTTAAAATTACATAGAATAGCCATTTTTATTAATATCCCGACGATACTAGCAGGAATATTCTTTGAAATCCACTCTTCCAAGATATATGGTAGCACGGGTTCTATGATGAATATTTTAGCAGGAAGGTGAATAGTTTTATAGCAGAAATTGCGTTTTCAGCCGACGGCGTTTTCAGCGGATTGCAAAGATTACCATTTTTGTCCCGAAAAATAGTTAATATCAAATTTTAAGTGTTTTATTGTTTTTGTTTGTTAATGAAGACCTTAGAAAACGATTTGACTATTTATTTTATGAACAGTGTATATAATTAATTTCACAGTCTTTAACTAATTAATTAGTTCCCACGGATGAAATTTCCCAAAGTTGAGTATTTTGCTGAGTATTTCCTTAGTTTTTTCAATGTAGTGTAAAAAAAAGATTGCATGAAAAACTTCAGTAAATCATAATGCGGTATATAAAGGGTTAAAAATGTTAAAATGTATTTCGAATATTTTTATTCGATGTGTGTGTTACGTCCAGAAGCGATGCACATGTGTTTGTGTGTTAAATCAGTTTAAAGAGTTCAAGTTTCAATTTGGTAAAAAAATTTGAGGATACAGTTATGGTGAAGAACTAGTTATCGGGGTGTCATGAGTTCGAACCAGCCCTAGTGCCATTGAAGACTCGCCGTTTAGAAATTATGATCATATACACGTTAAATCTTTCGAGGGCTCTATGTCCCTCCCCATTGGCGTGTATGGTAATTTGAAGAGGGGGTGCCAGCTCAGATGTCCTTGTTACTTGACCAATGTTCAAAATTACGAGGTCCGTCGCCAATAAGCCCCCGTGTTGTTTTAAGTGCCAGCGACGTTAATATACACACATTGGGTAAAATATTCACGGTAAAACAAAAGCAAAAATCATAACAAAGGACATTTGAATAAATGTTAATTAATTAGAATATGTTATTTTTGTGTAAGGAAAAAAGGTAATTAGAACCAAGTAAAAAAATTTAAAATGTTACGGATTAAGGCTATCTTCGGCTAATGTTAAACAATAGGGGCCAAATTCGGAATATTTTTTTCAAATATAAAAGTACTCAAACATTAATATTATATGCTATATATATATATATATATATATATATATATTCTGGCTACACTATCCTGTAGAGCCGGGGGTGGGCATTGCTGGATCGCGATCGACCGGTGGACCGTCAAGACATTTTGTGGTGATCACTTTCACTAAGACCTAATAATCATTCCATTATACGAAGATCAAGATAACCGTATTTATTCGAATCTAAGCCGCCATCGATTCTAAATAGTGCCCCAAATTCTCAACAACATTTTGCAAAAATTGAAAAATATTCTAAAATAGTTTATCGATTTCAATTTTACGAAATTAAAATAAATTTAAAAGGGAAACTAATAAAATGAATAATTAGTTATTTTATCAGTATTATAAACTTTTTTTAAATACATGCATGAAGCTGTAATTGCTCTAAATACCCCATCAATTTTCCCCTTCGCACCCTATTTTCAGTTGCATTAACATTGGGGAAAATGCGGCTTAGATTCGAGTAAAATGAAGGTATTTTAAAAATACGGAGGAAAAAATCAAATTATTAGAGAACATTTCGTTGAATAGAAAATGACATAACGATTTGGAGGTTATTTTACGACGAAAATCGTAAAATTATTTTGTCTCAGGAAAAAGTTAGGAAAATAGAGGTTCGTAAAAATGGAGTTCTCACTGCATTATGTACTTTTTCTTTTTGCCTCACTACACCTAAGCCTCTGGGGGACCGCAACCCTGAAAAATTAAAGTAGCCCGTACCCTGGAAAAGTCTGCCCACCCCTCTCTCTCTGCTGTAGAGAATTATTTATTTTATCATACTACTCATTTTTATCCGAGTTGACACATTTTTTCTTTTATAAAATGTGTTTTGCATTTTTTTCCCTATACCGATGCTAAATGAGCTATCCCTTCACATGTTAAAAGGAAAAACTAAGTATTTATGAAATATTTAAAACACTATAGTATAAAATGAATGCATGAGTTACAATGTTTTGTAAAAATCGAGGCATTTTCTCTGTCCGAAAATGTGCTCCGAGTCAAGTTCACGCTCTCGTACGTATGGCGAAAACGGCTTAAAAGAGAGAGTAAGCACACGCAAATTTACAACATGTTTTTTTATACAAGATGGGAAAATAAAGGATTTTTATGTGTATGAAATATATAGTTTTATATATTGATCTTTTTATCGTAAAAATAATTTTTATAGGTCAAAAGACATTTTTGCTGTGAAGAGTAGCAATCAACAAATCATCAACCATTTTGAATAAGTAAATGATTTCCCGAAAGCAGCCAGAAAGAAGGATGGGAGACGTAAGAGCGTTTCTATATTTGTATGTTTTATTTGTCTACATTACATTATAAAAAGCATGAAAAGAGTTAGAAAATTCAGTATATAGTGTAGCTCTGACTGTTAAGTGTATTTTTACTGTGAAAACTTTATTACAGTTAGAAAACTGTAATAAAGGGTTTAATTGGAACCTCTTTATAATATGTTTTTCTTTCGTTCCGTCTCTTAAGTACGTTGAGGCCACGATAGCCGGAGGCTCTAACTCATTGTCGTATTTGAGCTGCAGTGTCACCGAAGACTAAGCCGAGAAGCCAATTCACGTTAAATCTGTCGTGACTCAAAGTCCTCACGTCGTGGTGGGGAAGTTAGGAGAATGAAATGTAAGTTCAGGTGCCATCCTCGTCGTTTCAATGTGGATCACAATAAAGAGATCTGTTCCATTAGCCCTCGTGTTTCTATTAAATTAGGTGTTAATATAATCAACAATCAACTTAAATAAGTTGGTTGTTAATTAAGCAATTTTAAAATAGATCAAAACCAAATCAACCATACCGAACATGAAATAAAGTACTATAATGATATATATATATATATATATATATATATATATATATATATATATACATATATATAGACAACAAGGGGTCCAAGACGTGTTTGTCTTACTTCACATTTATTTTAAAATTTTAACAAAAATTAATTAAAAAGGTAGTTGTTTTTACAGATAAGTTTGGCGATGATATTCAGAAGAGTAACGCCTGCTCGCGCACCTCCCTCTCGTTCTCCTTTTCTCTCTAATTCCCAAGAGTTTTTGTTTCTCTTCCACTAATTCAAAAGTTTTTGTTCGTGTTTTAGCTGCTCCTGCGCGCGAAGACTGCCTTGCTTTGGCTGCATGCCATAACGGCCATTCTGACCGTACGCTGTCCGCAGCGGTACTTCCATGGAGACCAGAGGAGAATCTGAAACATACAAAAACGGAACAGACAAGGACTATACGACAAATATAGAGATTAAACATATCATAATTTTTTGTTGAACTGACAGTTTCTCCATCATGTGAAGGCACCTCTTCGACATCCGGAAGGTTCCACAGGAAAACATTGTTTCACAGGCATAAGAACGTCTTTTTTTTTAACAAGTTGATCTTTTGGTTGAACGCATCGATATTTTCCTCTGTAGAGTTCTGGACGTCTGTTTCAAAACGATTTCTCTTTTTTCCTTCGCTTCCACTGCCAAGGCTCAAAATTTTCCGGAGCAACACAAACCGTCTATAATTACGTTCCATAGGTGAAGGGGTAGGTGAGCGGAGATGAATTCCACGGAACTCGTTTTCCTTTGGCACAATTGGCTTTCTTACACAATACTATATCAGAACATTTTCTCTTACAATACTCAATTTTAACTTAGTATAATTTTTATTACATTTATATTAATCCTTAATTAGGAACTCGAATCTCATTTCTAGTATTAAAGTTTTTAACATGTGCGGAAAAAATCATAACTAGAGTTTTCTATCACATTTGAAACAGAAACATTTGGAAAAGAAACACCATAATCTGCACTCAAAGAGAGGATTCACTTTCCTTAATAAAACATCGCTCTTTTTGCATGGCCTAGTTTCTTTATTTAGAATATACACTGGGATGTATAATAAATTCCTTCGGTCAAGGTCGGTGATATTGCCGTTTCTACACTTAAAGCTAGGAGAGTGTTGATTAAAGAAATATTTATGGGTTTAACTTCTACTCATTCGCTTTTCATATGCACAAAACAGGCTTAATGTTATGATTTCTTCGAAGGTGTTTGCGCTCTTAATTAGTGAGGAATTTAAAACTGATCTGGCAACCTGAGTCGATCAAGGCTGTTACGGGCTGATTTTCCAAAAAAATGTTTACGTATTGAAGATTTGCGCATTCATCGCTATTTTGTTTTTCGCTCTCGATTTTCCAAAAGTATTCACGTTTATTTTATTATGGATGTGGTCGTTAGATTCTTTTAAGTTTAAACGCTTCTCAGTCTCTTTGCGTAATGAGATGAATCACCGCATATAAAGCAATTTTTATTTTCTCTTTTTCAAGATATTGGGGGATAGTTCTCTTTTAATCTTTGGTTTAAAGTTTTGTGATCTATTTTTTAAGGGGTCTTGAGGTATATCCATAAGTAATAGGAATTTCTTTTATGTGATCCGCTTCTAGATGAAATATAAATATCACACTCTTTAGCTAAATCAATAGGCCTAAACCAATCTTCTGAACTTCTCGAATGCCAAATATGAGTTGCAGTTTCATATTTAAAGTTTCAAATAATTTATCAGAAATTATAAGATCATAGAGATTCAAAGGAATTAACTTTTCTTTAACGAACAATAATATTGAAGTTTGCCGTCAGTCTTGCAGCAAATTGATGTATGTCAAGCCTGATGGATTTTACAGCATTTTTAAATGAGTTTAAACACTCGCGAGGGGTTAATTGAATTCCTCTGAGTACTATAGATTTTAGTTTTTCATAGTCATTTAATTCCTCCCATTTAATTAATATACAGTAAGACTGTTATGAGCTCTTTCGCCCAGAAGATTATTAAAATTTCAGATTTATATTCATCATTTATTTTCTTGTTAAAATGCGCGTTCTAATGATTGAAAGAACAGATTAAAATGTTCAGATCTGGTGGGAACAGGAAGAGATAAAGTTTTTTATACTTTTTATCATATTTTTCTATGTTAGTTTCGAACTGTTTATCTTCGACTTTGGCTGCAGGATTTAAACGTTAATGCTTTATTTTTAGCCGTTTGAAGTTCGATTTCTTTTTTCTAATTTTGCTAACTGAAGTTCCGCGAGCTCAATTTTCGTTTTTCTAAAAGTTACTTTCGTTTCGCGATACTCTCTCATCTATACAGTTTTGAATTAAAAGTTTTAACGAAATCTGGATCACTTTCAAATGTACTACTGTTCTCAATTTTAGTCTTTAGTTTAACTATAGTGTCAGTACTCTCCACAGTACCGTCTAGATTCTCAACAACTCTTATGATCCTCTTTTAAGAGCGTTTTTATACATTTTATAAAAATTTGGAAAGATCCTTACCTTTTTTTCTGGCTCCTTGTTGCTCGCACGTACGATGTATCAATATTTGAGAAAAATTTCGATTCCACTGATTTCACCTCTTCGCAGGTAATATAGTTGAAATGTAGTTCCGGCCTCTACACAGGCGGGATTATTCACACTGAGTTAGTTCCAACCTCTACACAGGCGCGGATTGAGGGTTCGTTGAAAAATACACCTCTACACAGGTTATTTTTTTATTTGTTCCGAACCTCTACACAGGCGGAATGAAGTTTGAAAAATTCATCACCTCTACAGGTTGAACGTAGTTTTCGAAAAAATGGCGGAGCGTCTCCCTCACGGACGCTTTTGTTCATTGTCCAGACTTTGGTTCAAAATCGAAATTTTATCGATCGCGGCTGACCCCATAATTTGTGGGAGACAACAAGGGGTCCAAGACGTTTGTCTTACTTAACATTTATTTTAAAATCCTTTAACAAAATTAATTAAAAAAGGTAGTTGTTTTTACAGATAAGTTTGACGATGATATTCAGAAGGTAACGCCTGCTCGCGCACCCTCGCGTTCTCCTTTCTCTCTAATTCCCAAGAGTTTTTGTTTCTCTTCCACTAATTCAAAAAGTTTTTGGTTCGTGTTTTAGCTGCTCCCTGCGCGCGAAGACTGCTTTGCTTTTGGCTGCATGCCATATATATATATATATATATATATATATATATATATATATATATATGCAAAAACTTTTTATAGGAATAAATCTAAAAATAGAACTTAGCTTCTTGTACTGCCCGTGCTGCGACCCATCAGAAAGCGTCAGTTATGATATAATCGTTAATGAATCGTCTGCGCATATGAATAAATGCAGAAGAGAACTCTTTTATGCATACAAGAATAGAAGTGATATACTTTTCACACACACAAGCTTTAAAACAAATAAAATCACCAAAAAATGACATCGATAGCGAAACCCAAACCCCATTGCAAAAATATCTCTAGTACATTGAGAAAAATATTAATAATGCACAATTCAGAAATGGAAATCATATTTAAAAAAACTATTAACAGCAACCTCCAATAGTGCTCCAAAATGACGTCAATACGCAGAAACACACAAACGGTAGATATAACTACGTTAGAATCAAAATATTTTGAATTTATATAATCTAAGAAAGCAAAATTAATTTGTAAATCTTTAAAAGTATTTCAGTATTTATAGTTTGTTAATTGCAACACACAGTTCCACACAACTCTTAAAGAAACCATAAAAACCTTAGAGACAGAGAATTGACAATGGAAACAGACAATCAAGTTATTAGGTAGATAAGGAAAAGCAAAGAAAAACTAATGTCAACTCCAATTACGTTTGTACCTTACTGCCAAGGTGAGATACAGACGCCATGTATCACTGCAAATTATCAATCGCAATCCAGACCGCTAAATGCTTGCACCTCCCTTACAACAGAGAAAACAATTTCCGACATTGGTTGAAGGTTCTCTCTGTTTTTGTAATACTTTTCGCAAATTGATCTCATACAAATCGTTTTGTTCTCCTCTTGAGACCTGACATTTTTACTGGCTGCTATAATTAAAAATTATTTTCATTAAAACAACTTGTAAATATAATTAATTTCATCATTTATATTATATGACGAAACATTACAGTTGAATTAGAAAAACTAAAATGAAGAATGATTAAATTGAATTAAACTTATCACTTAGGGAATTTAAATTAAATAAGAAAAATTCTTAAAATATAAACTACTTACGTGAAGTAAATTTAAATTATGGACGTACTTGCTTAGGAAAAATAAATAAATATTTTACGAAAAATTATTTTTTTAACTCTTCAATGTTAAACCGATGCAGGGATACTGTTTGTCACGTTCATATATATATATATTTAGACGTTTTCAATATTTATAACAATATTAAAATATTCTAACAAATATAATTCGTGTTATAGGAGAACAAAAATTTTATATCAATTTTTGTCAATAATTTAAAAATGTTTTTTAAGTATCTAAAATTTTTCTTTCCTATGTGCATTGCAAAAAATTATGTCTTTCTATAGTAAAAAATTCGCTGTAATAAATTTATCTGTACATAAGGTATAATTAGTAAAATAGGTCGTAAAATAGTTGAATTTAACAGAAGAATTTGAAGTTAAGCTCCGAGAACGATTTGCCTGCGGGATTCCACATATACTTTCCAGTGCTTTTCTCAAAATCCGCTTACATCATAGATAGTAGATGTTATAGAATTTCTTCAGTAATTTCCAGATGTATCCATATGGTCGCCAAGTCACCAAATGAGTCCCCAAAGAGGATGCCAACATGGCTGTATCCCCCACATTTCTCCAAGTTTCCACTGAAACACCATTATAATGTAAGGAACGGCATTGCTTGCGAATATTACAATTTCTATCATAAAAATAAATGGGGAACAGAAGGTTTTTAATCAATATATTAAGCATCCCGAAATAAATTAAATTTGAGCAATGAGTATGAACAGTTGTTATATATATATATTTTATATATATATATATATATATATATATATATATATATATATATATATATATATATATATATATGTATATAATTTAAACAATGAGGTGTTGGTCCACCATTACGCAGACAAGGGTTAACTCACCCCCTCCAGTTACCATTTTCATCCATTGAATAATATACACTTGATATAGAGGTGACTTTAATAAATAATTTATAGATTATATGCAGCCCTTAATATTAACCTTAAATACATTTTATCTTACGTTTTTATTTATAATCTTAAGTGTATATTTCAATCATTTAAGAAGCAAAATTTGAAAAATATTTTGAAAGTTACGTAGCAATAACGGACAAAAAATACCGTACATACCGGTGTATAACACGCACTTTTAACACAAAAATTTTCAAAAAAGACTCAAGAAATTTACGGTTGCATGTTATAAACTGTGGATATAAGAATGATTGCTCCAGAAATAAAAGACAAGAGGAACATTAAAATTAGATTTCTACATATATCGAAAGCTGTTTATTTAAAAGAAATAGCGTACCTTATGAATTTTCATTGGTGTGGATAAGATGCAAAAAATACATCCTATTCATCGGAATATGTATTATGTCTCTCCAGGTACCTCATCGAATTTTGTTCCATGTTTTCTGATTCATAATAAATAATAATTACCCTTTCCATCTGACTGTCTATTGCAGGGGTACTCAACCTTTTTTTTTTTTCTGGGCCACATATGTTAGGTATATCACGCGGGCCTTGCAACATTAGATAAATGGGGGAGAGGGAAATGATTTAAGACCAAAATAACATTGGAAATCTAAAATATGGAAAATTGATCAAAAATATTATAGCTTTTGTTTTGCTTTATTTCATAGTTATTTTAAATACTTTTATTTTTGACACTAACACTAAATTAGAAGAGCATTTTAAGAAGTATTCCGTCATAGTTTTGCATCAGTAAACGGTTTCATATGATTACCAACAATATAACAACCTCATAGGATGTTTGTTACCCTTAGATATAACCTCTGAGAAAACACTTTTGTTGCTGTTAAACATTATTCAAGCCTTATTTATCGCCTTTGAAAGAGATTCCTTTGAGGAAAAGTGTCATTGAATGATTCTTGTTTATTGGTATATTTTAAATACAGCACTTTCGTGACAAATCAAACAATTACTGAGCCATGTTTGTTTTTCACAATAAAATAGTCAACCTCCCAATGGTCTTGAAACTATATATTTTCTTCCAATATTTTTCGCTTGCAAGATATAAAAGATAGTTAAAAATTAGTTCCACCCATAAAATTGTCGCTACTCCACTGTTGTCTGTTATTACTAATCGTAACCGTTCCACATAGAAAAAGAATGCCCGTACGACACCGACAGCAACAAGCAAAATTGATATATTTGTTTTCTCGACAAAGAACTTCCTACCAAATTTTTTATACAATATTCTTAAATAAGTAATTTTCTCAGAGAGCAAAGGGCCATGACCGGGCCACTTAAGAAGGACCGGCGGGCAGCAGGTCTATAATATCCACATATTACCCTGTCGTTTTAAAATTGCTTTGAATGGTTTGTTGATACACATATCTAAAAGCTTCAGCAATGGCGTTTATCCGCCTGGTATAACTGCTATATCTGTATTGCCCACTTAGCAACTTCTTCGTATTATCTATTTGATTGGATCTGAACATGTCCCAAACGAATAGATTATATGGAATCTTTACGGCAGTGGTTCTTAAACTGCGGTCCGCGAACCCCAGGAGGCTTTTAGTGCCTTTCAAGAGATTCCGCGAAGGTCATTTAATGTTAAAATTTTCCTCTTTTAAAAACTTTGAAAGGCCTAGCGGAAAAATTGAAAGATGTACCATCTTATACAAGATTAGAAAATCGCCCTCAATAAAAAAAAATCTCTACTAGAATATGTATTTCGATTAAGAATAGTAATTCATTTTTTTTTATTGTTTGTAACTACATAGCCATTGATATTGCCACAACGTGATATTTTTAAATAGATGTTAACTGTTTTCTTAAAGGGAAAAAAAGCAGTGTTAAAAAAATCTGGCATTCTTAGGATTATTGAGGAATCTGTAATTTAGCTATGTGTTGGTAGTCAGGGAGGGGTGTTCAAAAATCTCGGGGGTCCGCGATGTCAGGCGGATTCATAAAGGTGTCCGCGGTGATCACATGTTGAAGAACCGCTGCTTTAAGGAACCTGGACGCTTTTGCCAAACATTTCTTATTCACAGTTTTACGCTGTTTTCATCCATCCATACATTTCATGCACATGAATGAAAACACTTTACGGGCGATCAAATTCCGGCATTGTCTTCTTTTTTAAAAATTACCGTGGCTTTTAATTTTCTACAGTCCGCTAAGCAGGAGAGTAATAGGGTGAGATGAGGGTATTTCGTGATTTGTTGTTTTTAAGTGAAATGTTTTTTGTTCCTTTTCACATCAATTGTGTTTTGTTACCTATTATATCCAAATATTATTGGGTTTTATCCATATTTCCAATACGTGGCAATTAATATATTTTTTGCCTTCTAGTTTTGTCAGTGACATGCTTCTGAAAACTTATTAGTTTGTTGTACAAATATTTAGAAAACATTATGAAACTTTTTGTCTTGCACAACTACACTATTATTCCGTTCCATAAATCGATTACACCAGCTCAAAATTGCTTTAAAACTTTCGGTTTCATTTAGATTTCCTTTTTTTGCCCATTTTAAGGCGAATAAAGCGTGCACTATTTAATTTTAAAATTGTTGAGTAATTTCTTATTTGAGTTCTGATATTAACGATAGCAACGATTATACTACTGAAATCAAAGAAAGAGAGAATTTACTATGGCTTCTTGGGCGATGTCTTGTGGAATACGAGAAACATATGAAATCTCGATTTTCATAAAAGAAAAGCAAGGTTTTTATAGTTTATAAGTCTTTTAAAATCAGTATTAACTTTTTTATGCATATACACTTGGTCCATGTCTCGAACAGATGGAAACATAGTATCTACGAAAAGAAGATTTTAAGAATTATTTTTGGAGAAATTAAATGAAATGCACGTGGTGAAGATCAAATTTAGAATTTTATCACGCATGTAAAGAAATCTGACATCATTAACTTCATCAAAATACAGCGAATTAAATAGACCAGCCCGTTATCGGAATGGAGGAAGACTGCACCACTAAAAAAAGTCTTCAATGTCCAATTAAGTAGCACCGGGAAAAAAGAAGGCAGATGACCTAATATGGATTGATGGCCTATAAAAGGCCTCCCAGTTTTGAGAACTAAAATGGAGAACGCTAACAGGAAAGAATGGTCAGGAAAAAGACTGCCAGGGGCCAAGGCCCACCCTGGAGAACTGTCGAGCACTAGAAGGAAGAAAGAAACAAACACTTTATTTCTTGTTGCAATAATCCATTCTTGTTATTTTTAGGGCCCATTCCCGCAACTTACTTTCTTCAAAGAACAGGCCATTTCGTTGCTTCTACTCGTAAAATGCATTTATACAATGGCATTTGAATGATTGTAATTTCCTTTTCTTGATTCATGGCCGCTGAAACTTTCGCCAACATCAAACATCCTTTATAAAGCACAAATTTTATTTTCTTTTGCAAATTGTATCTCTTTGATTTTGAAACAAGCACTGTGTCTCCTTCGTTTCTGGCGTTTCTCAAGACGCACATTTACTACTACATGAACACGCAAATGTTTATGGAACAGGGATGGACATTAAGTCGATCGTGGTCGACCGATGGACCGCCAAGACATTTTGGAGTGACCGTCTTCCATAAGATCTAAGACGCGCACTAAAAGAAACACATATTTATGGAAACGCGACTCCAGCAGCAATGGAGAATCAGCTTTTCACAATCGATACGACTGCGTAATTTACTTCAGCAAATGATTCGATAAATGTGTGGACGACAGCACATCCACTGAAAGTGAACGATGACGCTTAACACAGTCGCTGCCAAAAAGCGATAGCTGCTGCAGCGAGTATAAATAATTTTCCCACACGACTGAGAGGGGAGAATAAATGTGGATGACCAGTTCTTTCAGTAATAGCACGGAATTGGCTATTTTAGACATCATCTTATACCCCGGTTCCACGGGAATGGGCTCTTTGAGTTGATGTCGTATCCCGCGATCGACCGAACTATTTTAAGTACATACGCTGGTTTCGATTTCTTATTGGTTCACGTTGTACTCTACTCGCTGCATTAGACCTGCGTTCTTGTTCCAAGAGGTCACAATGAGTGACTCCATAGTTGTTTAAGCTTTTAACTGACAGTTTTGTGTTACTTGAGTTTTTATTGTAAAAATAGTAATATGTCATACTTTATAAGAGGAATACAATGTCGAAAACAAGTTTTGAAGCTTATACAATTTTTATGCAAATATTTTTACCACACTGGGTGGACCACAACACTTTAAAACATTAGAAGTAGTCGTACCGTAGATGTTTGCCCACCCTGGTTTTAGAATATGCTTCAGAGAGCGTATAAAGTCTCAGATGCGTTCTAATTTGTTTAAGGATAAACCGTCTACCACCACCGAAAAAGAAGGAAATGACGCCACTAGAAATGAGTCGGAAAACCCTGTACTTAGGGGTCGATTTTATCCACCGCCTATCTCTTGTAATTCTAGAAGTATACCATTGTTCAAAAGTCTAGGAATAATACTTCTTAAAAATTACTTTAAAAGATAAGAGCCTTGCACATATACACATTTCAGGTTTCTTTGTAAAAAAAAAGTTTTGCGTTATACGGCGATTTGTATCTAATAAAAAATACGGCGAGGGAAGTATAGGTGCCCGCGTTATACACTAGTGCGCGTAATTGCGCCGAAATATACGGTAGATAATTTGCAATAAGTAGCTTAACAGTTATTTTTTATTTAGAATTTTTAAAAATCTGTCTGTATAATATTAGAAAATTTTGTTAAATACTTATAGCATTGATGAACACAGTCAAAAAATGAAGAATTTACATAATACATAATACTGGTAGTAAATATAATTGTTTATGTATTAAAATTTTAATAATTAAATAATAAAAAACTGTGTACATTTACACATGCTATTGCAAATTGTTTTAAAGTATTCATAGAGTTTAAGTATAATACAGAGAAATACGTTAACGAGAAAACGCTTAAGACGAAACATCGGTTAACACGAAATAATACAACGGTCCCGATAAATTACTATGTATTTTCAAGCATTGTTTTTATCTTAACACAAAACGAAAATCGCTTAACACCAAAAGATTACCCTTCTGATAATGAACAAAGTACGGAAAACACGAGACACGCAGGTTTATGATCCGGAAGAATTCGTTGTAATAGATGATGAAAATGTGTGTACAGCTATGATTACGATAGACAAAGACATTTTGGAGTTTGTTAAAATATCAACAAATGTCATTGATGCAGATTCCAACGACAAAAATGAGATGAACAATGCAGCTCCTGATCCTATGTCATCCGAAATGAGGGACATCATGAAGAATATGTTGTGTTTAGACGCCCATTCCAATGGCGAAATGAATAATAAAATTGACGACATCGAACTATTTGTTGGCAATTTGATACTAAAATGCAAAAGAAAAACATCAAATTATTTTTCAAAGACTCAATAAATGTCTTGTGTTTCAAATTTTGTGTATAAAATTTCATTGTTAATGTTTTTGTTTCCCTGATTTTTTAAGAAATACATGCATATATACATATCTATGTAAATTAAATGTACTCTAAGAAACAATTTTGTTGTATATATACTGGCATGCAGCCAAAAGCAACGCAGTCTTCGCGCGCAGGCGCAATGAATTGAAACTGAAACTTGTGAATTAGTGGAAGAGAAACAAAAACTCTTGGACATTAGAGCAGAGAGAAGAGAGAAGCGAAGGAGAACGCGAGAGCTGCGCGAGCAGGCGTTACCTTCTGAATATCATCGTCAAACTTATCTGTAAACTTATCTACCTTTTTAATTAATTTTTGTTTAATGTTAACAACCATAAGAGAAACTTATTGGACCTTATTTGTCTCCCACAAATTATGGGGAGAAACTCGGCCGCGATAGATAAAATTTCGATTTTGAACCAAAATCTGGACAATGAACAACAGCGTCCGTGAGAGGGGGCAGCGCCGCCATTTTTCGGAAACTTCGTTCAACCTGTGTAGAGAGGATTTAGATTTTTCAACTTCATTCCGCCTGTGTGTAAGGTCCGGAACAAATAACAAATAACCTGTGTAGAGGTGTATTTTTCAACGAACCCTCAAAATCCCGCCTATTGTAGAGGTTGGAACACTCAGTGTGAATAATCCGCCTGTGTAGAGCCCGGAACCTGGTCAACTATATTACCTGCGAAGAGTGAAATCGGTGGAATCAACGTTTTATTGGATACATCATGCGTGCGAGCAGCAAGGGAGCCAAAAAAAAAAAAAAAAAAAAAGTAGGATCTTTTCATATTTTTATAAAATCTTTTTTATAAACAGCTCTTAAAGAGGATCTCATAAGGTTGTTGAGGAGGAGCCTAGCAGTACTGTAGAAAGTACTGACACTATGGTTAAGCTAAAGACTCAAGTGAGAACAGTTAGTACATTTGAAAGTGATCCAGATTTCGTTAAAACTTTAATTCAAAACTGTACTCAGATGAGAGAGTATCACTTAAAAACGAAAGAGAGGTAACTTCAGAACAAAAATTGAGCTCATGAAACTTCAGTTAGCAAAATTAGAAAAAATCGAACTTCCAGTGGCTAAAAATAAAAATTAAGTTTTAAATCCTGCACTAAAGTCGAAGAAAAACAGTTCGAAACTAACATAGAAAATATGATAAAAAGTATAAAAAACTTTTTATCTCTTCCTGTTCCCACCAGATCTGAAAATTTTTAATCTGTTCTTCCAATCATTAGAACGCGCATTTTTAACCAAGAAAATAAATGACGAATATAAATCTGAAATTTTAATAAATCTTCTGGGCGAAAGAGCTCATAACGTCTTACTGTATATTAAAGAAGAGGAATTAAATGACTATGAAAAACTAAAATCTATAGTACTCAGAAATTCAATTAACCCCTCGCGAGTGTTTAAACTCATTTAAAAAATGCTGTAAAATCATCAGGCGAGACATACATCCAATTTGCTGCAAGATTGACGGCAAACTTCAATATTATTGTTCGTTAAGAAAAGTTAATTCCTTTGAATCTCTATGTGATCTTATAATTTCTGATAAATTATTTGAAACTTTAAATAAGGAAACTGCAACTCATATTGGCATTCGAGAAGCAGAAGATTGGTTTAGGCCTATTGATTTAGCTAAAGTGTGATATTTATATTTCATCTAAAAAGCGGATCACATAAAAGAAATTCCTATTACTTATGGATATACCCAAGACCCCTTTAAAAATAGATCACAAAACTTTAAAACCAAGATTAAAGAGAACTATCCCAATATCTTGAAAAGAAAATAAAAATTGCTATATGCGGTGATTCATCTCATTGCGCAAGAGACTGTGAGAAGCGTTTTAAACCTAAAGAATCCTAATGATCACATCCATAATAAAATAAACGTGAATACTTTGAAAATCGAGAGCGAAAAACAAAATAGCGATGAGATGCGCAAATCTTCAATACGTAAACATTTTGTGGAAAATCAGCCCGTAACAGCATTGATTGATTCAGGTTGCAGATCCCAGTTTTAAATTCCTCACTAATTAGAGTGCAAACACCTTCCGAAGAAATCATAACATTAAGTTCATGTTTTGGCGAACAGCGTATGGTAGAGTTAAACCATAAATATTTCTCTTAATCAACACTCTCCCTAGCTTGAGTGTTGGAACGGCAATATCACCGACCTTGACCGAAGAATTTATTATACATCCCCGTGTATATTCTGAAATAAAGAAACTAGGCCACGCAAAGGCGATGTTTTATTGAGTGAAAGTGGATCCTCTTTGAGTGCAGATTTGTGTTCGAAGTTTAATTCAAGTGTTCTTTTCCAAAATGTTTCTGTTTCAAATGTGATAGAAAACTCTAGTTATGATTTATCACATGTTAAAAACTTTAATACTAGAAATGATTCGAGTTCTCTAATTAAGGATTATAAATGTAATAAAATTAAGAGTACTAAGTTAAAAATTGAGTATTAGCAAGAGAAAAAATGTTCTGATATAGTATTGTGTGCAAGAGCCAATGGTGCCATGAAAACGAGTTCCGTGGAATTTATCTCCCGCTCACTAACCTTCACCTATGAATAGTGAATATCGACGGTTTGTGTTGCTCGAAAAATTTTTGAGCCTTGGCAGTGGAAGCGAAGGAAAAAAGAGAAATCGTTTTGAACAGACGTCAGAACTCTACAGAGGAAAATATCGATGCGTTCAACAGATCAACTTGTTTAAAAAAGACGTTCTTATGCCTGTGAAACATGTGTTTTCCTAAAACGGAACCTTCGGATGTCGAAGAGTGCCTTCACGCAGTGGAGAAACTGTCACAGTTCAGAAAAATTATGATATGTTTAATCTCTATATATTTGTCGTATATAGTCCTTGTCTGTTCCGTTTTTGTATGTTTCAGATTCTCCTCTGGTCTCCATGGAAGTACCGCTGCGGACAGCGTACGGTCAGAATGGCCGTTATGGCATGCAGCCAAAAGCAACGCAGTCTTCGCGCGCAGGCGCAATGAATTGAAACTGAAACTTGTGAATTAGTGGAAGAGAAACAAAAACTCTTGGACATTAGAGCAGAGAAAGAGAGAAGCAGCGAAGGAGAACGCGAGAGGTGCGCGAGCAGGCGTTACCTTCTGAATATCATCGTGAAACTTATCTGCAAACTTATCTACCTTTTTAATTAATTTTTGTTTAATGTTAAATAAACCATAAGAGAAGCTTATTGGACCCTCTTGTTGTCTCCCCACACACACACATCTATATATATATATATATATATATATATATATATATATATATATACACTAAATTGTGATAAAAAATTAAGGACAGACAGTTTTTTCAATATAACTTTGTACAAAAAGCTTTCCAAATCAATTCATTTAATATAGATCTACAATAAATAGGACATAATGTAAGCGAACACTACTAAAGAAATCAGAGATAAAAGAAGGCTTGGGTGAAAAAGTAGCATGGGCTACACCAATGCGACTGAAGGAGGAACATCCCTGTGATGGGTGTCCCAGCGAAAACATCCGGTCTTTAGTAGGGGATATGATCTCCCTGACTGCTGGCAGGTTTCACAGCATCTGCCCATGCTAAGAATGAGGGGTGTCAATGAGTTGTTGAGGCATTGTTGCCCATTCGTCTTGCAGCGCCAATCGAAGCTCCGGAATCGTTACTGGTGGTAAGGTACGAGCTGCCAAGCGTCTGCCTAGAAAATCCCATACATGCTCGATGGGATTGAGATCCGGAGAGATCTTGCCGGCCAATCCATACGTTCAATATCCTCACTCTCTAAGAGCTGTTCGGCAGCTTCTGTGCGATGACATGGTGCATTGTCGTCCATGAAAAAGGAACTGCAGACCCATAGCGCCTCTAAAAAGACGCACATATGGAAGAAGAATCTCGTTACAATAACGGGTCCCGTTGACTGAACCTGCGTCGAAGATGTGAAGGTCTGTACGACTACCAAGCATGATGCCTCCCCAAACGAGAACACCGCCCAACCTCCATACCTGTCCCTTTCAATGATGTTCGAGGGATGATTGCGGCTTCCCCGCTCTCTCAGATGCGTATGCGTTGAGAATCGCTACTCAAACTAAATCTGCTCTCATCTGTAAAGTACTCGTCCCCATTCATTGTCTCTCAATTCTGGTGTTCCCGGCACCACAAAGAACACCTTCTCCGATGGGCAGGCGTTAAAAGGTACACACCGTACAGGGCGTCGTGCAAACAGACCACCGTGCAGTCTTCTGGCCACGGTAAAACGCGATATCGATTCGTCCAGTCGCCTGTGTAGTGTGTCTAGCGATTTCTCCGCTGTCTTCCGCCTGTTTCTTCCGGCCTGTAAGACAATGTACCGGTCATCTGCGGGTGTGGTTTCTCGTGGACGACCACTACTGAACGCCCCGGATAGCTGTTCCTGTAGTTTTGAAATTGTCTCAAAGTCGTGAAACGACTAACTCGTGAGCAATTCGAACTCTGCAACCACACTGCGGCCCTTCCTCAACTTCCCAATGATTTCGACCTCGGGTAAAAGCATCAGATGTCGTCTAACAGATTGATTATTCGCCATTTCTCGCTGAGGCAGCAACTCGGTGTGATTTTAACTGCTATACAGCATGCAATCTCTTTGCCAGAAATGCTGATCTTACCGACAACATGCTTTATCACTACTCAGACACTCCCCATTACGTCTACCTGCATATCTGCGCATGTGCTACCGTACATCACCTTATAATCTCCTGATTGGTTAACTGTCTCGCTCTGCCTCTTCGTTCAGCTGATATGCTAATTTTCGACTTCTGTCCTGTAATTTTTACACCAGTGTATATACACTCACTTCAAAGTTAAGCACGAAGATATAAAACACAAAAAATCAACAAATAATGCTTTGATTGACACAAAATTTGGCAGTAAAGTAGCATATATATTTATACATGAAACAAAATCAATAATTATATACAGAATGAAAACAATATTTTAAATTTTTGTAAGTTATCAGATAATGTCATACTGGAGACTTAAGCAGAATTATATATAAAATGAAAATAAACAGCATAAAATGAAAAAAAAGGACATTAATAGGGTATGGGATCCCCCTTATCTGTGTGCAAAGTTTACACATTCCTGACCATGCCTTCAATTAGGTAGTCAACCACCGCAGGAGTAAGCAATCGCCATTCTCTTGTTAGAAGTTTAGAGCAGTTTCCAGCTCAATAGAGTGGCTGGAGTTGGGAAACGTGAAGATAAAACAGGCCGAGCATCCCAAAGATTTTCAATCGGATTAAGGTCGGGCGAATATGCTGGCCACGCCATACGTGCAATCCTTCACTCTCCAGGCCGTCATTGACGATGTCAGCTCTATGCTGACGTGTTGTTGTCGTCCATTAAAACAAAAGTAGGGCCAGCTGCTCCAGCTATCTCACAATGGGTTCTAGGACTTCATCTCGATACCGGACAGCCGTCACAGAGACCCCGTTTAAAGACGTGAAGGTCGGTGTGTGGGCATCCCTAATTAAATCCTGCTCACCATAATGCTTCTGCCTCGGAAGGCGTGATGTTGGGTGTTGTTTTGGGGCTGATTGCGTGTTCGCTTGTTTACGCCATATCCTTATATGCTTGTCATCTGGCTCCAGAGCAAATCTTGATTCATTAACAAACGCGACATTGCCCCAGTCAGACACAGTCCAATTGCCATGTTCCCGGCACCACTTTAATCGTGCTCCTCTTGATTGGACGGATAGAGGAACACCAACTCGAGTACCCGTGTATACAGTCCATTCATATGTAATCTTCGGCGTTAGTAGCTGCAGATATAGCCTTACCATTGGACGATGTAACCACAGATGTCACACGTGTGGAAGTCTCTCTACGATTCCGCCTGGCTACAATAGCAATATATCACTCTTCCGCGGGGGCTGTAACCCTTGGGCGACCGCCTACTACAACTGTCTGTGTGGTTTGGAATTGTTTCCATAAACGTGAAATTACAGTTTGATGAACGCCGAAGAAAAAGAGCAGCATCTGTGATCGACTGTCCTGCTTCAATGCGCCCCACAGCACACCAGCGCTCAGAATCTTCCATTCGCTTTCTGGAGTCACAGAAAACGTATGTCTTGAAAACAAATTGTACAAAGTTTTAAGCACCTTCTATCAGCATACAATCAGCTTCATAACCCTTCATAAAACTGGCTTCTTATAAGACTGCCCTTTTGCATATTTATTGACATAAAAAAGCATGATTGGCTGTTACCTAGCATATTTGCATACTTTCATCTACCTCTACAGCGAATTGCATCCTCTTCAATTCTGATTGGCTTTCGGAAATTAGCATTTTCCTCTCCCGTGCTTAACACTTTTGGAAGTGAGTGCATATATATATATATATATATATATATATATATATATATATATATATTTTGCAATATCTTATAACACGAGAAAATATTTCCGTCCCCTTAGTTCTGTGTCAAACGATCACTGTGTTTTAATGAATAATACGTTAAATAACCTAGAAAATCAATAGGTTATAATCTTCCAAATCTTAAAAATTTCAATAAAGAAAGCAAGGCTTAAGAGCTCAAGTCTGAAGCTTGATCCAGAAAATGCGCTCTTTTTATTGAATCTTGAAGAGAAAAAAAAAAAAATGTTAAAACATGATGGGTAGTTTATTTCCAATTTTGCTCGGAGCAAACTCTCTTTTCTGGTCATTATTGAAACTCTTTGGGTATTCAGTAAACGACCTCATTTACTGAAGAGCGAAACGACTCCAGTAAAGTGATGAGATACTTAGAAGAAACAATTTATCACTCCTCTTCCTGATATCAGGTTAAGACAGGAGTTGGACCAACGAGTTTCACTTAATATTGTATTTAGTGTGTATAATAGAATCAACAATTAATCATTTTGAAAAATAAAAACAAGTCTGTCCAATTCTTTTTCAAATTTTTTTGAGAAACGTGGATAGAGCGTTGAATTTAAAAAAAAGAAATGAACTTTTCCGCTGTGATTTTCGAAAGTTCTCTTAACAAAGAAACGGTTGTCGGTGTCGATTGGACATCGGAGCCTGTTTAGTTTGTTCTCCCTTCCGCATTTTGCATGGAATTTAAAATTTTCTTGACTTTTAATCGTTTTCCGTATTGATTACAAAGAAAAAGTTTTTGCGGTTCTAGGTTAATTAGGAAATATTTGACAGCTAAATATACCTAGAACGTCTGCTGGTGTCGTTTAGACACCAAGGCAATTATCATTTTTAATAGCTATCGTTTAACAAAAGATAGTTCACTAAGTAGATACCACTAGTAAAACAAACTTCCGGAAGTATCTGTTGTAACTCTTGTTCCTTCGGCGCTGCAGTCTCCGCTTGTTTTCAGTGTATATATATTCTTGTCTGTCTTGTTTGTGTTGTGCAATTAAACGTTTGTCCTCAGTTGCCTTATCCTTCTGACAGGTATGAGCCTTAATATTCCATTTTTTGTACGAAACGAAATTGAATTGAATTTTTGAAACACGATAACGAATGAATTACGAATTTTTGAACATTATTTGATATTGAACTTGAATTTGAACAGTATCACATCGCACATTCTTTTTTCCTTGAACGCGATATTACTAGGGTTCATAGTGGAAATGAGTTAGTTATACTAAACTCGTTGTGACTAAGTGTTTTGTGCATAGCCTTCCTTATCTGCTCATGAAAAAATTCATTCAAATTTTTTTCGAACCTTGTGCGGAGCAGACCCCTGAAACGATGATTCGTAGAAAAGGTCTAAGCTCTGATGAAGTTGTTAATTTGTTGTGAGAGCTTTCAGGTAGATAGATCGGATGGTGGTTAGGTGTCTTGCTCTAATTTAGATTCCGATGGAGGCATAAGATTTAGTGAAAGTGACTGCGAATCTCTGAAGAAAGGGCAGATGAAATTGATAATATTCCAGTAAATCATATATATGTCGCTAGGATGGCACAGAATGGAAACCACATAATAATGATCTCCCCGACAGATTTGCGACTCGAAATGTTTTTGAGACAAAGCGGGGGCCAACAAACTTCGCTAAACATTATGTGAACGTTAGTTTTTTATGATATAAATGGTCATAATATATGATAATTACATGAAATACTATTAAAAACTCTTTAAAATAAACCTTACTGAACAGTAGTCTTGCAATTATTAAGTTATTACAATTATTTTATATATTTCACATCGCGGTGTCGAAACGATACCGGTGGACGTTTAAGGGTAATCGAATCCCCGGACGTTTCTAGTCTTAAAAAAGAAATGAGCTGGAATGTTTTGGTTTTCGAAAGTTCTCTTAATAGTAGGTTGGTGCGAATGAAATGTCGGAACTTTAAGTGAATATATAAAACTGTATAGCTTTTTTAATCAAAATATGCTTCTATTTGCTTCAATATATCTTTACCAAACTAGATCTTAATGCACAGATGCCAGTCTTAAAGAAATAATACACTAATACTAAAATCAATACACTCTTATAAAGTTTTTCACACTGTCTCCATTTTCATATCGTTTACCCCTTAAAAACGGTTCCAATTGTTTGAAAAAATGAAAGTCGGTTGGTCCGTGAATAAGCTGGGTGCTGGGTTTAATTTATTTAATTTCGCGCAGTTGTTTTTACCACGTATGCGGCCGAAAGTCGTCGTGGAGAAGAAGTGGGCCAAACCGATATATATAATTTCAAAGATCTCATTTTGGCGTACATCGAAGTTTTGGGTGAGTAAATATTAACGGCGCACTTTTCAGCTACTGGAAAGCTTTTGGCGATGAACCTCGTAATTTGTACCATGGTCAAGTGATAAGGACGACACCTGAGCTATAACTGCCATACCAACGGGGAAGACGTTTGAGCCTTGACAGATCGCCTTAACGCATTTGCCCCTCTACACTTGCGGGTCTGCAGCGGTGCTAGGCTCGAACTCATAACACCCCTTCTACGAATTCGTTACCTTGACCACTAGGCCACCGCGGCCTCTACTTTAATTTGATTAATTGTATTTGAGTAATCTCTCAGTTTGTGACTCATAAACTAAAGTAAGTCTCTGTTAAGAAACAAATACTCAATAAAGCATAAATTGGCGAAAGTAATAATTCAAAATTCAACCTAATCGGATGAAAAAGGCTTTGTTCTATCTTTTATAAAATTTAAAAGAGGCAACTCACTTCTTCCGAAGCTCTGACCGAAGTCAAACTAACGGACTGTAACACAGACAAGGTTATTGTAAAAATTAAAATTCGTTATAAATTGCTAATATTAAAACTAATATATAATTGCTAAATACACATGAGCATTTTAATAAGCACACAACATTTTGTGCATAACCTAACCTAAACAATCATTAATTTTAAAAACAGAGCATGAACTCAACTAATCTGAATAACTTGATACAAAAGTTGGCAGCTACCCATTTCACATCCATCGTCAGATGCATATCCATATTTGGAATCAATGACTTCATTTCTTAAATTTATTATAAACCATATTTGAAAAACTAATGTAGTCTAGAAAGAAAAAATACAGCGCATATATTATATATAAATAAAAGCATAATTAACATAATAGAAAAACTTCACATTATTTAAAATAATTGAATAAATTCGATGTCTAACGATGTAAATCAAGCAGTATTACTTGTCAAATGTTTTTTAAAGTGTGGAAAAACTCAACTATTTGTATGTTATTTCTGATTAATTGATTAATGATTTAGGCCAAGGGTCAGCTGACTTTTCCAGGATACGGGCTACTTCTAATGTTTTTAGAGTGTTACGATCCGCCCAGTGGCGTAGGTGTAGCAATTCTGTGTGTTTTCTTTTCCTAATATTTATTTTCCACATTGCATAGCTCTCTTAAAAAATGACAGATTACTATTTTCATCACAAAAACACAAGTAATTGTCAATTTGTATGCTTGAGAAACTATGTGCGGCAGTTAGTTCGTGGAGGGCGGACAAATTCAGTGCAACGAGCAGAAAAAATACGTGAAGAGATAAATCTTAAACCGACGTTTGTGCTTAATTTGTTCGCTGCTGAGTTCCGCGCCATCATGGGACATGAAATCAACACGAGAACCCCATCCCGTGGAAGCGCACAGTGTGGGATGATGTCTCAACAGCCAGTCCCGTGCGAGCTGATTATCAACATTTATTCTCCCTTTCAATCGGCGTGTGGAGAAAGTTCATTTATACGACTGGTATCGCAGTGATCGCTTTTTCCCCCTACGGTGGCAGGGAACGAATTGAGCGTCATCGTGCTCTTTCAATGAAGGTAGGTATGTCGTCTACACATTTATCAAATCATTTGCTTAAGTAAACACAGTCGCATCGATTGTGAAAAGCCGATTCTCCAGTTGCGATAACCCCCTACCTGGGGGGGGAACCCATCTTTTCATCTACTCGACCTAGATTTGAAGGAGGTAAGAATTGATCACCTAAGCTAGCCACAATAAAACCAATTTATTATTATTCAATTATATTGATCAAAGACAGTCTTACTATAGGAAGGAAATCAGGAGTGATATATCGTAACCCTAAATCTTATGTGAATAAGCGCCTGAAATCCTAAACACCTGACTCTAAGTAAAGTAATCCTACGAATCTTAACTCCCTTAATTTATTTGAATAGCTAAAGCCCGTTCTGTAATTACGAGTCTAAGTTCAGATCCTTACCATAAGCTCACGGCAACTCAGATTCCTTTCCTCCTTCCTCCTTTCGCGCGCGCGCGATTACTAAATCTCCTCTATATATCTACTAACTAATCTGCATATCAGGGTTCTTCTTGAGAGGGTTGGCTGTGAAATAACTCAATTGATAGCCCCAAAGATTCCCCAAGAGGATTAGTTGAAAGACTCCGTAAAGCCCCGTCACACAGTCTAGCTGGCGTCGGTATTCCATAAATATGTTTCTTTTAGTATGCGCACCTTAGGACTTAGTAAAGGTGGTCACCTCAAAATGTCTTGGCGGTTCATTGGTCGATCGCGATCGACTTAATCTTTATTCCTGATTTAGGCTAATGAAATTATTAATGAGGTGGACAGATAAAATGTTCAACCTGATAAGTTCATCTTAGGTTTTTCATCTTAAAAGCCTTAGTGATGAAAAAAACTTCTGAAATATTTAGAAGCGATATCTCTTAACAATCTTCTTGGCTACTATACTAATTAATATTTATTAATATTGAAAAAGGAGGGAAAAATAAAAGAGAGAGAGTAATTCATTATTTTATTTTTATAAAAAATAGTAGTGTAACTAGAAGTAAATAAATAATAGCAAAAATTAAAAAATAGTAGTGCTTAAGTATGTGTAATTAGTTATCATCGAATTTAATGTGCCATGTATTAATTACTTTAAAGAAACAATTATCAAATACTTGAGGGTTGTTGTTTTTTCATTTTTTTAAAATTTATTTTATCTCCTTCAGGAAACCTTTTAATTGTTTCCTTCCTTTAAAAGCTTAAGTTTTATGACTTGCTTTAAACACTTAGTATGACTTAGCAAAGTTTCACTAAACCTTTAATATTTAAATTACTTTTAACACAGGATTTAATACTTTTCAAATAAGTTACTTATTTCAAATCTAAAGCTCATAAATGTGCACTCTTGATAGAATTTTCGGGAGATATAATTGGATTAAATCTAGGATTTAAACAATTTGCATTTTAAACTTAAAATGTGTGGAAGCCATAATAAACTAAAATGAATATTTAAAGACTGTAGTACATATAAAACTTATCTTATCTCAGAATGGATTGTTAATTTAATAACTTTTCACTGCACTTGTGACGAATCTGTACGGAACCTTTCCACTAATCTTCTTAGGCGTCTTTCTGGGGAATATAAATTCGTGTTTATTTCCAATCAACTCCAAAAAGAAGTTTGGGATATTCAAATTAGATAAGGTATTTAAGTCGAGAGTTGCCAGATAGCAAGGGAGATGATGGTAGGCTATTAAGCCAACAACGTTAAAAGTAAAACTAGAAGATTCAAAGTGATTAGATTCGTAAAGACATCGTGCTGCTAGACGTACCAGAAAGCTGATATAAGCCAGCGGTAAATATAATTCACGTACGCTTAAAGTAAGCGTCAGGTTGAGATACTTAGTTAAAGTTAATTACAGTTAAGAATTCGAATACGTGTGTTTCTCTCGGATCTCCTAGTTTCGGTAAACCGTACTTGAGTTGAGCTAGATTAGTAATCAATCGTATTCTTAGTAATTTAATTTAATATAAAGGCAAATCCCTTTAGATGACGTAACATAATTATATTATTTGTTATCAGAGATTTTTGAGGAAATTATAACAAAAATAAATAATATTATTATTCAAAATGGCTTTTGGTGGTTCTTTGCCTCAAATTAATCTCCGTGACCCAAGGGGGTCATCACACACTTTCATGGCGAAAAGGGAAAAGAGAACTATTAATATTGTTTTTCTCTTGACATAGTCACGGTCCTTTCAATTAAATGCTTCATTCGAAAAATGGTGTATTTTAATTAGTTCTGGGTAAAAAGTAAGTTATAATGGAGCTCAGTTCATTTGATGAATTTATATACAGAGAAATATGTTAAACGCGAAAACGTTTAAGATGAAATATCGGTTAACACGAAACAGTACAACGGTCCCAGGAAACTACGATTTATTTCCATGCATTTTTTTTTTCTCCTAACACGAAACGAAAATCGGTTAAGGTATCCGACTACGTTCGGAACCGTGATTTTGAAAAGCGCATAAATGGATAATTTTCATGATATTTAGTGTCACTTAGATTAGAATATATGCATAAAATTGTTCTAAGGACCTTTTGACGAAAAAAATGTATTTAAATATAATATTTTGGCATAAAATTAACTTAGAATAATCTTTTTTCCAAATGTTCTCCTTTTGTGAAAAATGCTTCTATTATAATAATATTTCACCTGTATATAGCTCAGACCTCTCTACAGAGGCTCAACTAGAATTTTTGAAATATCTAACTTAGAAGTGGGTTTATCCATGTTTTTCGACAACAGAGAGGAGAAATTTTAAGAAAAAAACGCCGATAATTATTTCAATTGGTTGTAACTCTGAAAATAATATGCATTTTTCAAAAATCATAGTTGAGCCTCTGTACAGAGGTCTGTGCTATATACAGGCAAAATATTGTTATAATAGAAGCATTTTTCACAAAAGGAGAATATTTTGAAAAAAGGTTATTCTAAGTTAATTTTTTGCCGAAATATTGTATTTAATTAAATTTTTTTTGTCAAAATGTCCTCAAAACAATCTTATGCATGTATTATAATCTAAGTGACACTAAATATCATAAAAATTATTCATTTATGCGTTTTTTAAAAATCATGGTTCAGAACGTAGTCGGATACCTCAAGACGAAAAGATTTCTCTTCTGAAAATGAGCAAAATTCGGAAAACACCAGATTTAAGGATGGTGTGAAATGAAATAGAAGTGGTTTCACATGTTTCGTAGAAAGAAGACTAACTCGGTCTTCAAATGCTCTCTGAATAGCCTGTGGCACGACCCCAATTTTTTTTTGTTTTTTTTATCGAAGCTACTTTTACCCTCAACCCCTACAAATGCCTCACAAAAACATTTCATCTCGCATCAGTTGAATTTGGAATTCGGTGACGAGTACATAGAAGTGTGAATAAAAATCAGTGAGTTTGGTTTGCGTTTTCTTATTTTCAATTTTAGAACATTTTGTTTACAAGCACAATGGTAAGGAAAACAAATTTATATTTTGCCTTAAATGAAGACATGGAGCTACATACGACTGTTAATCAAAAACAGAAGACGAAAACGAAAATCTGCAAATATTTTGGTATAGCTAACTCTATATTATTAACAATGATTAAAAAGAGATCAAATTAAGAAAAATGTTTTATACCCCTTTGTGGAGAAAAATTTACTCTAATAAACTTAGTTTTGTTGAATATATGCATTTTTTTTCGCAATATCCTTTAACACGAAAAAATATTTCAATCACCTCAGTTTCGAGTTAAGCGATTTTCACTGTAATAATTATTATTTTTATTATTTTACCAAGAAAACAATATTATTTTTTCCTTTGTTGTAGACATGGAAATCATGAACCAACGAAACCTTAGTAAATTACATTTCCTTCTCCATTTAAATAATTAGTGCAGACGCGGTAGCCAAGTGGTCAATGTATCGGATCATGGCTGGCGTGTCATGAGTTCGAGCCCAATACCACTAAATACCCGCCGTGTAGGGGAACGATGCACGTCAAATCTGTCGAGAGCTGAAACGTCCTCCCGATGGTATGGTGTGGTAGTTAGGAGAGGGGTGCAGGCTCAGGTGTGATCTTCGTCACTTGACCATAGTTCAAAATCACGAGATCCGTCGCCAAAAGTACTTCGTGTAGCTAAGCAGTGCGACGTTAATATTCACTCACTCACTTAAATAATTAGTATTGTACAAGGTGTCCCGAACTCAATGTTAAGCGGGCACGGTGTGAAAGGAGGAAAAGGGGTCACATCAGTTTTTTTTCCTCGGGAAAAAATTAAAAAAAATATTCCACCTCACTTGGTTAAGTGATGACTGGCATATTTTTTAAAATGTGAAAAACTGATTTCTTCCATCACATCATTAGACACTATGAACACAAATTTGTGCACAATTTTAGTGATTTTTTTACTATCGTGATCTTACATAGCCGTTCTATTAATAATAGTCATACTCTAGGTGAAGTTCTAGGAGACGAGTCTTAGCGTATTCTATGAGTTCTAAGAGTCGGTCTAATTGTGCCAGTGAAGCTGATTAATAAGTGGGCCCGGGACCAGAAGAGTATCCCCTTAGCCAGAGCAAGTTGGATCGTAGAATAAATTGAAGATATAAGGACCATAGCTGTTCGCCGAGGAAATAGCGGTAAGACAGTTTGATTAAGCTTTAAGACTAGAGCGGATTCTAGGAAGTTAAGAAATCAGTTATAAATATAGATACAGTGGTTTATTGCGCTATTTGTCATAATTACGGTTTACGTCGCATCACTCCTGATCATAAGCCTCCTAGTCTAGTGTTGTTTTATTCAATATATATTTAAAACACAATAAACTAATTTTATTACAGCAGAGTTTAGTGGTCAATCCTTCATTCCCTCAAACATAGTAGGTCGCGTGTATGGCGACGAGATGATACCCCCAGCGCGCGGAGTATCACAGTTTTATTCAATATATTTATCGTACTAATTTCATATAATCTATAGCTTCAAGAACATTTCATTTTAGAATCAGTTTAACGATAAAAATGTTCCCTTGTCACACTTTCCTACAATTTTTTATTTGAAATCAAGAATGAGATTGCTTGTTGAAATTCCCATCGAAGTCTGCAGTTTAATGTGAATCAATCTGCATCTACATTTATTCTTGCTGATCATACAATAAAAATTTACTCATAAATACATATCGAATCAAGTATAAAAATTTTCTCTATATTTGATTTTCTGACTGTCTTGGAGGACTACAAACTCTTTACAGGCCACTATTTGCCCACTGGTCTAATTGATTCTATCCTTCCTCTAGTTATTTATATAATATTAATATAAAAGATATGGAGTAAAAGTCCGTGGACTAAAACTCTATATCTTTTGTCTCAACTAGTGCATTTTTAAGTTGTGAAATACATTTACACTAGCTAGTAAAAGTCTGCGTTCACGTACTATTGCTTACATGAACAACGAAAAAAAGTTAAAAACTGGAATTTTTTTTTAAAAAAATTTCAATTATATATTTTATTTAAGTATATTTCATTTTAAGAATATTCAGAATAATAAAAGTAAATTTGGTTTGCCTTCATAGATTTTTTAAAATAAAGACTTGTAGGTAATAAAGGTTTGTAGCGATACTAACAAAAATCAAGTAGAAAAAGTCTGCGTTCACTGTTTTAGTAGTAACTATAAAAATTATTTAAAAAGGGAATAATGAGCTATTTAGTAGCTGGTTGAATAACCTCATCATTTGAGAACCTGCTGAAGTCGTTTCAACAATGAACTAACAAATCTGGTGGTTTCTTCAGCGTTTAATTTCTCCCATTGGTCCTTAAGAACACTCTTCAGCATATCTTTGCTAGATACATTGTGTTGACGAATCCTATATATTCCAGCAAATCTCATAGGTATTCTGTAGGATTCAGATCAGATGACTGCGGGGCTATGTGCAGTTGATTTGGGTCATTATATAAGAGCCAAAGCTTCACAATCTCAGCGGTGTGCTTAGAATCGTTGTCGTGTTGGAAACGAAACGATTATCCTAAGCCGAGTTTGGTGGCACTTTCCTTTAAAATGTTTTTAGGACATCAATCATATTTCTGTTCATAATTGATTCTATATAATACTCCAACTTACCAACACCATTGCTCGCCATGCACTCCCACACGATGACTCCACCGCCGCCGTGCTTTACCGTTGGTACTAAATGCTCTTTTTAAAGCGCTGAGCAAGGTTTTCTCCTAATTTACGACCTTTTATGCCGAAGGTGTAAAACTTTCCCTCATCAGAGAATATCACAGTCCTCCAGAACTTCAGAGGCTTATGTATAAGATCCTATGCAAAAGCTATCCGCTTAAGCCGATTGGTCATTGAAATATAAGGTTTTCTAGGAACCACTCGACTATGGTATCCGGCCTTTTTCAAGATTTTTCTTGCAGTATCCTCCCAAATATTTTTGTTAAACTTCTCGTGAATATCTGTTGCTATTTGAGTTGCAGTCAAACACGAATTTTTTTTTCACCATTGATGTCATACTTCGTTTTTCTCTGATTTTGAGTTTAGGTGGACGACTTAAACAAGGTTTGGATGTGTAAGCTCTTGTAAATTTAAAGTTATAAATAACATGTGTGAAGGTCTCTCAGGACCTCACTTTGAGAACGAGAATAATTTTGAGTCAGAAAAGAACCAGTAGCCATTTTTATAAATAACTTTCTTTATTTGGTTATCTTTCCCAAATAGAATCAAAGACTTATTAACAATTGTTTCTACCAATATTATGAGGTTTTAAAGATAATATCCTTTAAATTAACTCAATTAATTAATGATCTAATTAATTAATTTATTAAATAACGATCACGCAGAAATTACCACGATAAAGAGATCCCAGAATTATATTTAATAATGTTCTTATTGAACATTTAACTTTAATCTGACTCTTAAAACTTTAATGAGACTTTAAACTCAAAATAATATTTACCACTCGGAATTTCAATTCTTCATGAGATTAAATTATCAACAACAATAAGACTTCAATTCAAATTCACTATAACTCTATGCTTCAATATCTATCTCCTACTGCTCTAACTTTACTATTTCGTTTGACTTAAATACTGAATCTAATCTACATAACAAGGAATCCTGTCCGCTTTTTGGAGTTGATTGGAAATAGGTAGGGAATTAAATTTCCCTAAAAGGTCGGTTCAGAAGGTTAGTGATAAAGCTCCGTATAGATTCGTCACACATGCTGGATAAATGAATACTGCCGTCCAACGGATCTGGCTGTATCCCGACGACTTTTTTCCATCTTTTTTACATTTTCACAATGATTTTACTCTCACTGATACTAATTTCCTTCTTTTTATTTTCCATGTCCTTGCATTGCTTCGTATCTCACGAAAACATAAGAATGACTGCGTCACAATTTTCTTAAGCTATTTTTACTTGATAACTGAATGCAAAAACTCTGTTGCCTGTTGATACAAATTCAAGAACCATGAATATTCAAATAGTGAACGTAGACTTCAGCTGCCTACTATTTGTGTGTTGTGCTACAAAACTCCCGTTATCCTAAGTAGTTTTTAATTCGAAATTAACGAATTCTTGCAGGCTCAATATTTAAATAATAATCAACAAATTCATGAAATTTTGTTAGAAAAAAAAACTATATTTCTATTAAATTTTATCTTTGCTATATGATTTCTTATCAATAGCGTAACGCACACCCACGCTTGGCGAGATGAGGGGGGGGGTAGGCGAAGATTCTCCGTTACGCCACTGCACTCAGGGTTCATTGGAAATAGATATGAGGTCAAAATAATGCGCATTTGAAAATGGAAGTACTACTTCAATATTTATGCAAAATGATTATATCAGAAATTTTTGATATAAAAGGTCATGGAGAATAAACCAGACTAAACAAGAGCGGCAGCTGGAGTCTCAAAACATTTTTTAAGTAAAACAATTCTTAACAAATGAAAGGGGAAGTAAGATTGTCGAGGAATTATGATAAAAACGTTTAACAAAAAATCATTTCTAAATCTTAATAAAAGAAAAAATAATGACTAAACGATATTTTGAAAAGTGTGAGGTGATATTTTTGAAAAATAGAATAATATATATATTTGGAAAATTATTGAAAATCCTTCATGTCTGTTCTTTTTTTTTTCCACCTCAAAACTGTACTTAAGACACAGCTTCACAAACATTTGCTCAATGTTTTTAATAGACCCTTTAAGAAAACAAGTTGGCCGCGGTAGCAGAGTGGTATAGGTATCGGATCGTGGCTTGTCTTGTCACGAATTCGATCCCAGTACCCCTAAAGACCCGCCGTGTAGGGCAGCGATGCACGTGAAATCTGTCGAGAGCTGAAACGTCCTCCCGAGGAGTGATGTGGTAGTTAGGAGAGGTGGGTGCCAGTTCAGGTGTCGTCCACGTCACTTGACCATGGTTCAAAATTACGTGGTCCGTCGCCAAAAGGCCTCGTGTAGCTGAACAGTGCGACGTTAATATTCAATCAATCAATCATCAATCAAGAAAACAAGTTTGTCTCCGTTCAATAATTCTTTAGACAGGTTCGAATTTAATAGAAATAATTTCATCGGCACGCTATAAGAGTTATGTCAGAATATTTGCAAAGCCTTTCAAATGATATTTTTGTGAAAGTTCGGTAGAGAATTCTTAAGGCTTTTACGATTTGAAAAACATTTTCCAGATCAAGTTATAGAATATTGACATAAGCGAGTTATTTTTGGAAGTAGTAAGTCTCTTTTGTTGCCTGCAATAATTCAGAATAATTTAAGTACAGTTGTTGTTGTTTTTTTAAATTTACACAATACGGTTGAAATTTTAGTATTTTATACGTCGATAATTATACAATAGAATTTCTTCTAGAATCTCAAATAAAAATGATATTGGATCATTTTAATTTCGAAAATATATTTATACAGAATTGAAAAAGCTTCATAAAAGGTGACATTCGTTCCATTACAAAATGCAAGTCACTTTTAGATCTTGAATGAAACGTTGTTAAGAATATATTGTCATGCAAAATAAAACAATGTGAGAACTTAGTAAAACCAAATACCAATAGCGAATTTTGTGATATCCCCCCCTATCTGGGGGTACCATCTCTTCATCTACTCGACCTAGATTTGTGGGAGGTAATAATTGATGGCCCAAGCTCTCTAGCCATAATGAAACCAATTTATTATTATCCAATTATATTGATCAAAGACAGTCGTACTGTAGGAAGGAAATCAGGAGTGATATATCCTTACCCTAAATCTTATGTGATTAAGCACCTGGAATTCTAACTGCTTAACTCTAGATAAAAGTATCCTATGAATATCAATCTTCCTTACTTTATTTGAATAGCTAAAGCCCGTTCTATAATTACGCGTCTAAGTCTAGATCCTTACCATAAGCTCACCGCGTTCAGCATCACGGCTTCTTTTTCCTCCTTCTTCCCCTACGATTACTAAACCTTCACTATATATCTACTTACTAATCTGAATATCAAGGTTTCTTCTTGAGAGAACATGGCCGTGAAATAACTCAATACTGGCCCCAAAGATTCCCCAAGAGGATTAGTAGAAAAAACATGGTAAAACCCCGTCACAACTTCACTTTGTGTCCAACGAGTGTTTGGATGCAATTGGTATCATTTTCTTTATTATTGATCCTTATTGTTTTGAATTTTTTGGTATAAATTATATACTAGATTATGATTTATCTTGAGTTTTACATCGTTTTTTCATATTTTTATTTTACTCTATAACGTATAATATAAAAGATGTGTGTAAAAACTGAAATAAATTTTATTCTTCATGTGTATTACAAATTTTGAAACAAATGTCTTTATTTTATGTGTGATTTTATTTTGTCTAAGTTGAATCATACTTTAAAGCTGAAGTGGAATTTACTGTTTTATTAAAGCAAAATATAAATCAAAATAAAGGAATTCCCCCCCATTCCTACTACTAGTTCACAATCTCACAATATATATCTTATTCAAAGCAGGTTGGGTAGCGTGGTTGGTTTGTCGCTGACCTTCTGCGCCCAAGGTTACGGGTTCGACCCCAGTCCAAGTCGGTGGACTCTCATGATGCAGAAAATCGACAGCGTCCATGTTGTATGATTAAACGGCCCTCGAGTGTATGTTTGGCTTAGGTGTTCTAGGCAAAGTTAAATCCTAGTACTGGTTCCCATCATCAGAGCTCAGGTACCTCCCTCTAGGGGGGAAACTGGGAGTCAAAATTACCTGCTGTGATCTGCCTATATGTTGCCGCACTACAAAAAAATACCAGTTTCTGGGAATGTATTGGGTCTGCAATGGTAAAACAGCCGCAGCCCATTAGAAATAATAATAAAAAAAAATCTTGTTCAAATTTTCAATCGTTAATAAAATACATTTTAAAGCACTCAATTGAACTGAAATTTTACATACATGATTATTTGGGATGACAATACGATAACTTAATTATATAATTAATAAAAATTAATTGATTAACACTAATTATTCAAATAATTACAGATTGTGGCGAATGTTCCGAGGAAGTGGGGGAGAAGGGTTTACTAGAATCCCGGTCCCCTACGTTCCGGATAGACTCGTCTGAAAAGGACATGCGGAGGACCGGTTTTGAGGGTTCCGAAGAGAGTGAGACGATATAAACGTGCTCTGGATGTAAGATTGTTTCTTAGAATGTTTTGTAAATAAATTGTACATATTTATATCTCTAGCCTGGCTGTGAATTTTCGTAACCAATACGTCACAGTCTATTTAATGGAGGCACCGACGGAGATGAATAATTACTCAAATGTAATTTTTGGCTAGAGATATAATCGATGAATTAAGATTGAGTATGACAGAAAATTCACACCATCTTAGAGGAGATCAACGAGCCGTCCCGGCACGCAAGAAGTTCTGCTCATAGAAGAAGTATATAGACCACCCTGGTCTTGAAACAAGTGCCACCCCGGCAAATGACATTTCCTGTCATAAGAAAAAGTATTTAGACTACGCTGGTCTTGAAACAAGTGCCACCCCGGCCAACGACATTTCCTGTCATAAGAAAAAGAATTTAGACTACCCTGGTCTTGAAACGAGTGCCACCCCGGCAAATGACATTTCCTGTCATAAGAAAAAGAATTTAGACTACCTTGGTCTTGAAACAAGTGCCACCCCGGCCAACGACATTTCCTGTCATAAGAAAAATTTAGACTACCCTGGTCTTGAAACAAGTGCCACCCCGGCAAATGACATTTCCTCTCATAAGAAAAAGTATTTAGACTGCCCTGGTCTTGAAACAAGTGCCACCCCCCGGCCAACGACATTTCCTGTCATAAGAAAAAGAATTTAGACTACCCTGGTCTTGAAACAAGTGCCACCCCGGCCAACGACAATTCCTGTCATAAGAAAAAGTATTTACACCATCCCGGTCTTAAAAGAAACACCGTCTCGTCTACAAAGAATTCCTAAAATAGGAAAGAAAAAGAGATAAGATCAACCCCTGGTCTTGGAAGCGCCATAGTACGTAGTGCGGATCAACGAAAATATATTTCAGGTACGATTTCCTTTCTATATCAGTCCAAATTATTTAAATCACATCTTGTGCATTTTTTAAAAATTTGTTTGTGTTTTGAAGTACTAAATTTAGGTGACTAAACTGTATTACATATCCTATGTATTGAGATTCAATTGTTCTCATGTTATTCTAATTGGTTCTCTATTTATAAGCATATAATTTAGGGAAGCTACTAATTGTCTACTGGAGAATAAATATATATATATATTTTAAATTGCATGAGTCACATCCTGTGTTAGCAGAGAAATTGTTTAGTTAAACATATATATTTCTTTTTTTTTTTTTTTTTGCGAATAGCATGATTATGTAATACTGTGTATTTTATTCATTGCTTTTCCGGTGTGTTTTAGTTAAAATTACGCAAGTTACTTGGAGAAAGGTTTCATATAAAATTTATAAGCATTTCACAAGAAATATAATTCTTTTTAAAAAAATTAATATTAAATATTTATTTTAAGCTATTTTGTATGAAGAATAGCAGGGTTTTTTTTAAAAAAACTTGGCTTTTGATACTTTGCAATTTATTGTTTTTTTTATGAAAATTAGTTTTTTTTCATTGAAAAAATCTTAGTATAAAATTTGATAAAAGTATTTTTATATCTATAAATAGTGTGTATATGTGTGTTACAAATATTATTATGTTATCAAATACGTATTGGAGTTTAGCTACTAATAATTAAGTATAGGCATACATTTGCTTAAAAGTATTTTTAATGATTACCAATTTTGAATTTTACTATTTATTATTATTTTCTTAAGAAAAAGTGTATAAGTGATATTTCATTCTAATTGTGGGGTTCGAAATATTTTTTTTTATTTGTAAGAACTTTTTGTTTAAAAATGGCTTACTTAGGAAAAGGTCGAAAATCAGACCTAAGTTATATTGCAGAACAATTAGGGGAAAGAGTAACTGATGATCTAAAAATTATAGACCTTAGAAACCTAATTGTAAATAGCACAAATTACGATGACGAATTCGTTCGAGAAATGCTAAACGTGAGAATTGAAGAAAGATTAGAAGGTAAAAAACACCTCGCGCGTAAGCGAGAATGATCACATGAACACAAGAGACACCATTCAAACACTTTTGAACTGCATAAACTTCTTCCTAAATTTAAGGCAAAGGAAGATGACATAAGCCTGTTTTTGGTTTTATTTGAAAGACAGGCCAAAATGAATATTGTTTCTAAAGAAAATTGGGTTCCGCGCAACTAATTAGTGTTCTGCCCCCTGTTATTGTAAATATTATCGCGAGAGAGTCCGAAGAACTTGCATCAGATTACGATCATTTGAAAGCATTGCTTCTAAAAATATTTAAATTAAGCCCCGAAAAATTTCGTCAGCTTTTTGTTAAACACCAGAAGAATCCGGAGACCACGTGGGACGATTTTTATTATGAACTTCAGACCTATTTTAAGGGGTGGATTGCCGGATTAGGTATTACTACTTTCAAACAGTTGAAAGACTTAATGATAACGGATCAATTAAAGAAAAAGGCTCCAATTGAATTTAAGGAACATTATTTGGACGAATGGAGTGGGATTATTTCTCCTGTTGATCTCGCTCGTAAAATAGAGAAATATGAAGATGTGAGGAAAACATTTCAGAAATAAGTTACATGGTCATATTCCAAGGACACGATGAAAAAGAAGTGGAGTAACTCAACGATTATTCCGAGGGAAAATGTATCAATGAATAATCCTATGAATACCAGAGAACATAAAAACCGTAACAATCATCAAGATTTTGAAAAAGAAGGCGCCCCCAGTGTTTTTGATGCGGATCTTATGAATCATTTTCGTCCACAATGTCCTAAATTGAAGAAATATGGCTCTGAAACCATAAATAGACTAAAAAGTAATTCCGAAAATGCTTCACTCGACCCATATACTATTAGAGGTAAGGTGAACGGATTTGAGATGCCTATCCTTAGAGATACAGGAGCCTCAATTGATATAATTTGTGAGAAATTTATTACACAAAATATGTTTACATGTGAGAATGTGTGGGTCCAACATATTCTTGATGAACATATGACCTGCTTACCTCTCGCAGAGGTAGAAATTGATTGTGAGTGGGGACATGTCATCACCAAGGCAGCTGTGGTGCGAAAGCAATTGGATCATGGAAGATATATTTTAGGAAATCGAACAATTGAGCTCCTTGAATCAGATTTAGAGCATAATAGTTTACCGAGACGGGAAATAGTAAATGCGATTCAAACTCGCAATCAGTGGAAAAAAGAAGCTGAACAGAACAGAACAAGTGAAGCGGTTGAAAAGGAGGAAATAAAGTTAGATGAAAATTTAGCTGAAGATATTAAAAATCTGTTGCCTTTATTTACGGAAGAAAAGGACAAAATGAGTTTAATCAATATTAATACTGATGAGTTCATAGAAGCCCAACAGAAAAGTGAAGAATTAGCTCCTTTAATTCAAAAGATAGAAAAGGGTATGAATAATGAAGCAAGAGCGATTATTCACTAACCAAAGGAAAACTTCTGATCAAAAGCAGAAAAGATAAGAATGGAGACATAAGACAGCTACTGGTTATTCCTGAGAAATTCCGATCGTCAATTCTGAAAATGGGGCATGAAGGTACATCAGGCCATTTAGGTGTCACGAAGACGAAGAGTTGGATTGCAAGATATTTTTACTGGCCTCAGTGCTATAAAGAGATAGAGGAGTTTGTGAAAACATGTGATCCCTGTCAGAGGGCAAGTAAGGCAAATGATCAGAAAAAAGCACCAATGCAATTAGTTCCTGTAATAAGTGAAGTTTTTTCCAAATTAAACGTTGATGCAGTAGGACCCCTTCCCACTACACCTACAGGGAATAAATATTTGTTAACTGTCATGTGCATGTCCTCGAAGTACCCTGATGCAGTGCCAATGCCTGATATAGCGTCCACTACAGTTGTGGAGGCTTTGTTCCACAGATCTTCAGTAGAATGGGTTTTCCTAAAGAAATTCAAACGGACCAGGGAACTTCATTCACGAGTATTTTAACATCAATTTTTTTTGAAAACTTTGGAATAAACGTTGTTCGAAGCTCGGTTTATCATCCTCAGAGTAATCACGTCGAAAGATTTCACAGAACTCTGAAAAGAATCTTAAAAGTGATATGCATTGAATCCTTTCCCGAATGGGAAAAACAGTTGCCAGCTGCACTTTTCGCTTTAAGAACTATCACTCATGAAAGCACAGGGTTTACTCCCGCTGAATTGGTCCATGGGAAAAATTTGAGAACACCTATAACTCTTTTGTATGAGAATTGGATGGGGACTACAGAAGAGGTGACCCCCGTTGTGGAATACGTTTTCCAACTCATAAATCGACTTAAACGTTGTCAGGAATTAGCCATTGAAGAAATGGAAGAAACGAAGATTAAAAGAAAGGCATGGTATGATAAAAATGCTATTAAGCGTGAATTTTCAAAAGGAGATTTAGTGTTAGTGTTAAAGATGAATCGACCTAATAAACTATCTGTGCAATGGAAAGGACCGGGAAAAATAGAGAAAAAAATTTCAGAGACTAATTATGTGGTGAGCTTTAACAACAACACCGAGTCAAATCAAGTTTTTCATGTAAATATGTTGAAGCCGTACTACAAAAGAGCCGAATTTATAAATATGATTAACAGTAGAGCAAAGAAAGATTCGAACGAATTAGAAGAAAACTTTCCCTGTATCGATTCTAACCCGAATATTTTTGACTTCGATGAAATTTCAAAACACAGTCAGTTAGGAAACCGATTGAATGTTCAACAAATAGAGAAACTTAAAGAAATCCTATGCCGTTATTCTAAAATATTTTCCAACGAACCAGGAAAAACGCACTTGGTAGAGCATGACATTGAACTGATAAATGATGTACCAATTAGGACGAAACCATACAGAATGTCAACACGACAAACTGATTTATTGCAAGAAGAAATAAGGGAAATGTTGAAGTACCAAGTAATAGAAATAGGAGAGTCAGATTATGCTTCACCCATGCTCTTAGTTGAGACCCCTGGAAAAGATCCTAGGCCTTGCATCGATTATAGAAAACTGAATGAAGTAATAAGAACTCAGTTTTATCCCTTACCAAATACAGAGCATAGAATTGAAACTGTCGCAGCTGCCAAATATATAACCTTACTTGACTTAACAAAAGGTTATTGGCAGATTACCTTAACTACAAAGGCTCAGAGGTTAGCAGCATTTACCACTAGTTTTGGAACTTATCGTCCATTACGTATGCCCTTCGGGTTAAGAAATGCGCCCTATTATTTCAGCAGATTGATGGCTGAACTACTTCAAGGGTGTGAGAAGTTTGCCCTACCATATCTAGACGATGTGGCTATTTTTTCAGAAAACTGGGACGATCATATAAGCCACATAGATAAAAGTACTAGAATGGATACGGGATGCTCGGTTAACAATCAAACCAGCAAAATGTAAATTCGCACAAGATAGCATTAAATATCTTGGTCATGTCGTAGGGTTAGGAAAGAGGTCTCCAGCTCAATTGAAAGTTCAAACAATACTAGATTTTCCAGTTCCAAGGACTAAAACCCAGGTTAGAGCCTTTTTGGGAATTGCGGGATATTATCGACAGTACATCCCAATGTTCTCTAGTTTAGCAGCACCACTAACAGAACTGTTAAAAGGGAAATCGAAGAAAGGATGCATTAACTGGACTTCGGAATGTCAAGAATCCTTTGTACAATTGAAGGAAAAACTGTTGACTAACCCTGTTCTATATGCCCCGGATTTCAAAAGGCAATTTATTCTTCAAACCGACGCCTCTGACACGGGTATTGGAATAGTCCTGGCTCAGAGAAATGATACAGGGGAAGAGCATCCCATCCTGTACCTTAGCAAGAAATTTTCTGACGCCGAGAAGGTTTACTGCACAATTGAAAAAGAGTGTGCAGCTATCGTTTATGCAGTAAACAAACTTAATTGTTACCTTGATGGACAGCAGAAATGTATCATTCAGACCGACCATAACCCATTAGTTTGGTTGAAAACTAATGCAGGAACAAATCCGCGCCTTATGCGTTGGTCACTTGCACTACAACCATTTAATTTTGAAGTTATTCATAAACCCGGGAGAAGTCATGCCAATGCAGATGCCTTAAGTAGGATTGATTAAATTTTTATACATATTCCCCAAGAGTGTATTATTACTCCCACCTCTATAATGAACATAAATTCTTTATTTTAATTTTTTTCTAAATTAAAATAATTCTGTAATTTGTATCTATCTAATAAGTTGTCATTTTCTCATTTATTTTGAATTTTTATATGTTAATTGTATTGTAGTATGTCATTCTGGCCAGAAGGGAATCGTACACTGTTAAAAAGGTAGTGTTACCTAGAACTTTTAAGTAATATCTCCTAAGTGATTTTAGTGGACCTTAAAAGAACAGAACTTTTCCTTCATCAGAAAAAGTCCTCTCTAGAGGAAGGAGGAGTTGTGGCGAATGTTCCGAGGAAGTGGGGGAGAAGGGTTTACTAGAATCCCTTTCCCCTACGTTCCGGATAGACTCGTCTAAAAAGGACATGCGGAGGATCGGTTTTGAGGGTCCCGAAGAGAGTGAGACGATATAAACGTGCTCTGGATGTAAGATTGTTTTTTAGAATGTTCTGTAAATAAATTGTACATATTTATATCTCTAGCCTGGCTGTGAATTTTCGTAACCAATACGTCACAAGATACAGCCACATTGGCATCGTTTTTGGCGACTTGTGTTAAAACTTAAAAAGGTTTTTTTCTCACATTTTAAAGCGCTCATTTGAGCTGAAATTTTCCATACACGATTGTTTTGAGGGACAATACGATAATTTAATTATAATTAATTAAAACTAATTGACTGAAACTAATTATTTAAAGCAGTGATCCGCAACCCCTGGTTCGTGGATCAAATGGTGCCGGGCCGCATAAGGAACATTAAACTATTGCCATTTTATTTAAATAAGTGCATTTCTCTCGTATTTATGCAACTTTCCACGGAAATCACTTTATATTCCACGTTAAATAAATTTTATTCATTTTTTGGTGTATTTTATTCTGAAGGCATATTTAAATGTATCTAAATTAAAATTGTTAAATCAAAGCAATCTAAAATATAAACAATTAACGTATTCCACCCTCAGCGGGCCACGGTAAAATTATCAAACGTTGACCGGTCCGCAGCGATAAAAAGGTTGCGAAGCACTGATTTAAAGGATTACAGATACAGAGTCACGCTGGCTTCATTTTAAGCGACTTGGGTCAGAACTTAGAAAGATTTTTTTTCTCTCGTTTTAAAGCATTCAGTTGAACTGAAATTTTATACACACGATTTTTTTTTGGAGGACAATACGATACTTAAATGATAATTAATAAAATTTAATTGCCACTTAATATTGTGATTCCATCATATGTATATACATATTTATATTAATTGTAATTATTTGATAAAAAGTAACCAAAATAATAATTTTCTTTGTTGACCTAAGTAGGAATTGACTTAAAATTTTTTTTATATTACTTGTGTTCTTGTAAAGTGCCAAAAAATTCGTCCTATTATTGTTATTTTAAGTTAATGTTGCTAATTTCGTAATCAACACAAGTGACAGTGGAAAACATTACACAATTTGACGCCAAATTCTACGACTTCTTAACAAAAGATAATAAAGAAATGCACTATTTTAGGAACAAAATATTACAGAGTTAAAATCCTTCTAATAATTACATCTATTAAAGCACACTAGTATTCGTTATGTAAATAACATTTGTATGTACTCTATGGGTAAAAGCTACATAAATAATCATTATGCAGATTATAGCAAGTTCTGTTGAATTGAAGGGAAAACAATCTACGAAGTGTCACATTTATGAAATTCAAAAGATATTTTGCACGCAAGCATTCTAAACATTAAATTTTCTAATCTCTAGAGTTGTCTAAAGTAGATTACATAGTAATTGAAAAACGTCTGTTTGACTTTCTAGGTTGGCATCCATCATCTAGATACATAAGATTTTGCTTAAATTGTTTTTAGAAAAAGAAGAAGAAAAAAAAAAAAAGAAACAAATTTCAATACTTGTTCAGTTTTTAAGGAATAACTAGGTTTAGTTACAATAAACAATGGATAAACTATAAACTTTAAAATATTTTAAGGAATAAATTGTTTTTAAAACAAAATTCTTTGTCAAATTTTGACTTAAATGTAACACATGAATACTTTAACCCTTTGTTACCAGGTAGAAAAAAAAGTTACGTAATTATACACAAGTAGCGTATATTGTGCTCCAACTCATTTTAATGTTATAAAGTTATTCATTATATTTTACAATAAATAAATTATATGTGTAATAAGCAATGAACTAAAAAAAAGTATTTATCTGACAGGGGGAGGGCACGACTAAGGAAATTCATTTGACGACGAGACTTTGTGTAACAGTAGTACTGTTATAGGGTATTCAAACCAAAGTAATTCCGCCGAATGGCCAGTCAATTCCGAGAAAATAGCATTCGAAATTCGTACTTAGCTTTTATATACAAGTTATTTTATCCCTGATACAACATCGCCGTAGCATGATCGTCAGCGTGTCGGAGTACCTTGTAATGGGTCAGGGTGCGATTCGTGCGAGCGGCCAACTTCCAGTTTTTATTTTTTTTTCTCCAATTTATTTTATTATTTATTTTCAGAATTAAATAATTTTATTTTTTAAAAATGACTCACATTGATTTTTAAATGATATTCTGTATAATTATAGTAACTATTTTACTTTTTTAAAACACAAATACAATTAATATATGGTATAGCTACAATTACTTCTGTCATTAAAATTTAATTAATTGTATTTTAAAATTATTCCTTATACCTAAATGACCATAAAATTTTACTTCCGTTTTTAACGAACCGATTTTGATCAAGAGAAAGACAGCTGTTTTTAAAGAGCAGGTGTTATTATTTTAAGAACAAAGAATTATTTTAAAAACAAAGACTGCTCCAATAAAAAGAGAAATCAGTAGTATAACAGATTTTGGTTACTACACTATTGCTTAAAATTTTTTGACATTTTTACCCCTGTTTTTATAATATAACCTTGTTGCTTAAAAAACATTGTTCTTGCGGTAATTATTCTTCTATTAACTGCGCTACATGTCAAAAAATTAATTGTTTTGAGTGTTTTTATGATAATTATCCCTCAGGTTCTTGTATGTAATAAAAAAATTATTTAAGACAAAGTTAACTTTTTACTTTTATTTATTTAACTTTATTTATTATAATTTAATTTATTCAATTCCTACTATTATAACTAGCTCTCTCTCTATATTTATTTATTTATTTATCTTGGTGGAGTTTTCAATCGTTAATAAAATACATTTTAAAACGCTCAGTTGAGCTGAAATTTCATATACGTGATTATTTTGGATGACAATACAGTAATTTAATTATAATTAATAAAAATTAATTCATTAAAACTAATTATTTAAAGAATTACAAATACAGAATTACAATACAGAATTACAAAATTTTTTTGGTGACTTAGCGACCCTTTTGGCGACTTGTGTCAAAACTTAAAAGGTTTTTTTTCTCACGTTTTAAAGCATTCAGTTGAACCGAAATTTTATATACACGATTGTTTTGGATGACAATACGATACTTAAATGATAATTAAAAAAATTAATTATCACTTAATGTTGTGATTTTGTTTTATGTATATACATATTTATATTAATTGTAACTATTTAATAAAAAGTAGTTAAAATAAAAAATTTCCTTATTCATCTTAGTAGGAATTGACTTAATTTTTTTATATTACTTATTTTTACTTTTTATTTACATTTATTTAACTTTATTAATTATTATTTAATTTATTTTTACTTTTTTATAAGTATTATTATCATAACTATTAGTTGTTTTGGATTTTAAAAAAGTAAAATAGTTACTATAATTATATATAATATCATTTAAAAATCAATGAGTCTTTTTTAAAAAATAAAGTTATTTAATTCTGAAAATAAATAATAAAATAAATTGGAGGAAAAAAACATAAACAGGAAGTTGGCCGCTCGCACGAATCAAACCCTGATCCATTGCATGGTATTCCGACACGCATACCACGACGACGTTGTATCAGGGAGAAAATAACTTGTAAAGGGTGTGTTTTTTTAGAGATATAGAACTTTAAATTGCAATAAAACAACGATTCGATTGACATGAATTTTTTTTATTCGAAAGATAATCTTGTGGCATTACATTTTAAATATGATTTCTGGCATATGACTGCCACGGCTGGCTCGGATGTAGTCCAATCTGGACGTCCAATTTTCGATGACTTTTCCAACATTTGTGCCCGCATATCGGCATAACACGGCGAATGTTGCCTTCCAAATGGTCAAGCGTTTGTGGCTTATCCGCATAGACCAATGACTTTACATAGCCCCACAGAAAATAGTCTAGTGGTGTTAAATCACAAGATCTTGGAGGCCAATTCACAGGTCCAAAACGTGAAATTAGGCGGTCACCAAACGTGTCTTTCAATAAATCGATTGTGGCACGAGCTGTGTGACATGTTGCGCCGTCTTGTTGGAACCACAGCTCCTCGACATCATGATTGTTCAATTCAGGAATGAAAAAGTTAGTAATCATGGCTCTATACCGATCACCATTGACTGTAACGTTGTGGCCTTCATCGTTTTTGAAGAAGGGATTCCACCAGCCCATAAAGCGCACCAAACAGTCAGTTTTTCGGGATGTAACGGTGTTTCGACATACACTTGTGGATTAGCTTCACTCCAAATGCGGCAGTTTTGTTTGTTGACGTAGCCATTCAACCAGAAGTGCGCTTCATCGCTAAACAAAATTCGCTTATGAAAATCGGGAACAACGGCAATCTCGTTTTGGGCCCATTCGACGAATCTACGCCTTGCTGAATGATCGTTTGGATGAATTGCCAAACCAAACTGAGAATAAATCACTTGACAGCTGTTAAATCGGTCACCATCTTGGAAAGTAATGCCAACTTAAACTTCTATACCTGGAAAAAAAACATAAGTATGAATTTTGAAAGCTATTTTTTTTCTCGGAATTACTTTGGTTTGAATACTCTATAGCAGTACTACTGTTACACAAAGTCTCGTCCCTAAATGAATTTCCTTAGTCGTGACCTCTCCTTGTGAGTTTTGATATCTTTTTAGTTTGTAAAATAATAATTTTACGTTAATTAATAAAATTTCTGGAATGAAAAAGATTTGCTAAAAATACAAAACTTATGTTTTATGAATTCGTTATTTGGATTAATCATATAATATTCATTACTTTTCTGGTTAAAACAATGCACATATGTAGGTGTAATCAATTTGTTTCATGTGGTTTCGAACTTTTTGCAGTGCCAACAATTTAAGACAATATTATTGTTTTTAGAACGACCACAGATGTTGGTTGCATTTGCCATTGTCCTTCTCGGTGGACTTGACTCGACTTCGCATTGGTCATACTCGGTTCACGCACAGGCACCTTCTGTTGGGCGAAAATGCCCCAGAATGTCCTTCCTGTAAAGTCGCATATTCTATTTATCACATTTTAATAGATTGTCCCGTTTTTAACCATCATCGCATCACCTTCTTTCATACATCTGTTTTAACCTTATCTGACTTGGTGGGGGAAACTCCCCACCAAAAATTTTTTGCCTTCCTTTTAAAAATTGGCTTTGACTTTTTAAATTGTTTTTACTTTAACTTTCATTTTTATATTTGTGCATGCAAGCATGCACATGTATAAATTTTATTTATATGTAATTTGTATTGTCCATGTATATTTTCTTAAAATGGTTTTTTAAACAAATGTTTGGTGCAGTATGGCCGAATTCGGCTCTTGCGCCATAAAACTCCAAACTCAAACCCTTCTCGGTGGTCTTTCACATAAACTGAGGAATAACTGAATAGTGATTATAAATCGGAGCAGGAGTTAGTGATGTGATTTTTTTGCAGAGGGTATTTCGGAGAGTGGAGCACTATAGACACCACCTCTGTATGTAAATGTTAATAAGAACAAATTATTAAGAAAAATAAAAGAATAATTATTATTAATAAAAAATAAAGAATAGAATTTGTTATCTTAATTTTTTTTATTATTATGTGCACGTGATATTTAGTAACATAACTGTGACTGAGCATCAGGCGATATAAATAAGCGACCTTAAGGTTTATAACGAGGATTATATGATATTGATAAAATTCAAAGCGTTTTTATATATATAATTAAATATAAAGGAATTTTTTCAACAAACTGCATCATTTTATTTTCTAGTTTGTAAGAAAGAAATGTTAAATAAAGTTTGCTAATTTATACTTCAGTTAAATAATGATCATCGAACACGATTTTTTAACCCAAGAAAAAATATACAGATTCGCAGTTCTACAGCTTATTCATTTGCGCTTAAGATATTCGACTATGTTCGGAACCGTGATTTTGCAAAAGCGTATAAATGAATAGTGATTATGATATTTAGTGTCACTTAGATTTGAAAATGTATATAAAATTGTTTTAAGAATAGTATTACAATAAAAAATTATTTAAGTACAATATTTTGACAAAAAAGGAACATAGAATGACCCATTTTCAAAATATTCTCCTTTTGTGAAAAATGCTTCTATTATGATAATATTTTGCCTGTATATAGCTCAAATCTCTCTACAGAGACTCAACTAGAATTTTTGAAATATATAACTTAGAAGTGGGTTTATCCATGTTTTACGATAACAGAGGGGAGAAATTTTAAGAAAAAACCGCCGATAATTATTTCAAATGGTTGTAACCCTGAAAATAATGTGAATTTTTCAAAATTCATAATTGAGCCTCTGTACAGAGGTCTGTGCTATATACAGGTAAAATATTGTTATAATAGAAGCATTTTTGACAAAAGGAGAACATTTTGAAAAAATGTTATTCTAAGTTAATGTTTTGCTAAAATATTGTATTTAAATAATTTTTTTTGTCAAACTGTCCTTAAAACAAATTTATACATGCATTCTAATCTAAGTGACACTAAATAACATGAAAATTATCCATTTATGCGCCTTTTTAAAATCACGGTTCCGAACGTAGTCGAATACCTTAATAATGGAGAGGAAAATAATACTAGAAAAATGTCTGAAAGGAAAAAAAAAGTTTGAATTTAATAATACACAAAAATAAATTTTTCATTCGATTTAATTCATCGATGATTTTTGGAGGGTAACAAAATCTCTTTTTAATGATGTAAACAAGTGTATTACAAAACATACTGATGATAAACTCAGCACATCTTTCTTAAAATAACGGTAGAATGTTAAAAAGAATATAAGAATATTTATAACTGTATTTTTTCCAGTATTCTGACTCTCTCTGTGTAGCCTATATTTCTCATTAATTATAACTTACAAAATAATAACATAACATCGAGAATAGTAAATAATGTAAAATAATATGCTGAGTATTATTATCCTTAATTACTGAGAATGGAATGAGTATGTTGCGTGTGTAATAATTACTGGATAATGATGCCTATTATTCTAAAAGTAGTAATTATGAATATCAAAAATTACCTGTTCGTTTTTCCCATCTGAATTTTTCTGGGGTTTTAATAGTAAGATGATGAAATTAATTGCAAAAAAGTTCTCTCTTCTTTTTTTTAAAAATATAATTTTTACGATAAAATTTTTGAAAAGTGAATTCAAATTTTAATGAAACGTGACATAAAAAGTCAATATTGTATTTCACTGACAAACGATCGAATTTATTTTTCTTATACTGATTACATATGGCAACCCACAGCTGTTGTGTATCCGTTGTAATGTTATTGTATTGGTGACCTTAGCAAATAATTTTCGCCAAGTTTTTTTTTTTTTTTTTTTTGCTGTCTCAAGTGAAAATTTTAATAAGCTCTCTCTCTCTCTCTCATTATACGATGTACACTCATGTCCAAAATTATCTTAAAATACCCAAAAATGATGATATTCAATGAAATATCAATCAATGTGATCCGTATTTGCAGGGAATGTGTGAAAACCAATCCTAATTACATTATCCAATCAAAAGTAATCAAACGGTTTGTGATATGCAAATCTAGGCGTTACGTCATCCAAGGGTGAATCAAGCGCTTTGCGCAAACTGAATATTTGAGTGAATTTCTGCAACATAGCGTTTGATTTCAGTGTGTAACTCAAAGTGGTTTGTTATGGCTTCGAGGTATCATTTGGAAGAATCTGTAAAAGTGGCGAATTATCGGCCGTTTAGAAGCAGGGCAGTCAATCACGGAAACAGCCACATGTCTGAATATTTCAAGACAGACAGTCTCTAAGCTATGGAAACAGTTTCAAAATGATGGAACTGTTGTATTCTGGACAAGGTCGGAAACGAATGACAAAACTGCTTCTGAAGATCGGTATCTGGCATTAACTGCCCGTCGTAACAGAAAGGCTACTGCTTGCCAGTTAAGTTCAGAGCTTGCAGCCGCCACTGAGCTGTTGCATCACGGCAAACAATATACAGAAGGCTTAACGAAAAGGTCTTTATGCCAGAAAGCCAAGGGTATGTGTTTTACTGTCTTCACAGAAAAAGAGGGATCGTTTAATTGGTGTAAAAACATCAAAACTGGACTGAACATCAATGGTCCCATGTTCTCTTTACTGATGAGTCGCGGTTTAGTTTAACATGATTCTAAACGTGTTTACATCTGGAGGAGTCAGGAACACGAAATGATCCCTTGGAACGTGACCGTTTCGGTAGTGGAGGTGGGATGGTATGGGGGGAATAATGATCGATGGACGTATGCCTCTACACGTGTTCAGAAGCGGATTCTGTGACAGGCCAGATATATCGGGATGAGGTCTTAGATCCTTATGTAAGACTTTTCAATATGGACGTGACTTTTTATTTATGGATGATAATGCTACATCGAGCAAACCTCGTTGATGAATTCTTAAGCGAATACCTTGGCCAGCAAACTCTCCTGACCTTAACCCAATAGAGAACTTATATTATCTTGGAAGAGCCATTGCACGTAGACATCCTCCCTCCTAGAGATGTAAATGGCCTGAAGACTGCATTGCTGGAAGAGTGGAGTTTAATTCCCCAGACTGTGATTAACAACGTTATTTCCAGCCTTAAAAACACGTTGTGATATGTGTGTACGAGTCAGGGGAGATCATATTCATATTAAATTCGTAAGACTTAATTCTTTTTCTGAATCATTCCTTTTTTCTTAACTCTCTTTGTCACACTTTATTACCATTTTTATTGTTTCATTACATGTGGTAATCTTCAATTTTTTCTTTTTGCATTTATGTGTCATAATGTTATGTATCATTCCACGAAAATTCATTAAATTATAAGTCATAGTCTCTGAGAAATCCGTGAATTTATGCATGTAAACATTATTTTGGACATGAGTGTATTATATAATCGTCTATTCTGCAATATATTATATAATCTCTGTCTACTTTATATATAAACTATGTTTAGCCACAATAAAACTCTTATGTTTACACCATTCCATCTTCTTGCGTCTTGCAGTTAAACTATAGCAACTACTACAAACAAACCTAAACTCTCTCTATATGCTATTCATTAACTTAAATACATAACTCCCTAATTGTTATTGACCTTACAAGTCATCCAATGAATTAAATTTAAAAAAATCTTAAATAAAAAGTAAATTAAAAAATTGTTGTCCATATTCCCACTAGTTTTGGAATAAATTATAGCATCATTAACTTTGTTCTCATTAGAGAATTTGTCTAGATAAATCTCTAGGCTAGATACAAGAAAAGAGGGAACTATTTTAAAATTACAATCCAACGTTCTTTTACTTTAATTATAGCATAAAACAGTAGATTAACTGATATAAATTGGGTCAGTTTGTCAGCTATTCACGCGAAAGATTTTTCCTTTACATCTAACCCTATTAATTCACCTGAAGAACGTGATCAAACAAATAGTATTAAGAAAACTCTCTAATGTAGTCCTTTATGCCCACAGATTTTCCTCGAAATCATTCGAAACTCATAACTTCTCTTTTATATCCACTCTCCTTATACAAAACCCTAATCAAAATAAAAATAAATCTAAATGACAGCTCTAACAATATTAGAGACCCTACCAAAAATGGGCTAAATTGGACCCTATAATTCGCAAAGAAATTAAACAGTTTACCCAAAATAAATGGTCGGACAGATCAACCTCTTCCAGGTTCATTTTATTTCGGGATTATAGATAAAGAAAATGTCAATTTTTTTAATGCTTATCTTTTTAAATATAATAGCACCATTCACAAACAAAATTTTCTAAAAGTTAATGCAAAAATATCTATTTGAATCAATGAGTAATTTACCTGTAAAATTGGCTTTCTGTGTGGCAGTAATTAGTAGTCTCGAGAGACAACTTACATTAACAATAAATATAAAGCTTAGAATACCTAGCTTTTATCTTGAATAAAACAAATTTTATTTTCATTGAAGGAAGGAAAATTCAATCTGAGCACCTTCCGTTCTGAAAGTAAGTATTTTAACCATCACGCCAAAACGATCTTCGATGCGTGGTGGCTATAACTGGTTTATATCGATATCACACGGCCACACTACCCTCATGCCAGTGATTCGGCGAACGAACGATAACGCATTCGTGGTGAGCGTGTTAGCAGTTGTGTCACTTTGTGGGTTCGTCATTCGTACGTGACGTCTTGTGAGTTCCGTCATGTGTGAGACGGCTTTGTGGGTTGCGTCATTTGAGTGACGGCTTAATTGCTTCATGTGTCTGACGGCTTGGTTACTTTTGCGGTGGATAGATGGTGCCACGACTGCCACGCGTGAAGAGTGCTGTTCTTTTTGCACGGTCAGGGTCACCAATGTAAATGACTGTTGGGCGAGCATTTACTAAAAAACATAACTTTTATTTACATAGCATAATTATTTAAATTAAAGCAAGAACATCAACGGTCGTTAGTCGAGCTGAGCTAGTTGGAAGTGACTAACAGTCTTCGAGCGAATGAGTTTATATACACTAGTACAAGGTTGCCACATTCCGCCAAGCTGTTGGTGCTGGCGAGAGTGGCATGCACCGCAACATCTTTTGCGCTTACATAAATGATTATGAGCTTATTAATCAAAATTTAATCGTGTATGATAAATTCTAAAATACGATACTGTAGGTAACTCAACATCGCAATCTGGACAAATAGGATCTTGTTTCCCATCTTTCCTTCTTCCCTTTACTGTTTCTCTTTGTGCAGCAAATAATACACTGTCGTGTTGGATTAGTTTTCTTCTCTGTGGGGAATGTAGTCAACAAAGTGTCGTTCAGACAAGCGAGCAGGGGGATGTTCAGCAGAAGGACGTTCTATATTTGCAGAAAATTCCACCGAGTTTTACTTTTCAATTATTCGAAACCATAAAAAGCACACGTGAATTAAGGTATCCGACTACTTGCGACAACTTTTTTTTCACAAAGATTTTACGAACAAATTCTCAACTTTTTCAATTTCGATATGTTGCTTTGTTATTCCTGTTTTAAATGACCTTCAGGATAAGAGATATTTTAATTTTTAATGAGCCCTTTATCTTGGTGATTATATGAATTGCTTGAAAAAACAGTGATTTTATTCGCATAAAGGAATGTAAATTTTGAAGTAAAACAGTGATTGATAAATCTGAAGGTCAAAACTCTTCTACTATTAAGCAGAAAATACACAAAATATTTCATTAAATTATTTAAAAAACTTTTTGAGTAATCGCTGTCCCCGTTTGAGCTTTTCGAAAAAAAACACATTTCGAGTAAAACGCATTTTAAAGCTTGACATCTTGTGTTAAGTTATGGCCTCTGCTTTTACTAAAACACTCGTAGTTTTTGTTCTAGTGAATGGAAAATAAAAACTTGGTATTTTTATTAAGCTAATAAGATGATCTATAAAATAAAATCATAAAAAAATTGTCAATTTTTATAAAAAATCATGATCTTAGGGTAGTCGGATACCTTAATTCGGGAAAGAGTGATTGCACACACTATAAATTTTCACTGTGCCCGAGCTACACTCAGGATGAGCCAAGAGGGTACGTTTCGCCTGCCCAAGCTTAACTCGGGAAAAACCAGGAAAGGGTTAAAATTCATTAGAGTCTGTAGAAATTTAAAATATTAACTCACAGAAAATCACATAGAACTTATGGTAACATCTTCTTGATGTTAAATTTGCAAGATACTGAAAGAGGTCCTTGTAAGGGATAGAGCAGAATTCTTTGCAAATTACAATATCCCCAATTATAGTCAAACCTCCTCGCCTCCATTGTTTGGCTTTGAACAATTAAAGCCTCAAGCGATTTGGAAGCTTACATAAATAAACTTGATTGTAAGCAAAAATTATACTGTTTGATAGTAGTGGAAACTGTGTGTGTGCTGTTATTTTGTAATTTTTTTGATCAACTGAATTGATAATTGATTTTGCAACATTTTATAATTTCGCACATCAAATAGATTTAAGAACATCAAATTTTGTTAACTAAATTAAAATGATATTTTTACCTAGAAAATTGTTCATTTATAATAATTTTTGACATATTAAGTTTATGTATTATCGCATTCATTTCGTTTCAAGCAATATTCTAAACAGCAATTACAACACATCCGCTTCATTTTCTGAAACATTATCCGTACTTTAAAATTTTTTCTCCTCACAATGGTAACAATTAATCACGGAAATTGTTTCCACACACGAAAGATTTTTAATTTCCGGACCTGTCAAAACATAAGATCTACCCAAGTACCCCTGTTATTACTCGAATTCACGAAAGACCGAATGTAAATGCTAATTGACATCTCACAGCAGGGAAGTTTCACGGTGCCAAACGCTTGCATTTTGAAATTCGAAGAGAGTTGAGTTGTTTTAAAACTACTCAGTAGAAAGTGGAGAAAATAAAAGTTCTGAAGCGTCTAGACAGCAGAGGGAAACAGCAAAACTTGAAAAAGCTTTCTTAAAAGTATTTCTTCGAGTGGGCGTCTTTATACCTTAACATTTTTATCTTCTACTTAAAAGGAATTCAGTCTTTCTAGGGTAAGGTTTCTAGGGTAGGGTAAATAGAAAAGAGAAGTATCAAATAAAGGTTATACGATTGATTTTCTGTAAGAGGGCAGGTTATTATTTGTCCAGAATAAGATCAAATAAGAATATATTATATTCACATTTGTCTCATGTGGGAGGTATTAAGGATCTTAAAAAATACGCTGAAATACATACATCTGTAAAGAGAGGAAATAAGGAACCATCTCTGGAAAGATTGTTAAAAGTTTACATTTACAGACTTTGTTTAGAATTTTAAAAATGTTTTTCATTAATATGAATAACTGGTGGTGGAAATTTTTAAATTATTCATCTGTTTATCGAAAACAAATATATATTTAACAAAGGCTTTCGTTCTTTTCTGCAAGAAATATGGCACCCACAGCATAGAGTCCTCCTGCTGGCGTGGTGAAGTAATTTGGAGAGGGGGGATGCTAGCTCAGGTATCGTCTTCGTCATTTGACTGAGGCTCAAAACTATGAGCCAACAACCCTCGTGTTGTTTTATAGTGCAACACGTTAATAAACCCTCACTCACTCACAAGCAATATGGGGGGAGTTATATTTACGTCACACTATAACGCAGAACAATGGCTATCGGTGACAGACCTCATAACTTTGAACCATGGTCAAGTGACGAGAGCGATACCAGAGCTGGCATCCCTCCTCTCCTAACTTCCGCACTACACCCACGGGAAGTTGTTTAAATCTCGACAAATTTAACGTACTTCGGCCACCTCTGCACAGTGGGTCTTCAGCGTACAAGACTCGAACTCATGATATGCCACAGCCATGATTCCGTGACCTTGACCACTAGGCTACCGCAGCCTCCGAGGGAAAAGGAATGCAGCCTTTATCTTTTGTCTAAGTATAAGGATTGCATATAAATGTTTTGAAATCTAAAAAATTGTTAAACATTGAAAAATTTGTGTATAATTTTAAAGATACGTACGTACTTCTCTGTATAAACAATATCTAGAAATAGACAATAAATCGTTTTTCTGATTAGGAACATATTTTTTATACGCGTCCTATTTGTGTTTTATTCAGTAACAATACATTTTGTTCATTAAAAATGTTGAATAGACGAATTTCAGATCAGTACAGTTTTAACATTTCAATAGAAACTCTTTAATTTGTACTAATTCGAGTTCCAGAAAATCTGGCTTAGTGAGTGATCCAAAGAACATGGATAAATACACTGTACCAGGGGTCGGCAACCTATGGCACGCGGTGCAATTCTCAGTGGCACTCTGCACTTCTCCAAAAATTTGTCAATTTTTGAGTGGATGGAAGTTGGATTTGTAATGAACTTTATTTGATAAACATCTACAGAATTATGAATATTTACGGAATTACAAAAAAGTCTAAAAGATAACTCGAAAGATAAATTTACAGCCATTTTGTAAATTATTGAATGTCATTGTTGGAGAGATTTAATTGTTTGAAGAGAGAAAATTGCATGTACTTGCTTTCCGCTTTTGGTTCTACATAGCTAAGTAAAAGAATTTTTCCTTATATAGAAAATATTTAAGAGTCCACAAAGAAATCGTTTTACAGCTGAATGCTCAGAATAGTGTCAAATTGAAAGGCATACATTTTACCCCTGATTTTGCGACATGAAAGAAGGGCGGTGCAAGTACGAAGTTCGCATTAAAATTTCTATTTATCTTTTTATTTAACTGTAATGAAGCGAAATACTACATTTTATGTTGTCTGTTTCTTATTTTAATAAATATGTTTAAAAATACATAATATATGTATAATTTTAATTTTTTTTGTGTTTTTGGTGAAGAAATAGTTATATTTCATGCTGTTTATTTTTTGTTAATAAATATCTTTAAAGGATTCAAAATTAATGGATAATATAAAACTATAAATCTAAATTATTGACCTCTATTCTCTAATTCTGTATGCATTATCTTAGAAATCGTATTGTTTCAATGATGTCCTACTGCATGGGTGACGAACCTTTATGAATCAACATGCCATTTTTTCTAAAGAAATGTTTAATGAGCTGTAGACGTGCCGTCAAATAATTTGGGAAAAATAATAAAACTAAATATTATCAAAACAAAACTATATTTACTACGAAAAAATACCTTTTGCCCTATATTGTTTTTAATGTTTTAGTTAAACGTGTAATTCAAATTAAAGTAACATTAGTGTGATTTCTGTTGTTGCACATTGTGTGCGGATGATAAATAATTTACATTAGATCTGTAAGATGTTACTTTTAGCAGAATGCATATCGAATTGGAGTCATCTGCGAAATGGTTTCTAAGTAATTAATTATTTTTGCTGTGGTTCATTCTTTTTGACAAGAGGGTTTGGGACTTGTTTCAAAATACCGTTTTACAGACGATGTTCTGCATTCCATATTCCAGAACATAAAACAAACACCGCTTTGTCACCTTTATTAATATAATGCCATGTTTCTCGGTCCATCAAATCTGAAATTCTCTGTTACTCTTGCTGTCTTGCATTTTTTTTGTTCTTTTGCTGAACTAGCCATATTAAATAGCGGTTAAAAATCGTAAATATAACCGCGGATAAACTTTTAAGTACAGTTGTGTCAATGAAATTGACTATGCTATGCGTAGACAAACTTTACATCCTAAGCAAGTGTAGTCTACGACGTAACTAAGGCAAGACAATAACAAACGTGTGTGCTACCCGCCACCCCACGACCGATCACTCGCGTTTGTTAGCAATACTTCAGAGTAAACTTTGAAATATTTTGATGACTGGCGTGCCAAAAATATTGTGTCACGTGCCAGCAATGGCACGCGTGCCACTGGTTCGCCATCCATCCTTGTCCTACTGTGTGGCGCGCTGAATTATACTTGTGGATTGGTTTGGCACGCCACAGCTGAAAGTTTACCGATCCCTGTTCTAAGCTTTACTTTTGTGTATTTTACCAGTGGCGCACGCAGGAATTTTTCAGGGGTGGGGGAGGGATGAAAAAAAAAGTCCACCATCCTCATATCATACACAAATACGCCGCCAAACATATTATTTTGATTTTATCGATTGTCAGGAACAAAAAACAATAAAAGACAAATTATTACATCATTGTCAGTATTAATTAATAAAATAAATTATTAATAACAAATAATTAAAATACTTAATTATTATAACTAAATTACTTAATTATTGTTCATTTATTAATGTTTCTTTTGCTTGGAATTATTATATGCATAGGATTATAAATAATTGAAAAATAACAAGGGTGAGAGATGGGGGGGGCCGAGCATTTCGGACTCCCATCCTTGTGTGCGCTACAATATTTTACTAATATATCTGTAGTAAAAAATGTGGTACTCTCTTACTTATTATCGCAACAATCGCCAACCTTCAAGATAACTTGCCAAGTTGGCACCCCCAATTTCGCATGTGTCGTATGCGCTGAATTGGCAATCATGTGCTTCGTTTCATATAATGTCGCCAAAAGGTTACGATAATACGTAAGTACCAAAAATGTTAGTTATTTGTCATATATTTGTTTAGATTATAAAATATGTTAATTTTGAAAGAGATAAAACCTTTGATTTTCATTTAATAACATTAAACATAATAAACAACTCTCATAAGACTGGCCAATCGATAACTTTACCATATGCATCTAACTTCAAATATAAAAGAACTCAATCACAGTTTTAAAAACACAATCAAATTAGACTTCAATAACTAATCGTTTAATTTTCTTCAGCCTGATTTCTCAATCCGACCCAATCTTTCTAATACAATTGATTACTGCTTCACTCTTTTACGTATTATACGTTCAGAGTAAATTTCAAAGTTGGATCCTACATATATTTTAGTGTACTGCTTGGCGCCGGATAATTTTTATCGCCAAGCTAGCCAACTTCTCTCTTCTTATGGGCAAAACCAATGTTGTTGTTTCAATCCCCTTGGTGCAGGAAAGCCTACACCAGGGATGGAGAACCTTTTTGGATCAACGTGCCATTTTTTCTTTAAAATATGCTTAATGAGGTATAGACGTGCCGTCAAATAATTTTGACTTAATTTTGATTTTAATGTAATTTTGAAAATAATAAAACTAAATACCCACATCACAAAATTCTTTATTTACTACGAAAATATACATTTTGCACTGTATAGTAGTAAATGTTTCAGTTATTAATTTTAATTACATTAAATTTAAGTAAAATTAGTGTGACTTCTGTTGTTGCAGATTATATATATAGATGGCAAATAACTTATATTAGGATTGTAAAATGTTTCTTTTAGCAGCATGCATGTTGAATTGAAGTCATCTGCCAAACGGTTTCTAGTGAGTATTTAATGTTATTCATTTCTGAAAATAATCACTCGCAAGCATAGATAGATAAAAATATGGTTAAAATAGTACAAGCTAGCTTCTTAAAACAGTTATATGTGTCTGGAATCGAATTCCATGTTATCAAAATTTCGTTGATGGCATTTTTACTTATATTGCTTGTTAATGTTTCTGTTTCAATCTCTCAATTCCAGCTTTTTCCTTGTTTCAATAAGTTTTTGAATCCATATTGAACTAGACTAGAAATCAATAAGTAGCATTTCAAATTTTTCAATTTCCAACGAATCGAGTTGGAGCAAGTCCAGTTTATCAAATAATGTCACATCAGGGTATATAATAAACTTGAGCGCGCGTTTCTTACAATTCTTTGAACTGAGAAAATCTCACTGAAAACTCCTTCATTGAAGAATTAATTATAGAAATTAATTCTTCAATAACTCTATCTTTGTCTGGTTTCTCATGTACATTTTTATCGTTGAAATTGTTTTTCATGTTTGGGCAATAATATAGTTTCTGAATTTAAATGCAAACCGTTTGGATCGGTGGCGTGCCCAAAATATTGCTCCGCGTGCCAATGGTTCGCCATCCCTGGCCTACACCAAGTCCATTTGACCTTTCCGCGTAATAGAGTCACACCAGGTCTTGCTCTTCATACAACTGTCGCAGGGAAATGCCCCAGCAGATGAGCAGAGGAGAAGCAAGGAGAGAGCAGGGACAGGTAAAGGAAGACTTTACCCCCTGCACAAAAGTCATACTACGCAGGTGACCGCTTCTAAAGAGCGTCAAGGCCGTCTGATGAGCCCTGCAATTCCTGCACTGTATAGATAGGCCAGAACTCTTAGCTGCGTACCAGTGGTGAGCAGGAGGGTTTCGCCAAGTCAAATTCATTTTATTTCTTTGGAAGGAAGGAATTTCAGAATGGGTTAAGACAGTGGAACTGGGGTTAGGGAGATCACATCCACTACCAGCCAGCTCATCAGCAGCTTCGTTCTCAGGCACACCCACATGTGATGGAATCCACTGGAGACATACTTGTTTCCTCTGACCAAGTCTTACTAATTTGGATAAAATATCTAGACCAGTACTGTCCATAATTTTTGGCCAATTCTTCAAATATTGGATTCGCCAAAAGCCCTCGTGTAGCTGAACAGTGCGACGTTAATATTCAATCAATCAAATATTGGATGGAGCTTCTGCTGTCTGTCAGGATCCAGATACTGTCCTTATAAGTGTCGAGAGCATGATCGAGAGCACCACTAATAGCAATGAGTTCCGATCTAAAGACGGAACAGTGGTCAGGATTCCTGATGCTGGCTTTAACATCGTTCCCAGGAGTGTTACTAAAAATACCACCCCCTGCTCTACCTGTATCCGAACGACTACCATCTGTGTAAATAATCAAGGCTTGATCGGGTATGTCATTTATTACTTCAAGTGCCAGTTGTCTGAGTAATTCTGGATGGCTGCTATGCTTGGGATAATTCCCCCTGAAATTCAACATGATTAAAAGAATCAATAGGTGAGATGCAGCTAAAAGGTGTAGATGTGTCAACATTGAAATCAATAAAACCATGTTTACGCATGTAATTAAGTGGGCTGTCTCACTTTAAACGTTGGTTACTTGTCCAATTTAAAATGAAAGAAGAGGTTCTATTGAAGGAACCAAAGCTTTTAATTTTGTTAAATTACCTATATGGGTTGACTTCGAATCTCATAGTAAGAAGTTGGATGGCAAAAGCAATAAACAAATAGTTCCGTTACCTCTGGCAACCCTATTGACTATATAGCAGCGATAATTAGTCATTTTACTTTTTTTTAATTATTATTTGGGTTTTTAACATACTCCATTATTCATGAAACCTAAAATTAATTAAATTATCTTTTTATTTAATTACTTATATAGAATCAACACAAAAATCTTTCTATCGGTTTTAAGTAACTTTCAAGTAGTCTTAACTAAGCCTCAGTTTCTTTTTATTGATTTAATCATCCAACTTTATGGTCTTGAAATTCTTGTTTGGCGCCATATTTGGCTATCTTTATGAAATAATAGCCAAAATAAAGTTCCCATCAAGCTAAATAACTTAGTGATTTCTTAATAGTACAATACAGTGATTTTCAACCACTGTGCCGCCAAATTTTTGAAGTGTTCCCCCAACTTTTTTAAAAATTATTAATTAGATTCTGAGAAAAAAATAAAATCCGGAACGAGAGAATCATTCGGCCGTTTTCTAGAAATAAACTGAGGTTATTAGTGGTATATATTTAACTTACCCTTTTGTGAATAGATGGATTTAAAAAAAAAATTGGTTTGTAATCCATTTGTCATAACGGATACCTCTGTATATGAATTAACTTTGAATGAAGAAGAAAACTCACACACACACACAATATTTCGCTCTGTAATCGAGATTTTATTTCAAAACATTCAGAAGGGTCGATTCATTTCGGATTAAAATTAGAGCAATCGTCTCATAATAGCCACAAAAAAAAAAAAAGCCTAAAAAATATTGTTACAATTATCTACATCTTATTTGCGTGAATTCGAATTTTCAGCATTAAAAAATATAAAAATGAAAAAAAGAGCGAAACCGTTGTTATGTTGTTGTTGTTACCAATTCCACCTGAGGCCCACGGAATTCTCAATGGTAGAGGGTTAAATGACGCCTGTCGTTAGCCGTAGCTTTGAGAACCATACAGGTGACAGAACGATTTAGTTCGGTTTCACCCCAATATTGAGGGGGAATACCCTGGTGGTGGTCAAGGGCCTTCCACCTCTCTTCCCCTTCCACCAACCTCTCGAGGGGACTGCGGCTCGACAGCTATTTAAAGTACCCCCATGCCGTGAAGGCACTATACATTTACAAACATCCATGCCTTCTCCTGGATTCGAACCCAGACCCAACGGCACAGAAGTCAGCGTCACTAACCACTACACCGGACGGGAGACCGGTAGAGGGAGACTTTTAAATGTAAATAACGAAATGGAGTGGCATTGTTATTTTATGACCTAATATAAACGAAATTATTAAAAATCGTCAAACTCAAATTTCGCATTAAATGTATGCGTATAATTAATTACTCAATAAACATGTTGTCTTTGTCGTACAAATTATTTTGTGTACTCCAACATTTTTAATTATTATCATAAGCTATTTTACATAGTATATTACACATAAATAAATTTTTTTAAGCTTATTTTATTGTTAGTGTGTTGCTAAATTTTGAAATTGTTAAAAGTGTACCGCAACAAACAATAAAAAAAAATGGTTGAGAATTCCTAGTATAAAATTCTTCCTGTAAAACATGTTCTACTGCACTGCAGATAGCGTACCATACGGAAAAAGTGTATTTCGATGTTTCATTAGCAATATCCCCAGAAAATATTTTTAAATTCTTAAATACTTTATCTAGCCTCATCTTTATCTCAACTTTAATTTATTTGATTTTTCTCACGCGAATTATGCTTCTATTTATAGAATTCTGCTACAAAGGGGGGATAAAAAGAAGAATCCGTAATTTTCACTACTTTCAAAATATTATTTCCGAAAATAAAATTTAAATGATTAAATTTAAATTAATTTTTCCTCTAATAGTTGTTTTATTTCATCTCAAACAATCTCTCGGTCACAAAATATTATTTTTCCTATTTCTTTATAACCCATATATATATTTCCCTTTCTTTTTCAACCCATATTTTTGCAGATTTTATTATTTATTATATTGCATACTGTTCCGAAGAACGTAATAAATAATTTAAAAGCAAAATATGCATTATTGTGTTTGAAATGAATAACATCAATTATCTTGCTCTTTTTAAAAAGAAATGGACATGAATTGATTCCCTTTGTATTTAGGAGACTAGAAGTTTTAACTAAGGTTTAAAGACTTATCTTTAACAGAATTTAAAATCATCGCAATATTAATTGAAGGAAGCCGATGTAGCATGATTTTGAGAACCATGGTTTGATTACTCAAGGGTTTTAATCACTATTTTTTAATTATCTTTGTCATTATTTATGGCCATGTCTTTGAATATCCTTATGATGAATATATTGCTAGTTTTTCAGCCAATAAAAAAATTAATTCTCTGATTGTATGATTTTGACGTAAATTCAAAATTACGTGGTGTACGTCACTATTAAATTGTCGTTAGAGTCAAGCTGAAAACGTTCAACAAGTATTTGATATATAACTTCGAGGATACATTATTTTTTACTGTTCGTTAAGCTGTATAGAGCCATAAAAGTAATTTTCTAATATTCTATACAAAAACTTCTTCATTTTTATATACACTGATGTGCCACTGAATTAGGGATACCTACCTAGCAACGAGGTGAGCCTCCTCTGACCTCGATAACGGTTTCCACACAACGAAGCATAGATTCAACAAGTTTCCAGAAACGTTCCACGGGAATAACTAGCCAAATATTGGCTAAAAAGCTGTCCATCTACACCAGGGGTACTCAAACTTTTTTTTTATGCCGGGCTGCATACATATGTTAGCTATTTCACACGGGCCGTAATATGAGAATTAATGGAGGGAGGGGGAGGAGAAATGCTTTAAGACCAAGATAACATAGAAAATTTAAAATGTGCAAATTGATCAAAATATTAAAACTTTTATTTGGTTTTTTGAAGTGATAACTTCTATTGGCGCGATTTGCTTGAAAGTGAACTTGAATGAACGTCACGCTACGGAATGTAACGCTTATTCGGCTTCAGTCGAACATACACCCCCTAAAAAGAAAAGGAGGGACGTTCCCCCCGCCACTCTGAAACCGGTAGTTTGTCCCCCCAACAATAAACCCCTCAGGGGGCTCACCTTCTTCAGGTGAGTACGGGTGTCACAATCCCGAGGTACCCTAGTGATCTTTTCCTCTTCCCAAGGGGTTTATTATCTTTGATAAACACGGGCTTCACGAACCCGGGGTATTCTAGTGATCCTTCTCTGATTTCGATCCTCTTTCTTGTCATTCCGTTTCTCCTTTTCTTTTTTTCCACGTCCAGACCACAGACAAATTTTTTTGTATAATATCTAGTTCAAATTAGTTTTTTCTTACGAGAACGTTTTTAACATATTTTGGTTTACATTTTGTATTGTGTTATTTAGTTTCTTTTCCGTATATTTCTTTCATTATTTTGATTGTGTTGCTTTATTTGTTTTCGATTAACACCGTTGGTTAGCCTTGGCGCAGTATAGCCAAAATTGGCTCTTGCGCCAAAAAACTCCAAACTCACTCACTCCCAGCAATAAAAGTAAAAGTAAAGTTCCTAGCTTCGATCTAAGTGGGGTTTCCACCCCCTCACCTCTTTCTAGGGCAGGGGTGGCCAACCCTAATGACCTCGCGGGCCACTTCGGAAAAACTTTACTATCTCGCGGGCCGCATATAAATTATATATCTTTATATCAGATTTGGATCCATTGCAAACATTTGTTGGAGTGAAAATTTAAAACAGACTGATATATTATTATTGTTTTCACTGTTTTTTATGTATACAAACATAGATAGTATAATAATAATAAACCAATAGTCAAATAATGTTTAATTTATTTAATTAGTGAGATCTGTTTCTCAACTCTTTCACTTAGTTTTTGCAAGTTGATCTCAATGCATGTGTATCTGCGTATCGTACTTGATGTTGCATATTTTCGTGCGTTAAGTTTGAGCACGATTTGTGTTTGATAATTTTCAATTTAGAAAAAAAAAAAAAGATTCGCTGTAAAAGAAGCAGCGTGATAAAATAATAATAGTTATGGGATTTATTTTTTACAAAAAAAACCCCACTTTTTAAACAAAAAATATCATACAAAATAGTCGAATTTTGTCGGATTGGACACCTCTGTTCTACGAGAACGAATGCGGGTTTCTTTTTAATCCTAGTTGAAGCATGAAAATGAAACGTAATATTTTAAAACATAGGCTTAGAGAGAAAAAGAAATCCTACACTAAAATTAAACATAAAATTTAGCAAAAGGACAAATTTTTTTAGAACTTAAGTAAATAGTATTATCATGATTAGGAATATATTGCAGAATAAAGGATAATATTTAAGAATAAAAATCTATTTTTGTAAGCGAATCAGAATAGCAATGAACAAATAGTTCTATTGATCACATTACTTAAATATACGTTGAGACTGAAAAGAAAATTAAAACAATTTAAAATAAAAAAAATTGAGTATAAAGGTTTTAAGAAAAAGTTACATTAAATATTTTAAATGCAAAAATACAAAATGTTATTAAGAAGACTTACCTTGCAGCAGCACCGGATATATTTGTACAAAACTGCCATACAATGACAAAAGAGCTGGTACAAGCTAGAGATTATGTGATATAAATCTTCTGATTAAATCCCTTTCTAAAGGTTTTGACCTAGATTTCTCTCTTCCCAATCAACTACCTGTCATCCTATCTATCCCTTTGCTTAAATTAATTCATGGATAGAATTAAACATTGTTAAATTACAAACAAAATTCACAAAGCCGGATCGGGTCTTCTGAACAAATTGCCTATGATTTTAGGTGGGAATATATTAAAGTAGAGTTTTCAAAAGACAAATCAAAACCCCTTTAGTTTATTTTTTTAAAAATCAGAATTCAATTTAATTATGTCAAATGATCCAAATGAAGCATGAGGAAGTAGGGAACAACACTTGACGGAGTTTTTTTTTATAGATATTTAAATGAAATTTTGAATCTCTAAAGGATTTATAACCTATTTTAGCTACCATAAACCTATTGTTTCCTTCTTAGAATACAATGAATTCCCAAGTATGATTGTACATTTCGCACAGAAATATTACTTTGAGTACACAGACATGAATAAATAATTTTATAGGACAATACTAACATCTTGTTTTTTATTCACCTAACTAAAACCCTGAAATAACATAACAAAATTTGAAGTTATCACTTCTATCGTGTGGTCATAAGTACACACACCCCTTTATTATTATTATTATTTTTTATATATATTTTTTTATTTTTGTCACTAAATTTTTCTAAATTTGAAATCTTTACGAATCACCCTTTCACAATTTCTGTATCAATAAACCACTTCATATGATTATTAATAATATAAAAAATTCCATAAGGTGCTGTGGCATTACCACTGACAAAACACTTTTTTCCTGTTGTAGAGATTATTCAAGAAAGCCTATTTATTACCTCTTAAAAGAGATCTTCGAGGAAAAGTGTCATTGAATGTGTGTAATTCTGTTTACTGGCATTTTTTAAATACAACACTTCCGTGACAAATCAAACAATTACTGAACCATACTTGTTTTTCACTATAAAATAGTTAACTTCCCAATCGTCTTGAAATAATCTATTTTCTTCGAATATTTTTCGCTTACAAGACATGAAAGATAGTTAAAAATTAGTTCCACTCATAAAATGGTCGCTACACCACTGTTGTCTATTATCACTAATCAGAAAAAAAAAATCGATTCGCACCTATTCGCTATCAACAGAAAAAAGCAAAATTGATACAAGATAATTCAGGGGGAAGATGCCAGTTTGTTAGTAGTACTTTTATGCATCGGTAAAATGGCAATTTTGAGTTACTTGTGTGAAGAGTATGATCAGACATTGAGTGTGGCTTGTGTGTGAATTGATCTGAATTAATCATCTTTTTATCGGACTTATTTTTCCATTTTTAGGAAACCCCAATTTCGCACGGTTCTAAATTGGCAACCATGGCCTTTGCGTCATGTTTCTTCGTTTGTCGCCATTCTAAGCCTAACCGTTCGTTGATACTGCAAGCTCGAATACTAAAATGCGAGCCTGGTACTAACTAAATTCTTAAATAATATAGAATTAATAATATAGCATTATAATTATTATTACATTATATTAAAACAAATCTAATACAAAATTAATGATAATAAAATTAAATTAAATATTAAAAATTAGTTGTTGGTGCCTTGTACACTCCTGCTATTGCGCGCGCCCTTACAACATCACTTATACGACTTTACTCAAACCGAGCGGACATACCATCCCAATCGTACGAAAGTATCTGTCATATTAAATGGCTCTTTGTCTTAAGGGGACTTGGCACCCTTTGAGCAAATTTCTTTATTTGCGTATTTAAAAATTATATTTTAGCATTTTATACAATGTTTCTATTCAAGAAAATGATACCAGATGAAAATTTTCATATATTATTTACACAATTTTAAAAATTTAAAGTCTTTGAAGAAAATTGGGAAAATTTTAAAATCCTACTCCTTTTGTAAAAATTAATTTTTTTTACCTGAAATTTTTTTATAATATTCTTATGGATGTTCTCAACAACTTTAGGGATCGATTTTAGAATAACTTTATTCGTTTTCGAGAAAAAAAATAAAATGTTGATATACAGGCTAAAAATCAACGAAAAAGCCAACATGTCTTACATTTTATTTTTTTTAAAAAAGTATTCAGTTTATAGCAAAACGGATCCCTAATTTTATTACATACTTTATTTTTAACACGCAGGAATAAAATGGAAGTGATTGGTAAATAATTGTCGAAGGAGTAGCATTTTGAATGCACTAAAGTTTCGAAAAACAAACTGAGAAAAACCAGTTTAAAGTTTATAATTCTGAAAAAATAATTATTATAAGCTTAATTAAACTTAAAATACCACTTTAAGATATTAGTTATACGTTTTTCTTTAAAATAATTGCACTTTCACATGTTTTCAACCCACATATTTTTATAAATGATCAACTTTTAGAGAGTACTAATTGCAGAAGAAAACTCAAGAAAAACTTTAAAAAAATTTTTTTCTGTCACGACAGAAATTTTAGCTGTTTTTCTTCTTATAATATTAAAGTATTACATTTGTATGAAAAATATATCAGGACTAAGAACTGAAATTATAAAAGTTTTAATATAAAATGCCTTAATTTAAAAATTTTACATGCACACATTTCACAAAGAAAAAAAATGATTGTATGCATTGCCTCGGAAATATTCTGCTTTATATATTGCACATTCTTTTTTTAATGTTATGATTTCTATTTCTAAAATAGATTTTTTTTATCATAAAGCATTTTTTAGCTTTTTTTTCCTAAAAAGGGGGCGTGGCTGAATCGCCTTATTTGTTTTCAAATGAAGTTTTATTCAACTTCTAACTTTCCGACATGCACAAGTGATATATCAATCGAAAGATAATAATGCAAAGAATAAGATTAAATGAAAATAAAAAAAACGATAGGTTTGGGATTTTAGGGGTACCAAATCCCCTTAAGATACTTTAATTCCGTATATTGATAAATTGTTGATATGTTGTTGATAATAAATCTGTTTGTTTTGGATTAAAGTTCCTTTTCCTCTCATTTGGACTCCATCAATGTTAATTTTAACACCTTTTTATAAGCTTCACTTGTATGTAACATAATCTTTGAACTTAATTTTTACCCATTTTAAAAAGTCAGATTAATTCGAAATTTTACTCACTAGTCCAGGACCGATGACAATGCAATAATTTAATAATTGTGTTCCACAGTGGCGCAACGGAGAACTTTGGGGGCCCCCTGCAAAGTCAGTTTTGGGGGCCCCCATGTTGAATTTTACAAAGGGTAGGCACTTGCGTCAGTCAGGCTTTGGGTCCCTTTAGAACCCTGCCCCCCCCGCGATGCCACTGGTGTTCCATCGTCCTGATCGGAATCATCAGGATTAATGATTTCCCATTTTCAGATACCATCCCGCATCTGGCAACTAATTTCAGATCCCATAGCCAGATTTGGGGACTAATTTCAGATTTGGTGACTGAAAGATTAAGTTACAACTTAGCTCGATTAACTATAAAAGAGCGTTTTTAGTTTTTTTAAACAATACTTTATTAATGTCGGCATTCCACCGCATTTAGGCCTACCACCCCTTATTTACATAAGTTATTCTTTTTCTTTTATTGAGTATTATTTATTTATAATTACTTATTATTTTTCAATTACGCGCTCCATATTCCCTTCAGGGTATTCCGTTTTCAGAATTGGTGAGGTTTTCAATCAACGTCGCCTATATGGTTGCGATAGTGTGTAAGTACCAGATTATACAACCTCTGACAATAAAGTTCGGTGAATAGTCCTGTGACATTAACGTAGATGAAATATTAACGAAAGTTAACTTACTGTCCTTCGAAATACTCACCTCCCATAACTATGCACTGCTGAGGTCTGCTATACATTTCCTGGAAACTTTGCAAGAAATCTTCTTTTGAGATGGAGTTCAAAAGCCTCGTCACGTTTCGTTGGATGTTAAAAATACGTCAAATCTCTTTCTTTTCAAAGCGAGTTTGGGTCGTGGGAATAGGAAAAAGTGTTAGAGGATTGAGATTTGGTGAGAATGGCGGATGCTCAATTTGCACAACCCCCGTTTTTGCCAGTAAATGTTGTCCGTGTGAGAGCGAGAATTGTCGCAAGCAAAAAAACCATGAATTTTGTGGGTACATGGATCGTACTCTGCGTAGACGTTTCATGAAACGGTCCAGTAGCGCGCACAGGAATTTTCAAAGGGGGGGAGGTGTCCGGGGTCGAACGCTCACCATTCTTGTATCATGCTCCTTTTGATTTTGTCGATTTTTGGGAACAAAACTGATTTTTGAATAAATAATTTATTTAATCATTAATAACAAGTAATTAATTAAATTTTACGTACTATATACTTAGAACTATAATCAATCGGAAAAAAATCAAGGGCTTGGGGGGGTCTGGAACCCCATCCCCCCCCTTGTGTGCGCCACTGAACGGTTCAAAATGTCAACGTACTTTGTACCATTCATGGCTTAGCTATCAGAACACCGTTAACGATCTTTCGTGATTAATTTCTCATTTTCTTAATGTTTTCGTCATTGACGGAGGTCACCGGTCTTTCGCTACAGTGGTTGTCAGAACACTTTCCCGGCCTTTTCGAAAATTTGCGAACCACTCGTACGCACACTTCATGGACAGTGCTTGATCTTCATAAACACGTACCAGCATCGAATAAATTTCTGTCGGTGTCTTTCCAAGCTTAAAACAAAACTTTAAATTGATCTTCTGTTCATTCATTTTCCTGTTCTCATTTAAGAACCAACGCACTAAATAAGCACATTGTAAAACAAGTCTTACACGGAACACAAACGACGCTCAACTGAATAACGGTGGGGGCATATATTTAACACCTGCCATTATGCATGTGCAGCGTTTTGTTTTGCCTGTGTTGCCAGATCAGCCGTTCTGACTTCATTCACCGAACTTTATTGTCAGAGGTTGTACATAAAAATTCAAAAAAAAAAATACTTTAAGGAGGGACGAATTTTAAATGCTACAAATCTAAATAATTGGTAAAATGCAAGCACAATTCCAAAATAAAAGGCATTTTTTAAAAATAATAAAAAATTTCTATTGACATAAAAAAGTTTTCTCAATATTCCACGAGCCTTTATTTTTGCCACATAAGGTGTATTTAAAAAAATAATCATCAATTCTCCAGACTCGCGAAAGTTCTTAACCAGTTAACTGAGGCGCCCCCGTTAAGAGAGCACAACTAATTGTGTTAGAGAAATCGAGCGATGACGAGTATACTCGTTAATCAGAGTAAATGGCGCTGTTAAAATATTGGATCAAAAAGATGGGTTTATTTTATAAAATATTACAAATACTTATTGTACGGGTGGTCTATGTACGGGGCTATAAAATAAAATTAGCTTGGTCGCAGGTTCATGAGAGAGGTCCTTCTGACCATAAGTTTTTATGAATTTTAGTGTCCCTCAAAATTCTCGGACTACAGACATAAACACACACTAATTTACTTCCTTCTTTACTGATTTTCTACCTGTCTTGACATTGAGTTCTGGGTGAGTGAAGATTAACGCCGCACTGGTCAGCTACACGAGGGCTTTTAGCGATGGACCACATGATTTTGAACCATGATCAAGTGACGTGGACGACACCTGACCCCCCCCTCTCCTAACTACCACACCACACCTTCGGGAGGACGTTTGAGCTCTCAACAGATTTAGCGTGCATCGCTCCCCAACACGGCGGGTCTTTAGTGTCACTGGGCTCGAACTCGTGACAAGGCCAACGACAATCCGATACCTTGTCCACTAGGCTACCGCGGCCACCATTAAGTTCTGGAGTAGATGCTGTAGGGTTGATCACAGTTCTCTTTCCAGAAAGCATCCTTGCCTCTCCCACCCCAATAAAATAACTGTTCTTTAGGCAACACGGCATTACTCTAATGTCAGCACATGGTTCTAACATCAAAAATTGGCATTTACACCACTCCATAGCAAGGTAACTTCAGGCCAACAGCTACCAATGGGCTCAGCGCTTAGTCGGCGTTACGCATTTGTCCTATGACTAACCATACCTGAAGGAAACCAGTGGAGTAACATACACCCTCTCAACGTGGGTGGAGGGGTAGGGTTCTAGGGGGCCCAAAGCCTGACTGATGTCAAGGGCCCTTTGTAAGATCCGGCTTTGGGCCTGAAATCTGACTTTGCAGGGGTGGGGGAGGCCCTAATATTCTCCATTATGCCACTTAAGGAACCCTATTATAAATCAACTTTCCGACTTTTGCCCCTTTTATAGTCTAACATCTAAAAAACATTATCAACGTACATAAATAAATTCATTATGCGAACTTATACGCTGTTTCAGCCGGTGCATACGTGAACGCATGAGTTTATCTTAAATGTTCTGAACCGGCCTCAAAATATTCTAAATATCTTGAAATTTGAGAGTATGTCTTAATTTTTCTCAAAAATTACAATTTAAATACCCAACGGCCTTTATCCTAGTCATATTTTACGCATGACGAGTCTACTTGTCATGATACAAAATCCTGCAACTTCTCCATTACGAGTATACTCGTCAATCACAGTTCCTTGGTTAATGCTCCATGAATTTATAAAATGAGAATCATGTCGAATTCATCGAATACATCTTTCGTTATATAAAACCTTGAAACAAGTCATAAATCAGACAACCACACATATAAAAAAATTCCAAGACCGAAACTCGCGAACTGTGAAAACATTCCTCTCAAATCAGTTACATCATAGGTTCTCAACGTGGGCTATAACACCCCATTGTGGGCATTTGAGGCTTTCAGGGTAGCAGTAAAAGACCCGGAGAAAATTAGGGGCCATTGAGATAGCACGGAGAGGCTTCGGCAAACTAACCAAATATAGTCTAAAAACAACTAAAAAAATACGCTGATTATGTACTAACAAAAGTAAATTTTAATACTGGTTACTTTATGTTGATTGTATGTATTTAAATCATTTCTATCACGTGAACGAAAATTCACAGTAGTTCGGAAAGTGGGTGAAAAACTAAAGATTACACACACACATAACATTCAGACCTACATTAAATTGGATGATTTAGTAAATTTTAATTTCTGTAGTGTACATGTTGTCTTTGTGTGTGACAGTAGGAAAAACCTTTCATCCACTGCATTTCATTAAGTATATTATCCAAGAAATGTAATTAAATACGTTAACATGGAATTAACGTTTAATCCTTTAAAGACTGAAACTGTCATTTTTTTTTTATTTTGAAAGCAATAGTTTATTGTGAATTACTTCATATGATCAAAACCTTCTTTCAAAAGCGTCTTTACGACAGGTAAGCTAAAAATTTTTACTCCACTCTTTTAAATAGAGAAAAAATTCAATAGCGTTTCAATTCCAACAATATCTAAAACTAAAATATATAATATTACACATTTAAATATATTTGTGGTAATAGCTATTTCAGATTCGCAAGTGAAAAAAATTGAGGGCTTAAGAAAAAAAAATTAAATTAAAAAACATATTTATTAGTAATAAAAATATTTTTCAAACTTAATTCTTATTTTCATACCATGTATTAAGTACACTCTTACTTCTCTAGAGTAAGAGGGTGCGGTATCGAAATATTCACTAGAAAAGAGGGCGCCAGTTCAAAAAAGGTTGGGAACCTATGAGTTACATAAACTGTTATCGGGTACACAGTAATTGCAAAGGCGAGTCATTTAAATGAATATATAGCAAAGACATGATTCTAATTATGAATCTATTAGTAAGATAGATAATTAATCGCGGCCAAAAGAGTTTGTAACAGTTATTTTATACTGATAAACAATCCCATGATGAGTTCATATGTGAGCAGAAACTGCCTCTTAAGAATGGCTAATAATAATTATTCTTAAATTTGTTTAACAAGAACGAGTAAGTTGACGTAAATAACGAAAAATGAGAGTTAAATAATAATAATAATGAGGATTTAAAAATATGAAATAAGGAGATTGCGTATTTTTATTCAGATTTTTGCACAAGACACTGAAATGATGCAAATTCAGAAAAAAGAAATAGAAACACAAATATTTGAGGAGCTCGAAATTCTCGTTTTGTGATAATTATCACTTTATAGGAACTGGATTTACCTGAAAGGATCTAAAAAGGAAATCTAGCAACATTTCAATTATTCCATTAGCAGATAAATGCGTAGTAGAAACCAATTATTGCAAAATTTTAAAACTCATAATTTGATTGCATGACAGCAGAAATTTATTTCATTAACCATATAAATCTACAAAAAAGTGATACAGACCTGTTTTGATAATCTTTTTGGCGATTATTTTAAAAACTCGATTTTGAAAAGTCGTAACATGAAACAAAAAGAGATCATGCCTGAAAAGCGTTGGCGACATTGATGAAAAAACGTTAAATAAAAGTAGGATTTTGCATTAAAAAAATACAATACGAAGGGCCAAAAAAGAAAAGAAAAACAATCATGCAGGTTTTCACCTCTGAAAATTCCAGTTTAAAAGGACAAAATGAAATTTTTGTACAACTGTAAAACTTTTGCAAATATTATAGATTATCTTTTTTCTTTCTGACAAAAATTCCGGTTTCAGCTTAAAAAAGAAGAAAAAATCGTCTCTTTGCACAATATGCAGGTCTTATTTTGTCTGACGAAAATTCGTTTAACGCAAAAAAAAATAATTCCAAGTAGTTATATAATAATAGGATTACCAAAATGTACGGTTGCCGTTTTGTGAGCTTATCGACCTTTTTGACGATTTTAATTTTTGTCGCCAACAAACTAAATTTTGTACCAAAATCAGATCCAATCAAGAATAATGTTGTAGTTTCTGATGCATTTTCGGCATTTTGTTCTGGAATTTTTCTCGTACTCCTACAGGCCGTGGAAATTACATTACTACTAGTTTCAAATACAGTCGGACCTCTATATAACGAAGTCGCTCAGGTGTCGTCCTCGTCACTTGACCATGGTTCAAAATTACGAGATCCGTCCACAAAAGCCCTCGAGTGTGACGTAAATATTCACTCCTACACTCTGCCCATGTATTGTTTTGGCCCCTTCTTTCCTCTGAGGGGGCTGCGGTACCCCAGTGGTCAAGGTATCGGAGCATGGCAGGCATGTCATGAGTTCAAGCCCAGTACCACTAAAGACCCACCGTGTAGGGCAGCGATGCACGTTAAATCTGTCAAGAGCTGAAACGTCCTCCCGTTGGTGTGGTAGTTAGGAGAGGGGGTGCCAGCTCAGATGTCGTCCTCGTCACTTGACCATGGTTCAAAATTATGAGGTCCGTCGCCAAAAGCCCTCGTGTAGCTGAACAGTGCGAAGTTAGTATTCACTCCCACGCTCATGAGAAATTAGTGCAAATTCCAAAACGCGAAACCAGATATTTAAAATAATTCCAACATAAGAAATTTAATTTGCACTTTAATGTAAACTCAAGAATAAATATAAACAGTATTTACACTCATGGGGGAAAAAAATTTCAACACCAAAAAAGACTTGTGTTAGATAAATGAAACTTGGTAGGAGTGTTTATGCATCTGAAAGATGACATTGATTCAAATTTTGCATTTAAGTGTGATACTAGTAGCACCACTCAGAATTTGCAAATCAAGGTTGCAATAAATGTGGGCTGTAAAGTTCGTGAGTGTTATTTGTTGGTGAAATTTGACATATTAAGCTGATGTTAGCCAATAATGCCTTTAAGAAGACAAAGCCAATATCAACAGCTCACTGAGTATGAATGAGGTCGTGTAATAGAGCTACGAGAAGGTGGATGTTCTTTCCACGATATTGCAGAAAGACTTGGCCAGAATGTATCCATTGTGTATGATTGTTCGGAGCAGTGGTCAAAGGATGATACTGTCTAGAGACCGGGTTCCGGGCAGCACAGCTGTGGCACATTGTACTGCATCTGTGGTAAAAATTTGAACTGCAGTTGGTATCACAGTGACACAATGAACAGTTAGTAATAGGCTATTTCAAGTACAGTTCTGAGCCAGGCGCCTTGTTGCGTGTATTCCACTGACTCCAAGCCATTGCAACCAGTGATGTCAAGCAAGAGCTCATTAAAAGATGGAGAGGAGATCTGTTGTGTTTTCTGATGAAAGCAAGTTCTGCCCTGGTGGCAGTAATGGCCGAGTGTTGGTCAGAAGCAGGCCAGGGGAACGCCTGCAGCCTAAACACACTGGACCTACACCTGGAGTCATGGTCTGGGGAGCAATTTCCTATATATATATATATATATGACAACAGGAGCACTCTCATGGTTATTACAAAGGCACTGACTGCAAATTTGAATATCAGCCTGGTAATTCAATCTATAGTACTGCCATTCATGAACAGTATTCAAGGGGGTAATGGGGTGGGAAAACAGCATTCAAGGGGGTATCCCAGCAGGATGTTTGCCCTCACACTGCTGATGTAACCCAATGTGCTACAGAGTGTTGACTTGTTACCTTGGCCTGTGAGATCACCAGATCTGTCTCGAATTGAGCGCAAATGGGATATCATTGGATGACAACTCCAGCATCATCCACAGACAGTACAGACACAACTAGTACAACAAGCATGGAACTCCATGCCACAAAGTGAAATTCGCACCTGTATGACAATGCATGAACGCATGCTGGCTTGCATTCAAAATTCTGGAGGTTACACCAGTTATTAATGTAATTACATTTCACACTTAAAATGCACTTTCTTAAGCTTAAATTAACCTGTGAGCTTGAAAAATGTAATCAAACATGTTAAGTAGACAATTGTATTGTCAAAATTTCATTATTCTAAAATAATTTTTTCTAGGTGTTGGGATTTTTTCCCATCAGTGTATATTAGATTTTTAATTTAAAAACATTTTATTTTACAAATGCCAGGCCATTGACCATCAGGTCATTAGGCAACGGGCTCTCCAATACCTTTTTACAATGCAGTTAAGATCATTCTCAGTGCAGAGCACTCGTCCAAATGAGCGGCAGTCATGTCTTGTCCAGTGTCACACAAAACGCATATAGGTGAAATCACTAAATTAAAACGAAACAGATGAGCACAAAGGCAGTCATGTCCGGTTAAAAGTCTAAATTTAGCCACAGCAGCAGCACGAGGAGAACTTGGAATACCGTGGGATTTCTTACATAGTGTACTCCAAGGCTTATCACGAGCAACACGAGAAGCTGTAAGGCGAAATTATTCCCTAAAAATCCTTTTAATTTCCAGTTTGGCAGAATGAAATGTCAGGTCTCTGCGAAAGTTCTGAAGGATACCCGTTCCCTTTTTTGCCAAAAAGTCTGCCCTCTCATTTCCCCAAAGACCACAGTGGGATGGTACCCATTGAAAGACGATCTTTCCTTTTATCTTTCCCAGGAGTTCTCTACAGTTCTGCACACGTAAACAATTATTCTCATTATAGTTGGACAAAGCCTGGAAGCCTTTAATTTAAAAACATTAATTTTTATGTAACATATATTATTTAAAAAATACCTATGAAAATATTTTCCATCATAATATATTTTTTATTATTTTTACAAAATAATTTTTTTTAAACGAGATATTAGAACATTGTAATGAAACCAACTATTGAAATAAAAAAAATCCTTGAATTTTATAATTTTAATCTTCCTATATAATTAAATATTGTTTCCTTCTCAAGTAAAATGAAACTCACAATGCATATATTTTTTTTAACATTGGATAATACAAATTTCTCAACATTTCTTAAATAATCATATATTTAAGCATCTGTGCATAAAACAGAATTGGTCAATTTTGGTAGTAAAACCATCACGCAAAACATTAAACCAAATGCAACAATTTATAACTTTTCACTCAACTGATTCATTAAAAAGAATCAAAAATACATAGATAAAAAAAATACTTTATAATTTTATGACAAGTTTTAATTTTTTTTCAAATTCCTACAAAATCTTTATAAAATGATTGATATCTAGTTTAAAAACAATATTTTTACAACTCAACAGATATCATTCATTGAAAGTTCAAAGGCTTTCACATCTAAATATTTACATTCATATTGAATAGTCAGGCTATCAATATGTCTTTTGTACCAACTACAAATTTATGCAAATATCTTTTCCTCTCTCCTTTTTTTGGTAATAACAGTACCAGGTTTGTGCTGAGCATCTGGGTGGTTTGCAAGTTCTGGTGGACAGGTTGATATGGGACTGCTCATAATTAGTTGCTTCAAGTCATAAAATAGGTGGGAGTCTTCCTTTGTTATCAGAGTCACTGCAATACCATGTTTTCCAGCACGACCTGTTCGTCCAATTCTGTGAGTGTAATCTATACAGGGGAAAATTTAAATTTATTTTTCAATAAAATTTTCACATCAACTGAAAAATGAAATTTTTCAGAACGAATAAATATAACACACTCTACTTTGAATTACATAATTGCACAAGAGCTAAAGAGATTATTAGGAAGTGATCTTGTCATAGAATCAAAGTTAAGAAACAAATCACAGTAAAGTGACAAGAATAACATTTGAACTAATACCACTTTCTCCTAATTTCATACAATTAGCAAATATTTTGAAACACAGTTGAAAACAATATTTATTTGAATTTTAATTTATTCGAATCTAAGTCGCACTTTTTTCCAATATCAATTCTACTGAAAATCAGGTGTGGCTTAGAATCAAATACAAAAAAAATTGTTGGATTGGGGAAACTGAACATGATACTGACAGGAGAGAGATCAATTACATGGGTTCATGTATGTATTTAAAAGTTTTTAGTATTGGTAAAATAAATAAATTATTCCCTCTTCATATTAGTTCTCATTAAATTTTTTTTTTATTTTGTAAATATGGGATAAGCTTTTTTTATTTTTTCACAAAAATGTGTTGAGAATTTTGGGTGCAGCTTAGAATCGATGGCAGCTTGGATTCAAATAAATACAATATTAAAAAACAAATCAATTTCTACCAACAAGCAAAAAAACTTAATAGAGAATTAAATCTAACAATATTCTACAGATAACAAGGTTCTGTATTACATTACAATATCACATGATTTAATTTTTTTTAAAAAAATAAGATTGAATTTTGAGTTTTTTTCTTGATTTCATGATGTCATCTAGTCCATACTTCTTTCTTTAAGCAAGCCCATGATTATTTACCAAAATTTTTAGGTAAATTACTTATGTTGTTTATAATATTATATTAGGAATAGAAATGAACAGCATTATCATTATCAGCAGAAAATACTGTTCTATGATGGATAAGAAAAGAAATTTTGTCATAGTATTTTTCTATAAGCTATAATTAATTTAGCAGCAATAAACATTTCTTTTTTACTTTCCTTCAATTATTTTAATTTTGCCTGTCACAAATACAAAGTGGTTTGTTTATATGTCTCAAATTAAGAGTTAATATTATTTATTAAAAAGAAGAAAAGCCATTTAAGGCTCTCAATTTTCCTGTGTATAATTCATTTGAATTTCATTAACTGAGTTAATCATATTAAAAGTCAGGTATCTATGTTCACTAAATAGTGAGTTTTACTCTTTCATGTAATTTTATATGCAGCATTACTATATTATTTTAATTTAAATATTCAAAGAGTTTTTCAATGTATAAAACAAGGAAACAATGTTATAACTAGTAATTCTGATTAGTTTATAATTGTGACTGCATGAAAGTCTAAAATTTTTAATTGATACTAATTATGTACTCTGAACAAATTATTTCTGCACATTTAACTAAAATATAAAATTATATTAACAAAGTTTAAAAATATAGATAATACATACTTCATTTTCCAGAAAAATATATTTCATAATTTATTTTTCTTTATTTATTAAAATATATTACTTAAAAAACTAACTTACCTTCAATAGTTTTAGCCATATCATAATTGATAACCATGGACACATTTTGGATATCAATACCTCTACCAGCAACATCAGTTGCTACCAGGATATCTTTGGAACCAGTTTTCAAACTGGCTAATGCATACTCTCTTTGTTCTTGGCCTTTACCACCATGAAGTGTACAAGCATTATACTGTAAGAAATTTTTCAAAGCAATAAGAGTGAGCAAAACACATTTATGTTTGCAGAAGACAAATACAATTTTCAACACATATCCTTTGATGAAATACAATACATATTAATGAAACTTCAAATTACATAGGAGATTAAGCAAGTTTTAGTGAAACAATGTATTCTTTCATATTTGAACATATATTATATACATCTGAGCAGGCTTGAAATAGTTATCAAAATTAAATTTAAGTTTTGGCATAAAATAAATAAAAAATATTTAAATACATTAACATTGAAAGTATTTTTCAACACACCTTCTTAGATATGGGCTGAATTACATAGTTAATAATTTTATAATTATTTATTATATGCCTCTTGTACCACAAATTTTATGGTTTTATTTAAGGGTGTCAAGCTCAAAGGTTAACTTGGGCCAAACAAACAAGTTTTAACTTTAGGTGGGCCACAAAAAAAAAATCAATATTCACAGAAACATAAGCTTATTTTGAATAATACATTATAATAAATGTAAAAAAAAAGATACAAAAATTTAATGTTTGCGTCATGACACTTGACATTTCTACTCTGCTATTATCTTTCCTATATCAGGAGAAATTTTGATATTTTATTATGTATTATTGTGTGCCGATATAATAGGCTGGGTCGCAAAAATGTTCAGCAATGTCATACAACAAAACAAATGTCACCAGCATAGAAGAACACAGTACAAATTTAAAAAATCATTAAAGCCTGTCATGGCAAGATGTTAAGAAATAAGACCTAAAATTGGAACATTTTTCCAGTTACAAAAGTGTTTTAGAACTAAGTGTTTTATATTCAGACTTGATTATCCTTTAGAGCAGGGGTATCCAACCCAAATGACCTTGCAGGCTACTTCGGAAAAACATTACAATCTTGCAGGCCGCACATAAAACTATGTACCTTTATATCAGGTTTGGAAACAAAAAAAAACCTTCATTGGAGTAAAAATTTAAAACAGAATGTATTATTATTGTTTTATTATTTTTCATGTATATCCCAGGCAGATAACATAATAATATTCATTTAATGTAACAATGCAATGATCAAATAATGTTTGAAATATTACAGTTGCCATTTACTTGAAAATTACAGTGTTCCTTTTGAATTGATCTTTCGTTACTCATTGTTGAAATTTAATAGTGTTGTCATTCACAAACGATTAAGTATACATTGCCCTTTATCTTAACCGTCCTGAATATTTTTTTTTTAAACTTTAAAAAACATCTCTGACTGCCTCTTGCTTTTTGGGCACTCCAAACAGAAAACGAGGAGGAGAAATGAAAGTCGCACACACAGAGAATCATGTACCATCCATAGTAAAGGATATGCACAATGCAATTCGGAATTTATTAAAAAAGTAGTTTACTATAGTAAAATCAAATGTAACTGTTTGATAAAATATAAGTGTATTTTAATCTAAAGGACATTTCTATTATCAAAAAAGATTTATTTTAAAACAAGAACAGGTAACAGGCAAATACATTGTACATATATAAATTTCCCCTCAAATTTCAAAATGAAAAAAACTTTAAAAATCTGATATTTAAAAATTTTTTAAAAAAGAGTCGGCGGGTCACGTGTTGGACACCCCTGCTTTAGAGCAACGGTGTCAAACTAAAAGGTTCTCAGACCAAACAAACAAGGTTTAACTGAAGGTGGGCAGCAAAAAAATTCAATATTCATTTCGAATAATACACTGTAATAAGACATAAATAAAAGAACAAAAAAAAATTAATGTTTGCGTCCTAAAACTTGACATCCCTTCTATGCTACTATCTTTCCCATTTCGGGAGAAATTTTCATATTTTATTATGTGCCCATATACTGGCCGGGCCAAAAAATTTTCATTGTGGGCAGCGAGTTTGTCCTGCTTTAGGGAATAACACATATTTTATTATACCACTAATTTCAATTAATTTTTTTCCCTGATATAAAAAGTTTGGTAAACATGGGTGTCACGACCCCGGAGTACCCTAGCGATCCTTCTCTATTTTCGACCCTCCTTCTAGTCATTCAATTTATCCTTTCTTTCTTTCCCCGTCTAGATCACAGATTATATTAACGAATGTGTGGCGCAATATAGCCAAACTTGGCTCTTGCGCCAAAAAAAATCAACACTCACTCACTGATATAAAAAGTGTTTCATAACTCATCTAATTCATTCCATAATGCTAAATGAATTTGCACTTTACAAGTTCAAGTGAAAATATACTTATTTATGAAGTATTTCCAGATTTTAAAAATTTGCAATAATATAAACAAATATTGGATTTATGCAGGGAATTTTCATAAAAAGTGAAACATTTCCCTGTCTGAAAATATGTTCCATGTTTAGTTCAGGCTTTAAATACATTTGGAGAAAACAGCCTTAAGAACAGGTTAAACAATATTAATTAAGTTTTTAAAAACAAAACTTAAATTATTGGTTTAATTCTCTAATTGTTATGTTATAAAGAGACAACGAGATTTTCCAAAACATTTAAATTAAAATTAATAAGAGTAAATAATCAAAATTTAAAATACATAAATAACATTAAAAAAAACTCAAATGATACCAAAAGTATACTAAGTAAAATTATAATACTATTTGGAGTGAAATCTGACCCTATTATATACCCACAACATTACAGTAAGCAGAAATAAAATAGGAATTGAATGAAATATTGAACTTAACTGATGAAATATTGGATAGTGGGGAGTAACTGAACTAAAGATATGCATTATAGTAAAGGCACTACAGTATTTGCAGATATTGCATTTTGAAACTTGTTATATGAAACTGTTAAGCACAAAATACTTACTCCCATTTTTTCAAGACCTTTAGCCAAAACATCGGCCCCTTTCTTTTGATTGACAAAAATGATAACAGGAGGCTCAATTCCTTCACTGAGAATTTCAAGAAGCTTCTTCCTGTTAATTAAAATCAATTCTATGAAACACACATTTAAGGAAAATCTAAATTTCGAGTTATAAGAATAAGGAAGCTTATACTTAATATCAAGTTGAAAATAGAGCATATTTAGAAAGAACTAAAATTCCTTTTTGAAAAAATGTTGCTTTACCTCTTAACACTCTCTGTGACAACATACACAATTTGTTCCACTCTTTCAACTGGTTTACCAGCAGATCCAATATAAACTATGGAAGGTCTTCTTAAGTATGACCTAGCTAATCTTTCAACTGCGGGTGGCATAGTAGCCGTAAACATCACAGTCTAAAAATTAAAGAATTATAATAGAATCTCAGAATTTTAATAGATGAATAATATTCAAAAAGCTTTGAAACTTACATGTGGCAGATGAATGATCTTTGAAAAATTTATCAACAGATATTTTAAAAAATAGCAGAATAAACTTAAATGCATGAAACAAAAAGGAAATCAATAATTCCAAAATGAGTATGACAAATAAATATGACTATCAACTTTCATTAAAACATAAAAAGTTATTCTTCCTGTGAATAATGAATTTAGTTTATGATAAAAAATATATTCCATATAGATTCCATGTAAAGTGAAAATACAATCTTAATTACAATAAAGCATCAAAATTCAATTAATAGGGAAATTTTAAAATATATATATGTCATGTATTATAGTAGCATTGGCTTGTTGTCATATTGGGTTTATCGAAGACATCTTTAGACTTGACTGTTTCTCCTTTATTAGGAAGCACACATCAGCAGATAAAAACACAATTGCGATACATTTTCACACTGAATAGAGAAACCTTCGACGATTACTAATTAAAGCAGACAACGACAAGCAGAAGCAGTGGTTATTTACATTTTTACATGTTGAAGGCAAGCAGACAAAGAGAGCAATTACACCAGATTTTTGCTTTTATATCAACAGTGGTTATTACATAATAGTAGTTCTGATTGACTAGAATGGGCGGGACAGAGATTTTCGGACTAGCCGATTACAATTAAGATTACGCTATTATTTTTAAACCAAAGATTTAAAGTTATTTTAAATTTTAGTACAAAGAGTTAATAAAAAGGATACTAGAGGGAATTATTACATATATATATTTGTAATATTACAAATTTCAGTATATGAATTCATACATTACTTTTCCAGCTTAAGTTTTCAGAATGCATAAAATTGTATTTTCAAAACAAATATCCTTTTATATAGCAGAACAGAATTTGCAGGACTTTATATGGAGCATATTAAATATAAATGTTAACCTTCCTGTGTTTGTGAAAGAAAACATTAAAAAAAATACTGAATTGTATGTATCTGTCTTTTGTCATATAAAACATTTTCCATATAAAAAAAATAAAAGAACTGCTATTGCATGATTTCAAACAATTATTTTATTTATATGCAAAAAATATAATAACTATTAGGATAAGGTAATACAAAAAAGTATATTTGATATAATTTAAAGTATGAAAAATTATAAAACAAAGTGACAAAAGTATTGCAGCAGAATTAAATTAATTCTGTGTGAAATAAACAATCTTATATATTTTAAATAATCTATTAAAAAAATACAAATATATGGGGGGACATATTAAACTTTGTAAAACTATTACTAAAATTTTGTACTTTGTATGTATTTTGATACAACGTTCTATGTGGATATGTGTTATGTCTATTATATTGAAAATACACACTATAAATTTAATGTCTATTTTTATATTGTAAAATAAACAGAAATGACCTGTCCCAAAAGTTTAAGACAAATGCAATTTTATGAAATTGGGTATATGGAGTCATAACTAATTATGACAGCAATTTGCAGCCCTATAAATAATATACAAAATGTATATTATTATGTATATTAAAATACAAAATGTATATTATATCTCATGCATACTGAGATCGGAACAGTAGGCTTTGGCCCTCATGGACTGTTGTGCCATGAGTAAGTAATCATACATCATATGGTAATAAATGGAAGGTTGTACTGTTCAGTCATAAAAAAACGTAATTTTAATGAACCTAATGGCAAATACAAAATGTTGACATGATATACAAAAAAAAAGTCCAAGAGTACTTCAATTGGTATTTAAATAAATTGGTATTTAAATTCAATTGGTATTTAATTTAAAGTATGAAAAATTATAAAACAAAGTGACAAAAGTATTGCAGCAGAATTAAATTAATTCTGTGTGAAATAAACAATCTTATATTTGAAATAATCTATTAAAAAAATACAAATATATGGGGGACATATTAAACTCTGTAAAACTATTACTAAAATTTTGTACTTTGTATGTATTTTTGATACAACGTTCTATGTGGATATGTGTTATGTCTATTATATTGAAAATACACACTATAAATTTAATGTCTATTTTTATATTGTAAAATAAACAGAAATGACCTGTCCCAAAAGTTTAAGACAAATGCAATTTTATGAAATTGGGTATATGGAGTCATAACTAATTATGACAGCAATTTGCAGCCCTATAAATAATATACAAAATGTATATTATTATGTATATTAAAATACAAAATGTATATTATATCTCATGCATACTGAGATCGGAACAGTAGGCTTTGGCCCTCATGGACTGTTGTGCCATGAGTAAGTAATCATACATCATATGGTAATAAATGGAAGGTTGTACTGTTCAGTCATAAAAAAAAAACGTAATTTTAATGAACCTAATGGCAAATACAAAATGTTGACATGATATACAAAAAAAATGTCCAAGAGTACTTCAATTGGGAAAGGGATGGATGATCTGTGATGGTGTGGATGACTTTTGATTTTATCAGTCAAGTAAGTTTGATCCAGATCAAGGGCGTCAAACTCAAAGGCTGATTTGGGCCAAGCCCACGAGTTTCTTTCTGGGAGGCTACTCATGAGCCCTGATCAAACCCAATTGAAAATACGTGGGACATTATATATCTCGAAAAATATAAGGGAATGAAAGACAATTTTAATCAGTGAATGCTTTGAAGACAGCCATTGTAAGTGCATGCTGCAAATTGAAACCTGAGATAACACAAACCTTAATTACATCAATGAAAAAAAGGTATATACAATGTCAAACCGAAAATTAGAAAACTTTTAAACTATTGAGAATATTGTATTGAGTTCTTTTTGTTTAAATATTATAGGATCTACAAACTTTTGACGCCTAATATTTTTATTTTGCTATATAATTGAAATGCAAAATAGTACATGGCTGGAACAAAGATATTTGTAATTATGAACCACTTTTTCTATTACGTTAAAACAAATATTTTACTAGAGTCTATAAATTTTTGGGACAGAACGCTTTCAATCAAGAGTCTTAAATAGACCTGTTTCACCTTTTAAACAGAAATAGGTATAACATATAGACATGCATCACTGTATATCTTTCAACTTACTTGTCTATATTTGTTTTTTGAATTGAAGTTGGCCAGAAGCTTTTCTTCATCTTCAGCTTCATCAGTATCAGGTTTTTGATTTGTGACAGGCATGTACTCCAGAATCTTTTGAACATCAGGCTCAAAACCCATATCAATCATTCTGTCAGCCTTAAATAAATGAGCAAATGTTTATATACAAAAACCAATTAAATCTCTATGACCATGAATCTGATCAAATGAAATTTTTGAATAATAAGTTTAAGAATTTAAACTTGTTCAAGAACAATTATGAAATAACAATGATTAAGATACAATATTTTAAATTAAATACACAGCATACGCTTTCAAAAATACTTACTTCATCAAGTACGATGTAAGTACATCTATTCAGAACTAAATATCTGTTTTCTAAAACATCAATCAAACGACCGGGTGTAGCAATAACAATCTGGAAAAAAAATAATAAGTAAAAATACTTAAATGAGATAAACAAAACAATGCAACATTTAAAAATGTTTGGTATGCTCATTTTTCATTGACTGTTTAACATAAATGATTAAAAACAACTATAAGAAAGTTTAGTTTTGAGAATCATATAATTAATAAGCTATCAACTGTTACAATATTTAATTTTGACAACATAGAAAATGAAAATTTTAATTACTGTATAGCTTAATATTTTCATGTTGAAATTTCATATTAAGCTTAAACTCTAAAAATATGCAAACCTCAATTACACATACCACCTCAGTGTACAATTGCTTGGAAATATACATTTTTATTCAAATATATTTCTGTTCTATTTAAGTATTTAAATTAACTTAGAGGCAAGACAGCCCATGAGAGCCAAGGCCTCTTGGCTCAACTCAGTATATGCGACCTTAGGCCCTGAGGCGCATTAGCAGATGTTCCGGTCAGGTTATCAGTCTGACACGAAAACCCCAGTGTTAAGTTCCCAAGGAAGCTTGGTACTCATATATCGACCCACTGAAGAAGTGAAAGGCTCAGTAAACCTTGCCCAGCTCAAGGTTATTAAAGTATTTAGCCCTAGTATATAATTTTAACTTTTCCTATATTCTTAAATATCAATAACAAAGCAAAATATAACACTATACCTAAATGCATCACAAAAATTATGTATGAATCACATTGATACAAAATAAATATTTCAATTTAACATGCATGTTTGACAGCATATTTTATATAATTCTTTAACACATATTATCACAAGATCTGAGAAAATTTTGATGTAAGAAAATAATAATCACCAATCAATGCCAATATCAAATTTATATTCTTATATATTAAAATAAAATTATGTAACAATATACATTCTAATCTTTTGTAAAATAAAAATCATTCAGTATCTAAAATCAACATTTTACAAAAATTGTAGTTCAACTTAATAACACATGTATAATAATACACAATATATCAAATTAATGATCAAATATTAAATATAAAAATTTTGCAATATTAAACATAAAAGAAATTCTAAATATTTTGCACAAATAAAATCATACATACCTCACATCCTAATCGAAGTCTAAAACCTTGTTCTTCTCTTGATAAACCACCAATAACAGCAACAGTTCTAATTTCTAAAGTTTTAGCAAACTTAATAGTTTCTTCTTCAATTTGCTGAGCCAACTCACGGGTTGGAGCCATAATGATTGCATATGGACCCTGGTCAATATCTTCATTTCTGAAAAAAAATATTATTTATAGAATAACATGAATTTTTTAAAATTTCAAAAAGGTACTAAAGACAATTCAAAATATAATCACTTAATATTTTTATAATAATAACTTTTTTATTCATAATGTTTTTAATATGATTTTAAGGTTTTGGACCAGATTGGTATGCCAACTTTTTTTTTTTTTTTTTTTAACTACTGCATTGAAGGCTTCACTGGATTGTACATATAAATTCTGATTCCAGCTCCAAGATAATGAATACATATTCATCTCGGGTTTTCCCTCACAAATTACTTTGCTACTGTTTTTTATTTTTACATTATATTTCTAATCTTGAGAAAAGTAATTTTCAGATATTTTTCCATGCCTTTATTATTTTTTATATATACTAATGAATTGTAATACTGACTGTAATTTAATTTTCTTTTAAACTGTTCATAAGCAAAAAAATTTGCTTGAATATTTTGAATTACTCGAGTAATGCTGATTATGAAACATATTTCATAATGCTATTATAATATATTTATTTCACTAACTGATTATTATTACTGTTATTGATTCCCCTTTATTTTCAAAACTGACATTTTTTACACATTTATAAAACTACTTCAAACAAATAAATAAAAAAAACTTATCTGTTCTTCAAGGAATTATTAAATATTTTTATATAACATACATTGTCAATGATTTATTTTAAATGAAATGGAAAAAAAAAGCCAAACCTTTAAAATGAGTTTTAAAAAGAAATCTAAATAAATAAACTGCTTAAATCATTTTGACACAAACAGAACTTTGGAACTTTTTTAAGAAACAAAATTCATACATGATTTTATTAATTCAAAAATTAATAAATTTTGAATATTGCTTGAAAAATTAGGAATCATATAAACCTAATTACTAATTTATATAAAAAAAATTAACAAGCTATTACATACCTCACGATTTTAGGCAAAGACGTAATCCATACAAGAAGAGGAATTAAGAAAGCTAATGTTTTTCCACTACCAGTTTCGGCAACACCTATGATATCACGATTTTGAAGACCAATAGGAATGGCTTGACGCTGAATAGGAGTTGGGTCCTCAAAGAAAAGAAAATATTATTTGATAAGTAAAATTAAAGAAAATATCATAATAAAACATGTATTGAATCAAAACATGCAAACATTGTTTCTAAAGTTTTAAATTTAAAGAATACCTTAAATTTCCAATAGGAACTACTTTTCTAAAGAATAATAACCATGCATTTTTTATGTTTATAAAGTTCAAAAAGATAACTATTGATATATCTAAATTATGTCATACTTAAAATTTTCATCAAATAACAATTATAACATTTTTAAAATGAAATCTAATAATGTTTTAAATATTTAACTTACAACACCTTTAAAAAATCTTTTTTAAATGAACACAATAAATATGTTATAGTTCTTAATTTTTTTATGGATCTTTAATCTTTAAAGTATTCTAGACTCTAAATAAGTAGCTTAATAAGTGCTTCAGCTCATTAAATACTAATAATACAAATTCATAAATTGATTTCATTTTTATACAATAATCAATATTATGAGTCTTCAAAAATTGAAAAGATATTTCATTTAAATTTCATCCTTGAGAGAAAAAAATAAACAAAAAAAAAATGTTCATTTTCAAATCTTTAAAAAAGTACAAAAAATGTTCAGTCTATAATTATTATAGAATAGTATTTAAAAACAAATATAAATCTTACTTTGTAGCCTAACTGTTCAATAATATCCAATATTGATTTAGTCAGCCCAGATTCTTTCCAGTGTCGAATAGGATTGGGTATGCGACCACCTTTGATAGCTATATTGAAATCTTCACGGAAAATACGCCAATCTCTTTCAGTCATTTCTTCCATAGATTTCTGAGACCAATGACGATCATCCCATTTTTGTTTGTCTTCTTTTCTTTTGATCTTTTTCAAACGGATTCTAAGAAACACATTAAGTGATTAATTATATAAAAAAGAAATTTTGCAAATGTTTTTGTAAATAGACAAGCGAAAAATAACAATATAACAATTATAGAAATATAAAATAAAAAACTTACATTTCTTGCTCCTTTTCTGCAACAGTTCTTCTCATTTCAAGCAATTCACCATAAAACTTTGATTGTTCTTTTTTCTGAGACTAAAAAAAACATTTAACTGTAAACTCAAGTGATCTGGTAATAACATTAAAAATATACAAACATATTGTCCAACATATATTTAACAATAGTAGTTATTAAAAGAACAGGGATTTTAAAAAAAATTGCTTATACTGTGGAACCAAAAAATAATAAATGAATTGATAGTTCTCTGAATTTCTTGATTATAAAAGGAAAATGATGAAAGATCAATTTTATTAATAACAAATCTTAAATGTTTATTTCAGGGTATTTTAAAAAAGAAATGAAAAAGTCAATATTTCTCAATAATTGGATAAAAAAAGGGAGTTCTGATTTATATCTGTTGAAATTCCAAATATATACTGCTTGACAATTGCTAAGAAACAAACAATTCTTTAAATACTTTATAGACATTGATTAAAGAAATTAAACTTAGTATATATTTAATAAAGATATCATGCATTAACACTCTTCACGATGCGCAGATGTGTCATTTTTGCACCTGTGCCAAACCTTCCTTTGGGCAGTAGGCATTTCAATGAAACTTCTCGTAGGGACAATCAGTCCCATAGATGAAATAAGATTCACCGCTGCAGCATCCATCTGCCGGTGACATTTGGGGTGGATGCATATGTGACACATCCACCTCTAAAATGTTTTCAGTTGATCAGTACACTGTTGCAAAAAGGTTAAGTACAACGTATAATGTGACGGATTTTACCACATGGGAAAGCGAGATCAAAAGGAATAAAATCTGCTCCTTGGAGCATTCTTCAGTCACAAAAATGTCCTTTCTATGATCATAGAAAAGTAACTCGCTAGTAAGCATTAGTTCCTTGCATGCTAATTCATGTTTGACATCTGCTATGGTTGCTCTCTACTAAACTGTTGATAAGATCTCTTCCAATTATTTTCTTAAGGCAATTTTGAGCTCTCACGATTCTTTTGCAAAACACATCTACCTAGAGCAGGGATAGCAAACCATTCTGGATCAACATGCCCTTTTTTCTTTAAGAGATATTTAAGTAGGTATAGACGTGCTATAATATATTTTTTGACTAGTGATTATTGAGAAAATAAACTAAATACTAAAAACACAAAACTCTTTAATTACAACAAAAAAATACATTTTGCACAGTAGAGTAGTAAATGTTTTATTTATACGTGTCATTCAAATTAAAATAACACTAGTGTGAATTCTGTTGTGGTAGATTAGATGACAAATAACTTGTATTATGTTACTTTTATCAGAATGCAAGCTGAATTGGAGACATCTTTCAAACAGTTTCTATCTGAGTCTTTAATGTTATTCATCTCTGCAAATAATGACTTGCATGCACAGGTAAAGTTATGGTTAAAATAGCATGAACCAGTTTTTTCAAACAGCTAAATGTATCTGGAATCGAATTCCATGTTTCCAAAATTTCATTACTAGCATTTTTACTCATATTGCTTGTTAATCTTTCTGTTTTAATCAATTGCAATTTTTTCTCCATTTTTCAACAAATTTTTGAATCTATATTGAACCAAACTGGAAATCAATCAGTTGCGTTTCAAATTTTTCAATTTACAACCAATACAATTGGGACAAATTCAGTTTATTAAATGAAGTCACATCAAAGTGTATAAAAAAATTGAGCATTTCCAATAATTCTTTGAACTGAGAAAATCTCGCTGAAAACCGCGACCGATCACTCACGTTTCTCGAAATATTTCATATTGAACTTTGTTATTTTGAACTACAATGTAAACCACTTTGATCGGTGGCGTGCCCAAAATATTGGGTCACGTGCCACTGGTTTGCCATCCCTGACCTAGAGTATTCAAAGCATTTCAATGAAGTTTTAGTTCAGTGAGTATAAAAACTATTGGATGCACTTAATTTTTTCACTTTTCAGATTCTCAAACTTCCTCTATTTAGTGTGAGCATGCATTGTCATCCATGAAAGGAAAGTCTGTATCCACTGCACCCAGAAAGAAATGTAAATGCTCAGGAGAATCTTATAGCAATACCACAATAATGTAATACCAGCATCACAGGTGTGTAATGATATTTTCCCCTTATGTTTCATACTACACCATGACACTAAGTCATACCAATAAAATTCATGAAATTTTTGTACTCAGTAATAGGTTCACTTCTCTCCCTAGAAACTGGTGTCCAGGTGAATCAAGAATTGTACAAAAACATTGACTTTTGAACACAATTCATGATTTCAATACATATTTTCTTAGCACCAACATAATCTTTTCTGATAAAGGTGTGGTTATAATTGAATATACTTAATAAACTTCAATGCATATAGGGCAGTTTGATTCAATTGCTAAGAAGTCATTCTGAGAATATAAGAATACCAGCAGCAAAATCTGAACCTATATGGGGCCCAGAGTAACTAACATGTATTTTCCTTTTTTTGCTATAAAGAATACATATACATCCTTATAGAATGTGATGCTCATATAGTAACCACTAACATGCTTTCTAAGAGCATTTCCACCTCTTTCTCAGAACATCTTTTAACTACAAAATTAATTTTCTGACACACTCGCCTGAGTGACACTTTGCACACAGGACCAAATCTTCCAACAATTCTTTTTCAATCATATTCACTCAAATGATAGAATTTTAAACAGAATTTTATGGAAGAGCTTTTAAAAACCTAAATTGTGATTTTCTGTACATACTTTACAGTTTCAAATTTTCATTACAAAAACAGCTTATGTGCAATCTCTTTTATACAAATAGGAGATATAGCAAACAATTTTCTTCATATTAATTTTTATAGTGATTGGTTTGTTTTCCGAAATGCTACTATGCATAAATCAACTGTTCAATAGCATTTGTTAAGCATTATGCTTATTGAAATTCATTCAATGCAAGTTTCACAATTTATTTTATGAAACATTCTACCTTCAGTTCAATTTTGAGGGATTATACCACCAAAGTGGCACTTAAAAACGTTTAACTGTTTTATAATCCAAAATTTATTCCATCATTAATCAGTAGAAATGATTTTGATATGTTTATTCTCACCATAACTTACATATAAATATTTAACTAAAACTTACTTTTAGATCAATACCAGCTACATGACCTCTTCCGAAAAATTGAACAGTATGCCTCTCTTTATAAATAGGATTATAATCAACAGCTGTGTCTTCTGAAGCATCCCAATCAAAAACAAATTTGCGGTCATTCAAACGACGGACACGTCGTTTCTTTTTAATCAAACCAAGATACCTTTCCTGAACAATTAAAAAAAGCTCATTAGGATACAGAAATTTTAGCAATATAAACAGCATGTAATTAAAAGCAATTTATGAAAATTATAAAATAAATTGAAATGCTTTAATGTACCTCAAAGTCTGCTTGCATAGGCATTTTGTTAAAAGTCAGTTGTTTTAAGAGAGAGGTATTACATACTAAAAACTGTATTATTTTAGATTCCTCAGTATTCAATAATTTATGATTTTGAGAAATAATAAAGTATTAAGCATTGCTTCTCTTAACATAAATTATACTTTGATATTCATTATTACAAAGCGACCAAATAATCACAAAACACTTAAGTACTTTGATAGATCTAAATTATCAAAAATGAAAACAACAAAATTATTTTAAAAATTTATTTAATGTTAAAAAATAATAAAAAATCAACATAGTAAAACAAAAGCTCTTGCTATATATATATATATTTCTTATTAATAATTTAATATATTTAATATTAAAATAATTTTTACTATGTATTTTTACGGGAATAAAAAAACTTGATTTCTCATGGATATTTACAAAATTTTTTAAAATCAGCACTATACTAGAACAATTTTTGCACGGTTTTTATGTAATTATTATACATAATTCAAAAAGTGCTACAAAAATATAACATACAGAACAAAAATCAATTGTAAAATAAATCAGTTAAAATTGGTTATTGAAATATAAGAATCGTAAAGATTGAAATTACTCGAATAGCTTCCAGTTCTTTTTCTTTATCTTTGATCTCTCTAACTTTATCTCGATCATTTTCTGAAGTTGCTGCTGCAGCTGCACTTGCTTCTTCTGCCTCTCGTTTCTCCCTCCTTTCACGCCTTTCCCTTTCCTTGTCATTTTCTATTACCAAAAACAATAGCAATACATGATTTCATTAATATAAATATCAACTGATATTTAATATAGATAAAGGGTTGAACATTTTCACTAATGAACAGAAATTTCCAAAATTTGAACATATACTATCTCTCTCTCTCTTCCTTTCTTTCTAGCATGACAAAATAGAAATATGTTAACATTTTCAGGAACTGCAAAAACCTCTATGATCTACCTACATCAAAACATTTCCCAATATATATAAACTAATAATACTATCTTATGAAACAATCACTATAATTAAATGAAAAACTAAACATCCACAGAAGCCTTAATCTAAAACTATATTTAATTATAAAAAACATTTTTTAAAAAAAATGTTTGAATCTCAAAATTAACAGCAAAAAAACAAAAAAAATATTCTTACTATATAAAATAGCAATGAATTTTACTACATAATACTAATGCAAAATGATTCAACAAAAAAATGTTTTTAAAAAATGAAAAATTATGTAATTAAAGTATAAGAACTTAATTATTTTAAAATATATAGAAGGATAACTCACAAAAAAGATATTATATACACTTTAGATACAAGAATATGTTATTAAAAAACCCAAAGTAATATAGATACAAACAGAAATATAATCACCTCCTCCTACATATATAACATATCTGCCAACTTTTGAAAATTATAAAATAACAGTTGAATGATAATTCAAGCAAATTTTTGAGATAATGTATAAAAATTTTAAATATTATAAAATAACATATGATATATAAATGCTTTTACAATAATGCAGTGAAAATTTCATAGAAGAAGTACTTTTATATGAAAATTAACTCTTTGAAAATTATTTTTGTAATGACTTGAATTACATAAAGCTCATAAACTACAATAAATTCAAAGGCAAATATATAGTAACATACAAGAAAGTAATGATTCAAATTTAGCAAATGCTTCTCCGTGAAATGGGAATTTATTTATAACAAAATCAAATGAAGTAGTTTAAAAAGTAGTGATATTATAAAAATAAGGATAAAATGAAGGATACTACATTTTATTTTTATCAGCATTGTAGCCAACAAAACTACTTCCTTTTTTTTCCAATTTCTTTATCATGTTAATTCACATAAATAAGTTTTTTTTAACTGCAGATGGCTTTTAAAATATACAAAACAGACCCATTAATAATTCGCCTCATTCTTTACACAGGTATAGAACAAAATAATAGGAACACCCATTCAAAAATGAGTCATCCTACGACCATCCAATAAAAAGCCCCACCCCATGTTTCAATAGTAGGTCACCTAGTGGTGGCAACAGGAAGGTATCAGTCAAGCATTTGACAGTAAGAAAGTTACATGAGAAAATTCTGTTCTAGTAAAGCGTGATAATGTTCGACCCCTCTGACATGAAAAGAGGAATGATAATTGGAGTCCGACTCACTGGAGCGTCCGTGTCCAGAACAGCCAACCTTGTAGGTGTTTCAAAGACTACTGTATCAAGAATTATAACTATACAAACCTGGGTAAGGTGTCTTCTGTGAATCACAACAATGAGCGAAAGTTGAAGTTCAGGAATTGTAAGAGAAGGATGTTGAAGAGGATAGTCGCACAAAAATGGTAGTCTATATTGCCACAAATATAATGTCCAAGATGAATACCCACCTTCAGAATCCCATATCCATGAAAACTATTCAAAGAGAGCTGCATGCTGAGAACATTTATGGCAGAGTAGCTATTCCAAAACCATTAATTTCAGCACGAAATGCTATGAAGTGACTAGTGGTTACGAGGTTACCTAAACTGGATATAATTGCAAAGGGAACAAGTAATCTGATCTGATGAATCCTTATTTACATTATTCCAGACCACTGGACGTGTGTTTGTCTGGCAAACACTGGCAGAAGCATTTCATATAGACTGCCTGGTTTCAGCCGTGAAAAACGGAGGAAGTTCCGTGATGAGATGCAATATCTTCCCGTGGATTGGGACCTCTCATTGTTCTTGTAGAAGATAATGATAGGCGACCATTATCAAAGCATTTTCGCAGATCATCATCACTCTATGCTTCACTCTCTTTCCGGAAGAATGTCCTGGATTCCAATATGACAACGCCCCTGTTCACACATTTTGCTGCGTTCAAACATGATTACATGACCATAATGATGAAGTGGAACATCTTAAGTCGTGTCCATGGCCACCTGATTTGAACATCATTGAGTGTTTATGGGGTTTTTGAGAGAACAAAGTCTGTGCTAGGTTTCCTCCTCCATGCACACTATCTGGACTAGAGACAGCTCTGCACATGAAAGCTGTCTTTCAGGCCAAAGGTGGCCCAATTCCTTACTAATAAAAGAATTTAATTTTTTCACAGGTGTTCTATTATTTTGTCTTATACCTGTATGTAAGAAGCTCCTGAAAACAAAGTTTTATTTATATTGTAAAATGAGCAAATTTTTAAAGCTTTGTAGTGTCTGTTTTCTTCTGGCACTATTTTGTAGACAGAATATATCTATGGGTGTGCCAAATTTATTAAATGACTTGAGAAACCCATACATATTCAGATCTTATTTTTTCTATAAATAACTAAAAACTTCACTTTTTCTCATTATTGCAGCATAAATGAAACTAAATTCTCAATAGATATCCCACAATTTTGTTAAATTCATCTTTAATGAGTTGGCTAATATTTTCTCCAGGTGAATTTTGAATTAATTTTGTAATAGCAGAAAGGCCACTTTGAATTAGACGTCTAGTAGGGTAAAGCAAGTGATCATACAGGGATTTAATTTGAAATTTGTATCATTTACTGCCATCAAACACTGCTGCAGAAGAAACTTGTTTTATACATGTTATCAGATTTCAGGCTAGTTTATAAGATGTTTTTATCCTTATGCATTCATACTTCTTTGCAATGACAGACTTAGGAAACATTTTCCAAATAAGGAGGACTTTATGATTGGCAGAAGTCAAAAGAAAGATTATGTTCCACAACAAAAGATGCAAACAGTTCCTCAGCCCTCAATACATTTGATTAGACATTGAATTTACAAAAATGATGCATTGCTATTTGATAAATAATTTATGATATGCTTTGGAGTTTTCTGAAAATATTGGTCATTGTGACAAATGCAGATGTCTGCAAAAGGTGTGCTACAAAAGGCAAATTACCCTTTTCTTTGGAATGTGATAATACAGTCAAATTCTTTTTTAGAGCATTTCTTACACATTTGAAAACATATTTTGTTTTGTTAAACGTTGTGGAAAGTAGAACAAACAACAACAAAAAATTGCTTGGCAATATAAAGCATAAATAATACAAATATGTGCATAGTACAAGACAATTGAGCTCTAGAAAGTTGCTGCAGATAAGGAAAAATAATACTTCACTTGAGGAAACTGCATCTACTAATACGAAACAAAGTAAAATAGGTGTAAGAGGAAGAACATATAAACTTGATGAACTTTTAGAAACCATTTGGATACAAGTAGAACAGTTTCTGCACATGCGGATATACTTATTTTCTCATTTGAGTAAAAAAAAAAAAAAAGAGTTTGTGGAGTTTGGTTGTTTTGAGTAAAAAAAGCCCATAAATACAAGTTGTAAGAGAGTATATTGTTGGTGAATGATGCAAATTTTGCAAAAAAGGATAAAAATGAGCTTGTGAAAGCATAGTGAATGGCTAAAAAGCATAAATTTTACACACTAAGCAAACAAATATTATAACACATTATTAGAATTTTAAGTATTTTTTAATACTATTATTTAAAAAAATACTTAAAAATTTTCAATTACCAAGGGAATGTTTAGCTTCTTCCAAAAACTGCATTCTTAACTTCCTTTCTTCATCCATTCTCTTTCGCTGTTCATCAACTTCTTGTTGTCTTCTCTTAAGCGCCTCAGCAGCTCTTTGTTCTTTTGTTAAAAACACGGGCTGAGAAAATAATATTGAAAAATATTTAATTAGTTCAATTTTTATAATCCAAATAAAATATTTTGCAACATTAAATAATTTAACTGCACTCAAGCACCCTTTTCTTGATGTTTGATTATTTGTTTTTGTTGCATTACATAGTAACACATTCATCATTTTGACTACAGTCAAGTGTCAAGGATGAACACCCGAGTTGATCCCAAACTTCCACAGTAAATTACAAATGAAATGTACATCAGCCCCTGTACACAAAAAAATTTTTTGTCACAACAAGACTTGAACCCATGATTCAACAGAAACAACACTGGTCATGAGTTCAAAGCCTTTATCCCTTTTTCCTTGATGTATGAATAATTTTAAAAAAACTCACTTTGCTCCTTGCTTGTTCTTCAGCCTGACGCTTAGCCATAAGCTCTTCAAGAGAAAGTGGTTCCTTTTTAACTTTTTCATTTTTAGCATCATCATCTTTATCTTCTTCTTTTATACTTAAAAGGAGACAAAAAGTATTAATAACTATTTAAAAACATAAACTAAGGAGAACCAATAAATATATACTATTTAGTATATATTTTGTATAAATATATTTTAAACTGCACTAAATCATATTAGCAAATATCACATCTTTTTTTACTAATATTTTATATCATGCACACAAAATATCTTTCAAATAGCCAAAAGTAAAAAATAAATTATCAAATATGTTATTATTTGTTTATTTAATGTTTTGGCTCTCTAATTCTAACAAATTTACAAAAGATCTGCTAAATGCAACAAAAACACCATGTATTTAAAACCATGATCAGATAATAAAGTAAATATACCATTTTTTTTATCAAAATAATAAGTCAGTGAAAGTGATAGTTACATTAACGTCACACTATATATATTATAAAGCTACAAGAGGACTATTGACGACAGACCTTGTAATTTTGAATCATAGTCAAGTGATGAGGACGACACCTGAGCTGGCACTCTCTTCTCCTAACCTCCACACCAATAGGAGGATGTTTGAGCTTCAACAGACTTAATGTGCAATAGCCCCCTCTATATGAGGGTCTTTAGTGGTACTAGGCTTGAACTCATGACAAGCCAGCCATGAGTCAGTGACTTTGACCAATACACTACTGCAACCACATCAACATGATAAATCAATAAAACTAATTTCAGAACTCTTCCTAAAGGTTACAATCACACAATGTCTATGTCAGTTTTACGTGACTTCATGAACTTTTCCCACATATTTCATAACAAATGTCATCAATAATTTGATAAATAGATAATGTGGATGACAAGCAATATAGACAATGTGGAAGAAAACTTGTTTTGGTGAATAGTTTATAATTTGTTTACTCTTAATAAATAGGATGAAATTTGTACACTTTTTCTGAAAGGATAGCTGTATAATATCCAGAACAGCTTGTGTAATTAAAAAACTTAATCCAAAAATCATATATCACCCACAAAATTTTAAAACACTTAGTAAACAGAGTTTTTCATTTTGACACAAGAGTTTAAAAGACCATTTGATATTTAAGAATAAAAATGAAAAACAATTTATGTGGCAAAGATCGTATTAAAAAAATTAGTATATTAAATAAGTTTTACTACGTTCAAAAATGGTCAGAATTTTGCCTTCATATAACAAATTTTTTTTAGTGTGAAAAAAAATGTTCCAGTTTTGTATGAGTCCTTTTTAAATAATACATAAAGACAAATGTACAACTCTAAAAAACATATTAAAATTAAATAAATCTACAATAAATCTACTTTAATAGTAACTTAACATGATGCTTACTGATTTTTTTCTTTATCTTTTGCTTTCTCTTTACGCTTAGATTTGTCTTTGTCTCTAGACTTTTCTTTGTCTTTTTCTTTCAATCTATTCTTATCTCTTTCACGCTCTCTGTCTTTATGTCTGCGACGCTCTCTGCTTCTAGACCGTGATCTGAAACATATGAAGGGATAAATCATTAAAATCTGATAGTTAACTTAGATACACTAATCTGAAGATAAATTCCAAAAAAAAAAAAAAAAACATATAAACATTGTCAAAATGTATTTAGTTAAAAATATAATATTCTTGTGCATATAATTCTAAAACAAGAAAATATAAAAAGTGATTATATTACAATAAATTATATAATCTTTATACTTTTAAAAAATTTACAAAATTCTTATTACCTTCTTTCTCTGCTACGAGATCGTTTATGACGTCGGGGACTGTGAGAACGTGAACTGAAAGTACAATATTTAGTAACTCACAAAGATCAAATACATATATACATACATTATCTATTGTATAAGGTTACAGGTCATAATTAGGAGAGTTGGAATTTTAATAATGGCAATTATTTAATTAACAACTGACACAAAATAGATGTTATTCAAAGTTTTACAGTCTTTCAATGTAGCTAGCATTAAGTATAAACTGTTTTCAATTATGAGGAAGTTGTAGGATATCTTAAACACCGCCTGTTGTGTTGATTGTCAAAATGGAAAATCTCCCTCAAAAATCAGTGGAACATTGCTGAAACAAAAGTGGCATCAGGTGATTCTTCCATTTTATGAAGAAAGATGATTAAAGTGCAAAATCAAGAAGATACAATCAATAGTTAAAGTGTAGTATAGTAGACCACTTGGTGCAGTCCTTTTTTTTTTTTTTTTTTTTTTTGGCGACTAAAACTGGTCATCATGGTACTTTGTTCAGAATTATTTATTATTTATTTTAGAATAAATTCGATATCTCACAATGACATTTCGAAAAAAATCGCTAAATTCTAAGTGCCCCCTATACTACACTTGAATCGATACAACTCTTGGGAGTATAATGAGTGGTACAACAGTTCTCAGTCTTACTGATTGAACAAATCAGTCTTGGTTTGTGCTGTATGTGTTCAAGCATTGTCTAGCATAACTATGGATCTCAGCAAAAAGTGTTACTGCATCTTTCTCAAAACTGGTATCTGGGTGTGATCTAAAAATGAACAGTAATACTGTGCATTGAAGATTGTTACGAAGGAAATGAATGTATTAGGGCAGGAGGCAGAAAAATTTTGAGACAGAAGAGCCAATTTGTAAGTGAAACAAGACAAACTATCAAAGAGCCTAAAAAAAGACTCAAAACTAATTATATGCATATGCTTGTGTTGGAGGGGGAATGGCTCTGGTAGCAGTCGCAATTATGATTCTCTTTCTCCAATCAATATTATTTATTATATTTGAATACAATTTTATACATAATAATATTTTACATTTCTAAAAAACTAAGAACTATCAAAGATACTTTTATCTCTGTGACTCAATGCAAGAGCAATCATTGTGAAAATTTCATAATAGAATTTAAATTTCAAGCTTCATGAAAGAAATTCTGTATTAATAATACTTAAGTGCTTTAATCTATACTGCAATGTTTGCATTAATAATTAAAGTTGATTTTGGTTGCTCTTGTATGCTAAAGTCATTTCAACACTCTTTTTATTAATCTTAAGGGTTGTCATAAAATATGGAATATTTTTTTATCATTTCTGTTGGGTATTTAAGTGTATTCTTTCCCAACATCTTGAGTGCTCTTGAACTTATTTATGCAAATAAATAAATGTTGCTGAAAATCACTTTAAGGTGCCATGAACAACATTTCTTTGATTGACATTTTATTTGTGACTAGTATGATTTGGCCTATGTCTCATTCAACATAATGATATAGTGTAAGAAATTCTCTCCTTTATGCTGAAAGTGTTCCAAGTGAATACAAGCAGTGCCATATTGTAGTCATCTTCGTATATTTCCCTCAAATCATACAGAGCCCATTGTGATATTTTTTCACGCTGAGGAGTTCCTAATAAAATGTAAGAAGCAGTTATTACACTAATCTTGTTTTTTGGGCCACTTAAAAAAATCACGTGGTTTTGATTACTGTCAGGTAACTTAGTAAGAGCATGCACTTCTTAATCAATAATACGAGGACAACCTGACCAAAGCATGCCTTGGCATCCCTTATTGATAGCTTTAACCCCTCCACACACACAGCTCTATAAGGTATTGAAGATTTTCCATGGGTCTTATAAGACCTTGATGACATGGATATGCTATACAACTTCAAACACATTTATATATTTTTTAACAACTCCATTGTTCATGTTTCAAAAGCTTTGTGACAACCCCACATTAGATTACCCATTACACAAGGCGGTGTTCTTCTCATCAATGTGGGCACCTACAATGTGGTAAGAGTGAATTCATTTGCTTTAAGGTAAGATAAAAATGTAACTAAGGTTTGGTATCAGTGACATCATTTGATTCCATTTCTACACAACAATGTTGCTATTATTAAAGTTTCAATCCTCACATGTATAAAAGTTTAATTTATACACTTTCAACAACAGAAAGTACAACGCAGCAATATTGAAAATTTTTTACAAATTAATAACATAGTTTGAGACCATATCACACAAACTTTCCTTACCGTCTTTTTACTGGTCTTGCCTTTTCTATGCTTCGTTCAGAATTATGTTTCTCTAAATGATCCATCTAATATGGAAAGAGATTTAAAAAAATATAATTAAACAAAATGAAAGTATTGAAATAAATAAAGTTATAAAGAATATTAGACACAAGAAAAATCTGTTGAAAGATTTTAATTTGCTAAATTTAATTTTAAAAAAATTAAATTATGATAAAAAAATATGATATTATGATTAAAATATTATGATTAAAAATTATGATATTTATCATAAAGAAAATGCCACTGTTTTTCTGAGATGTAGCCAGCATAAATATTGGCAATATTACTCAGTAACATATATTAACTACATACGTAATAATGGATAGTAATTTTGCATGTTTCTTAACCCTCCAACCGGATAGCATGGAAAATTCCGTCAGTGTAAAGATGCTTCGAAAATGGACAGCATGGATTTTTCTGCCTTCAAGTAACGTTTTCAAAAGCGGATTAGCCGCACTTTTCTGAAATCCTTTTCTCCTTTTAAAGGTTTAACCAAACTAGGTCATAAAATTGTCCCCGTTCAACCTCCCAAGTTCTAAAAGGGGGAAAGAATTGAAGTCTGTTGCATTTTTGAAGGCAATAGCAAAATAAGAGTAAAACACTTTAAGAATAACTTTTCAGGAGGAAGGTATCCACTTAGAGGGTTAAGTGTTGCAGTTAGGGAATGCAATACCGGTATATCGGGATACCAAATACCGGTATTTTGTGCCATTTGTACAATTTTGTAATACCGGTATTCACAAGTTTAAATACCGGTTTTTCGGTATTTACTAGATATTTTTTAAATTGTCTCCTTTATATGTTCAGGGATCACCAACTTAGCAAAATAATGTACATTTTTGTTTTTATGTCTCCCTAACAGGCTAAATTAATTAGACTGTGGATATAAAAAGTTGCATCGTATAATCAAGAAGTGATAAAATATGTGAATCATCCAAGGAGGCATGCTAAAACTATCCTATTTTAGCTCAGAGCGATACTGCACACGCGCAGGATTTGTAGTGTGATATTCGTATTTGTGAAAACAAGGTTGTACTTGTGAAGAAAGTGCATAATATTTCAAAAATTTTTAAATGGTGACTTCGTTATTCATATTGTATTTGCATATCACATTTATAATGATTTTAAAAATGAAAATCAAAAAAAAAAAGACTAACCAATCCAAATTTGATCAAGTTTACAGTAAATTTTCTCGAAATTTTTTACCCACAAACTTATCTACATTCAAAAGAATTCGGTACAGTTATCGAAGATGATGATGACATTAATGTCGATAGTGAAAAGGAATTGTCTCTTGAACAAAAATTAGAGAATGAGAGATAACTAAAAAAATTTCCACAAACAAAATGCAAAACAGAAATTAGCTATATCCAAAGAAACCACCTGAAAAGAAATCGATTTATTTGAAAAGACGTAGTAAATACTTGGAAAAACTATATCGCGCATTGCTAACAGCACCAACAACTAGCGTAGATGCCGAAAGAGCGTTTTCAACAACAGGTAATTTTTGCACAAAATTACATTCTAGGCTTTATGACAGTACGATTGATGTATGTTTTTTAGGATCAAATTTCAAAAATTTATAATAGTACTAAAAATTGAATATACTAAAAATTAAATAGTGATATTTACACTTTTTGTGGTTTAAATACATAAGATGTTCCCTTACTTTTTTGTGGTTCTTTATATTTACTGTTATAATTTATAAGTTACAATTTTTTTTGTGCTATTTACCCTCTCGGTAAAATCCTAGGAGAGCCCACACCCTTGGCGATGAACGGAAAAAAGCACCAAGCTAGAATAAGATGGCGCCAAGCAAAACCGACAATGGCAAAGACAAGTATAGCGGGATAAGGTGGATGCATAATGAAAATATATGTAAACAATACAGAAATTAAACATTTAAGATAAAAAATATAAAAACAGCACTTACTTTCTTACTGAAGATCTTTTCCGAGTGGACGGTACAGCATAACAACAGATTTTAAAAGTCTTGAAGGTCTCATCGCTAAGTGAATGATCGTGTGAGCGCCACCATTTTTATTCTGTGAGGTAATGGTCAAACATACATTCAGCGTGGCTGGTACGATTTCGAAGAAAGCGTTTTTATTGCCGACCATGTTACATCATGCTGATTATTACATTTAGGACATTCATAACTCAAAGCAATCAATCCTTCCTTCCTACACCATTCAATCAATTCTTTCTTACCTCTCGCATTCAACAAAGTAAAAAATTCTAAAGTATATTCTCTCACACACGCAACCAGCCCGGAGACCAACAACAAAATTAAATTCGAAATGCGCGCCCACAAAATACGAAAATGCTAGAAATAGTTAGGGTTGTCGTATGTAGTGTTTAAAAAAGTAAGGTTACCAAGATGGCGCAATCATCGCCAACCAAAGTAATTCGCACCAAGGGTGTGGGCTCTCCTAGGAGTGAACCACACTCTCTAATAAAACTGGCAAATAAAACAAAAGAACACCTGTGTTATTCTAAAATTTCTAATACCGGTATTAAAACCAGTATCCCGGTATTAAGATCTAAAAAATACTGAATACCGGTATTGCAATCCCTAGTTGCAGTGTTTGGCTTCAAGATCCATATAATCAATAAGTAACAAAATTACGCTAAATTTGAGATCATTTAACAGAAATGTACAAAATGTTCAATATCAAATAAATGTTTTAAGTATTTTCTTACACAAGACAGTTCAAAAAACATCACACAGTAATCGTACTTTTATTTTATACGAAGATAACAGAATTAATTTATGTCTGATTTTTAAAACCAGCGTTGCCTTCACATAAATAAAATACAATGTGAATACAGTTTACACAATACTGAAAACTTATGACCCAAAGTATAAGAGGCATTATAAAAATAACGGATTCAACTTTCTATAACTTTCAAAAGCTTCGAGAATAAACAAAATAAGTTCAGAATAAAAAATATCAAATCGAGCATTATGCCTCAAAATCTTAGGACTCTCCTATATACTTACAGAAATGTTTTAAAATATAATAAGTGACAATTGTAATTGATTCTTACTATTTGATTTATATCTTAATAAATAATATTAAGTCAAACATCAGCACTTCCTTTCATAATATTGTAATTCCCGCAACTAAATATACATGCTAAATCTGAAATATTTGTTTTACCCACATGAAGCAAAAGTTTTGTTAAAATCGCAAAGTCTTGATACTAAAAGAAACCAAAATAATAACTTACCTTAAATTTAATTAAGAGAGAGAAATAAGTTAAGTTTACAAACACAAATACATAACACAGAGACAGTAGTTGAATATACCGCGTCACGGTTACAATTAAAATAATGTACTATTAAAAACAAATTTTATTTTATTCATCACCACTGGAGATAAGTTCAAACTTTAGGTATGTGCAAAAATTAAATTTTTAATAGGTTTCAGGCTATTAATTGTAATTTAGTTATAAGTTTCAATATTTTATAACATTCAGAACTATTACTTTTTAAATGTATCCCCTTATAATTTAATTTTTGAATATATTTCCCCTTACCTATCAACTCCCATTTATATTCCTATTCCTTATTAATTTATAATAAACTAATTATAATTTCAATATGTCCTATCAATCATTACTTATTTTACTTTATGTATGGATTATATTCCATTATATAGCTCCAGTTATTTCAAGATTCAAACATTTTTTTTCGAATCGTATTCTGTGATCCTATTGGCATCATATTCCTTATGATCCTATTTTTTTTTTTTGAAGTGAAACTTCTTAGCGCTTGAGAGTGAATGAGAAATTTGCCCAGTTTTGCGTAACAGTGAAAAAGCGAACGGAAGTAGTCTCCCCCCTCCCATCCCCCGAATCATCACCATGATGACAGGATAGCGAGTTGGGAGGAAAAGGGGGAGCGGTGACACCACATGACTTGCGTCATATCCGTGTAAAAGTTGGATGATTGCTCACCTCCGATTGGTCAACTTGCCCACCTTCCTATTGGGGTTTCTTTTCCCCCAGACCCGGGAACATCTATCAACGGTTGTATGAGATGCAGTGACATTACGGTGTAGACAAAAAGCTCTCTCAGCAAAAGCGTGCTTTTTTTAAATATTTTCTTAGATTGTTTGCTATATACATTGTGATGTTTTCGGTGGCTAATTTGCTTTTTTGACTTTTATTTCCGTTGAATTATTAAATTAATTATAGTCAGAATGCTTAAATCAAATGCACAAAGAGGGAAAGTGTTTCATGAAAGAAAGAAAAAAGAAAAACTAGCAGCAAGTCCAGTCGAAAAAGTGACAAGAAAAAAGCAAAAAAAAAGACCAGAAAAATATTGCAAATTTATTAAGTGCTACAGCCGAATCTCCATCAGAGTACATGAGAGAATATCGAGCACGTGGAAAAAAAACACTGAAAATGCTCAGTTTAAGGGATGGGAATGCTATTGAAATTCTTTTAATGACTGCACAGGTTAATACGGACTTAGTGACAATAGAGATGCACTGAGCTTATAAAATGTTTAATAAACTATTAAAAAAAAATTTTTTTTTTTCCCTATGTGTGTTTATAAAGAATGTTTTTTGCAGCTCTAAACTTATTCCTCAGTTGAATTGCTAGTTCAGTTTTATTTGCTGTTTTGAAAGCACTCATAATTATGGCCTTTTCCTTGAAAACTTTAATCTCTGAATTGGAAAAAAACATTGTCCCAGGCATGCTTCAAGAAAATGCCTCCAATTTGTCGTCTTATAAACGAAGATTGGAACGTTTAGCGGGTATATTGAAATTTCAAGAACTCTTGAAAATGTATCCTGTTCCAGTCAAGGTGGTAAAGAATGAAAATGGATTTCACATTACGGACTGCATCTGGAGTACGGAAAACTGCACTGAAGGTCCAGACACTTGTGAATGTTATTTTTTATTTAACGAACCCGAAAAGTATTTTATTATGAAACAATTGGATCATGTGGTTGTACGGGATGGATCAATACATCACAAGGATTGTTTGACAAAAGCCAGTTGTCAATGTGGGAGAATACCATCTCTATTTTAAGAATCAATTCATTTTGAAATTTTATCCTGGACACCTCTGATCATTTATCTTGACAATTTATCGTACCGCCATGCCAGTCGTTTCGGCTCCATGCTCTTGTCAACCCGATTGCTTAGTGTGTGGTCGGGGAGATGTACCATCCCATGATTGTGCCATCCACGTTTTACTGGAATCGATGGTGTTTCAAGAACACATGTTGTACGGCGAGCCCACCGAAGAAAGATTGGAGGAAATTTTACAGAATGGAAAGGAATATTTACCTCGAGCCATGCATATGACGGACCAAAATAGCGTACGTTGGCAGACAATGTATCACTATGTCAAAAGTGGCTTTCCACGACACAACGGAAATTCTTCACAGAGATAAACTTTTTTCACTGTAAAATAAAATCTGAAGGGAAAATAAAATTTGAACAAAAAATGAAATCTATGTATCATTTTGAATGCCTCCAATTTGTCGTCTTATAAACGAACCCCACCCATGCGGACGTGAGCTACACATTATCTCCCGTCCAATATTTTATCGATGGAATTTTTTAGTGTCTTTCACCACTTGTGGGGTGTGCAGCAAGGTGATGGATTGATAAAAATGTACCATCAAATTTGATGTGGGGTGTGCAGCAAGGTGATGGGTTGATAAAAAGTGATGCACTCTGTAATAAAGGAGTAAAGAGATGAAATGGGACTATTGCACCTATAGCAAGAAACATTGTAAATAAAGAATAAGAAACAAAAAAATTTTGTGTGGAAAATTTTTTAAATGAAAAAAAACGACAGTTAAAACTGTCCTTTACAAGTAAAAAAAAAATAATAATAATAATAAATAATAATAAATATATATATATACATACATACATAATATAATAATATATAATTAATATATACATATATATATAAAAATATAATATATATAATTAAATAAATATATTAAAAACATTGTAAATAAAGAAACAAAAAAAAAAAAATTTGTGTGAAAAATTTTTTAAATGAAAAAGGAAAACGACAGTTAAAACTGTCCTTTACAAGTAAAAAAAATAATAATTTTTTTTTTAAGTATAGTTTAAAACTTTTACTCTTCACGATTGTCTTGAGAGTTTTTCCACACTCTAGGTTTGACTGCTCATCCATGGTGATCGTGCATCCATGGTACTGCGACGTAGTATAGTTTAAAACTTTTACTCTTCACGATTGTCTTGAGAGTTTTTCCACCCTCTAGGTTTGACTGCTCATCCATGGTGATCGTGCATCCATGTTGGTACTGTGACGTAGTATAGTGTTAAAAACTTTTTACTCTTCACGATTGTCTTGAGAGTTTTTCCACACTCTAGGTTTGACTGCTCATCCATGGTCCATCCATGTTGGTACTGTGACGTAGTATAGTTTAAACCTTTTACTCTTCACGATTGTCTCAAGAGCCACACTCTAGGTTTAACCGCTCATCCATGGTCCATCCATGTTGGTACTGTGACATAGTATAGTTTATAACTTTTTACTCTCCACGATTGTCTCAAGAGCCACACTTAAAGTTTAACCGCTCATCCATGGTCCATCCATGGTGACGTAGTATAGTTTAAAACTCCCAAGAATTTTTCCACACTCAAGGTTTGACCGCTCCTCCCTGGTCCATCCATGGTGGTACTGTGACGGACGCATTTACAGACGCCACGGCTTCCTTCCTTGTTGAATCTCATCCTGTTTGAAACGTATAAAAGCGAGAGGTGCTTTCAACACTTTGTCATGGACCCGATTGATGCCTTCCCCGAGCACCTTTCTATCACGGTGGTGCCCGTGACGCTGCCCGATAAACCCGATGCATTGGAATATGCTGCTCGGCAGGGCCAAGTCCGAGCTGGTATCATCTACCAAGAGCCCACCGCCAAACGAGTGTTTGTTCTGTTTTGTAAAGACCATTGGCATCAAAAAAAGACGTGGTTGGACAATTTCAAACGGGCCGTCATGGAGGCAAAGCATGTCAATGAATTTAGACCCAACGACGTGATGTGGGAAAAAACATCCAAAGGCCTGTTGAGAAATCCGCACAGACTGCTCAAAAATACCGACACGAGAATGGTTAATATTTACAACAACATATTTTTTGCCAAAAAAGATTTTACCTTTGGCTTGCGAACGGTGAAATCCGGAGAGATTCACTTGATTCAAACGATGCATGTACCCATGTTGATCTATGAATTGCCAGCCTCCAGTCTCAAGTGCCGAGCCCACCCCAATGTGATTCGGAGAAGTTTTGAGCCCCATGACCAAATGCTCTACCATCGAACCATCTTGGAGCCCCACACGGCGTATCCGATCCCGGCTGGAACACACTACATTGTGTTGAAGGTTCAAAAAACCGCCTTTGGTTTGAACATTATCCCCGAATCCCTTCTCCCCCAGCTCATTCAGAAGGGATTCCACGTGGGAGATTTCCGGAAAATGAAAAAGTTTAATCAAACTCCTTACAAGCTACCTCCACCTACCCCGATTCATGTACCGGCCGAAAAGCGACCTTTGGAGGAAAAGGCTCTACCCAAGAAACGAGTGCGCATCACTCCCGTCATGAGACGTGTGTCTAGACGATCTGAACGACCGATGGCCCCTGTGCCGATTCCACAATCACCTGTGCCGATTCCGGATGTCCTAGAACCTGTGCCGATTCCAGATGTCCCACCATCACCTGTGCATATTCCACAACCACCTGTGCATATTCTAGATGTCCTAGAGCCACCTGTGCAGATTCCAGTGTCACAAGTCCCAGAACCACCTGTGCAGATTCCAGATGCAGATTCCAGATGTTCCAGAACATGTGCAGATTCCAATGTCACAAGTCCCACAGCCACCTATGCAGATTCTCCCAGAACCTATGAACATTCTACATGTATCAGAACCTGGGCAGATTCCAGATGATCCAGAACCTGTGCAGATTCCAGTGTCACAAGTCCCACAGCCACCTATGCAGATTCTCCCAGAACCTATGAACATTCTACATGTTCCACAACATGTGCAGATCCCAGTGTCACAAGTCCCACAGCCACCTATGCAGATTCTCCCAGAACCTATGCAGATTCTACATGTATCAGAATCTGTGCAGATTCCAGTGTCACACGTCCCACAGTCACCTGTGCAGAGTCTACATGTATCAGAACCTGTGCAAATTCCAGTGTCACAAGTCCCACAGCCACCTGTGCAGAGTCTCCCAGAACCTATGCAGCTTTTCCCAGAGCTCGACATGTTGGACCCTTTGGAGTCGACAGATGCATTCGACCAGCTCATGTCGTTTGTATTTGGACCCCAAGAACTCCAGCTGCTTCACACGGTACCCTCTATTTTTGATGAGAATCTCTTCTCTTTCCTGGATGAAAGGGAGCCTATGGACTTGACCATGCCCAGAGTAAACTCTTGTGTCAAAAAATCTATCGGATTTAAACCCATCCAACCCATGGATCTGTCTGTCAATAGTTGCCTGTAGCTCATTGTATATATTTTTTTGTATGTCCAGACTTGTGTCAAAAAATCTATCGGAGCCATCCCACCCATGGATCTGTCAATAGTTGCCTGTAGTTCATTGTATATATTTTTTCAATAAATAATGAACAAGTCTCATTTTTTGTCAGAATGATTTCGGTACAACACTTGTTGGACCACCCCTATCGTATTTAGAAATCTGGGTCGAATCGAGTCACGCGTCAGAATATCCTTTGAACCCAACTTTGGCGTTTCAATTTTGTAAAAAAAAAATTGGAAAGGGGGATCGAGTCGTCGTCCCCCTTTTTTTCGGGTATACCAAGTTTGGATCGCTCAGCTAATGTGCGCTCATTTAGGCTGAATAATCTTTCTGGGCCAATCGAGTCGACTCGGTGTACAACGTTGGAAGGACCAGCCAATAGAAATTGTTTCACGTGACCTCATTAGAGTATAAAAGGCCAGCACCTTCAGAGTGCTTTTGAATGGCTAAATGTTTTTTGTTAAGACTGTCAGGATTTGGAGTCTTGTTTCCATCTCAAATTCTGTCAGTCTTAACAGTAAATGTTTTTTAGCAAAAATCTTCAAGACCGAAAATAGGGGGGCAGTTCCCTCCTCTTTTTTCGGGTTCATTCATACACCAAGATTGGTCCATTCATACACCAAGATTGGAACCTGTGAATCGCCCCTTCTCATCTAGATGCATCACTGTGAATCGTTTCCAAGATGGGAGGCCTTCTCACCTAGATGTATCACTGTGAATTGTCACCAAGATTGGAATGAGGTGGTCCCCCTAGATGCATCAAATTACCTATGAATTGTCACCAAGATTGGAATGAGGTGACCTTCTCACCAAATATGTCATTGGACCTGTCCAGCATGTCATTGGACCTGTTCAGCATGTCATTGGACCCCCGTGTTAAAACTATTTTTGGGAGACCTCTGTTTCATTTTACCTGTCCAGCATGTCATTTTACCTGTCCAGCATGCCATTGGACCCCCGTGTTAAAACTATTTTTGGGAGACCTCTGTTTCATTTTACCTGTCCAGCATGTCATTGGACCTGTCCAGCATGTCATTTTACCTGTCCAGCATGTCATTTTACCTGTCCAGCATGTCATTGGACCTGTCCAGCATGTCATTGGACCTATCCAGCATGTCATTTTACCTGTCCAGCATGTCATTTTACCTGTCCAGCATGTCATTGGACCTGTCCAGCATGTCATTGGACCTATCCAGCATGTCATTTGTGGATGACCCCCTGTCTCAATCGTCGCTCTGGGGTGGCATGAAACATTTTCTCTCGGCCCTGAAAAATCTTTTGGTGGGAAATTTGAAAAATTTTATTTTGTTCATACATGATTGCTCTCAGGAGAACTTTGAGGGATATACTTTGATCGAGACCTTAAACACAACGTGGGGGTATAAAAACGGGTGAAAGTAGACAAGAGTCATACAAAAAGAATCGTTGGAACGTTCCTTTGGGATCTGAAAAGCAGGGTTTGGATAAAAAGGAGGGGGGACAAGAGTCATGTAAAAGGAGCCGTTTAAAACGAAAAGGGGGAACAAAAAGACGGTGTCGATTCAAAGGAGAAGAGGTTGGAAAGGAGAGGGTTTGAAAGGAGAGAGTTTCAAAGGAGATGGGTTTCGATTCAAAGGAGATGGTTTCAAAGGAGACAGGGTTCATGATGAATGCCAAGTGAAATGGTTTCAAAGGACAGGATTTTCAATTCAAATGAGACAGTGTTCATGATGAATTTCAAGAGAAATGGTTTCAAATGAGATGGGTTTCATGATGAATTTCAAATGAGACAGTGTTCATGATGAATTTCAAATGAGACAGTTTACATGATTAATTTCAAGTGAAATGGTTTCAAATGAGACAGTTTTCATGATTAATTTCAAATGAGAGGGTGTTCATGATGAATTTGAAATGAGACAGTTTCAAATGTGACAATTTTCATGATGAATTTCAAATGAGACGATTTCAACAAAGGTCAGTTCAAAAAAGGTCGTTTTCCATTTCCAATCATTTTTTGAAAGGGTCACGGTGCTCAACAATTTTTTCGACAGACTGTAAAAATAACTTATACTTAAAATATCTATTATTTGAAAGTAACATATATACAAAATTTTATATTTATCTTGATAATTTAAGTGGTTTATAATTAAGATAGTATTGTAGTTTTAGCGTCAAAGTACATTATTATTGCATTCAATGCATTGTTATTGTACGGGAGGCGCGAAGAAAATTATGATTGAAAATTGGGCCGCAAGTATTGAAACTTTGAGAAGCACTGGGTTACAAAGACTATGATTCCCATAAAAATGCTCACAAAGATTTTCAAAAGCGATTCGTTGATAATCGTTCAATCGATACGGGCGTTAATTTATGATAGATTATGGTTTAGACATGATTTGAGAACGTCTGTTGCTGAGCACAAAAAATATTTAAAAAAATATTTTACCGGGAATTAATTAAGAAGACAAATTAAAAGCATGCTACAATTGCCGACAAAGTTTAAACAGGAAAAGTATACGAAATTTATCAAAATATAATGGTATTGTATACCCAGAAATTCCAGGACATCTTTCTACTTTGGATTTGGTATCAGAAAGACTCATTTCGCCACGGATACCTTTCACGCAAATTAGGCGATTGAGACATGTGCTCGGTCGATTTGGATTATTAGGGTAAATAATCAACATTCCATCGTGTCCAAAGAAGTTTCACTTCTATCGCGTGGCGTTCCTCCCACCATTTTTTTTATTTGGAATCAACACTCTATTTTCTTAATTGTCCTGTGATAATACTATGTCTGAAGTGTGTATACTGTATTTCATAATAAAATTTTATTTTAATGTTTTTTCCCTGATTATTCTGTCATAATTTTAAATTTTAATTGCTTTATGAAAATTTTAAAAATGTCATAAATTTGGTCAATTATTACTATATATAACCAAATTTAATGTCAATGCTCTATGAGAAATTCAATATTTTTATAAAATATTTTATATGAATAGATATTAGTTTAAATAACACTGGATTTTCCATTCTGTTGTTTCTCATGTCACCTGTCTGACGATATCAGATCGACGCCTACGAAATTCATCGTGGCAAAAAGCTTGAAGTACGCCTGTCGTTATCCGTAGCTTTGAGAACCATACAGGTGACAGTACGTTTTGGCTCGGTTACACTCTAATTTCACCCTAGGAATGGTCAGAGGGCTACTACCTGTTTTCCCCCTCCACCAACCTCACGAGAGGACATGTGTCTCGACGCCTATTTTGAGAAACCCCATGCCACAAAGGCACTATGCATTTACAAACATCCCTGCCTTCTCTGGGATTCGAACTTAGGCCCTACGGCACAGCAGTCAACGTCGCTAACCACTATACTGGATGGGCGACTTGATTTTCCGTTCTTATAAGTAGTATTTATATTTTATTTTAAATATGCGAAACAGTGACAATGCCCGGAATAAATTTACATATCGTGTTGGACGGCAAAAAAAAAAATCTCTGTTTGTTTTATATTTGTATAGAGAGAGTAAAGCAAAACTTTCCTTTTTTGTTTTGTCTAGGCTGATACCAGTGCACCCGCTTCTAATTTATTGCTTTGCTCAGTGTAATCAATATTTTTTATTTCAGAATAAAACAAGATTTCGAAGAGAGATATTGTGGCAGGTCTCTATTTGAATAGATACTATTGATTTATTTTCAAGAGAGAGAAAGAGCTTCCAATAGATTGATACTGAAGTAAAATGCATTTCGTACAATTTCGAAAATTAATTTTAAGTTTTGAGAAAGTAAAAAGCAAAATTGTATGAATATATATATAATTTTGAGTGTGCATGAAACTAAAAGAAATAAAATATTAAATCTATTCCTTTTTTACATATAGAATTTCCTTTGCATATGCTACAAAATACATAAAACAATTACCATACACATAAAAAGCATTTTACTCACAGTCTGAAAGCTTGTGAAATATAATAAATGAGAAAAAGAATTCTTAAAATATAATTTTAAATGAATTTACACAGTTAAATTACAGTTTCAGATAACTGTAATCAAATTGTGATACATTCATTTAAATTTAATAATTTCATTATTCACAACAATTCAATGCTCTATTTTATTTTATGTTATTCATTTATCTCAAAATATTAACCTAAAAGTAAAATATGATACTGAATTTTTTTTGTACCAACCTGATAATTGCATCTTAAAATATCGAAACAACTTTCTTACCTATTGTAGAATTAAAAACTTTGGTACTTACGTATATTATACTGTCGAGCAATTTCGCAAAATAGAAAGATGTTGCCAATTGAAAGGACGTCACCAAATGCTGCCATCATTATTAATGTTTTGGTAAATATGTGGGATCGATTTTTCATAACTGGTTGTGCATCTATGCATTTGGCGAAGTTTATTATTTTAAAGAAATTGGTTGATTGTGTATTATGTAAGTGTCGAAATTTTAATAATCGTGAAAGAGAGAGAGAGAGAGAGAGAGCTTTCTCTCTCTCTCTCAATTATTCAAACAAAATAATAATGCTGATTTTTCAGAGATAATCTTAAAAGTGGTGTAATATTTCTCAATAAAAAGATTCCATAACGCTAAAAAATTTTTAAAACAAAAATGAGAGGAGAAGGGAAACGCGTATGTTTTTGGAATAAACAAATTTTCATTTAGTGAAGAAAAATTAAAATTAAAAATCTCTTTTAAGATTAAAAAGCCTTCTCTAAAAATGTGAAATTTTTTCTTTCAACATTTAATTATTAATTATTATTTAGTTTAATTATATAATTGCTTATACAGATACATTAATTAAGTCGAATAAAAAAAAGCTATATTCATGAAAAATTAAGCTTTATATAGAATTTCTCGAGTTGAAGTTGGCAATTTTTTTTCGAAATCGGAACTAATTTGATACTGGTACACTACTCAATTTTGGTGTGAATTTGAAACGGAGTCAATAGGTCTTTGGCAGCCGATAGAATGTTATCATTCTGAAATATTAATGTCCCAAATTGACGAATTTTTACAACTATTTGCCTGAAAAATCGCTAGCGTACCGATATCAAATTAGTTCTATGAAATTTATTAAATTTTACGTATTAGGTCACAGTATTAAAAGTGTATTCTGTTTGTTCAGTCTATTTTTAAGTTAAGATAATTGTCAATGTACCCATAAAACTGTTTAAAAGTATTTACTATAGATCATTTTTTAATACTCTTCAATTTGGTTTCACTTATTTTCACTCAGTATCACATAAATTCTGATAAAAGCATATGAGTTTCGATAATAAGCATTTTTGGAAAAAAATGTAAAATCTAATTCCGTGATTTTATGATAGAAAGTTAGCACAAATTTTTAAAGGATTCTAGCGCCATTGGCAACCCTTGTACGCAAGCTTAATACTTAGGATTTAGCGCAAGTTGGCTGGTTTTTTCTGTGACGTCATTTGGCGAAAATTTTGGAGCCAAAAAAAAAAAATCAGAAGAGTTCAATTAGAATTGTGTATATTACCTTCCTATTTTTTTTTAAATCCTGATTTTAAAAATAGTCAATTGTTGGTACTTACGTATTATCGCGACCAATTGGCGACAATATTTGAAAGGAAGCATTTGGTTCCCAATTCAGAGAGTGCGACACATAGGAAGTTGGGGCTGCCAACTTGGCGAGTTATTAATAGAATTGGTGATTGCTCCAATAATACGTAAGTACCCAATTATCTTAAGCGATCAGGAATACTGGAATATTTATAGAAGAAATGAACTTGTTGTCATTTCAGGAATTTTCTAACCAGCTATTAATAATTTGGATTTATAATTGAAATACCATATGTTTTATAAAACGAAAGAAAAATCAACTCTTTATTTCATTTCAGAATAGAGGGTAAAAGTTTAGATGCCTTCGTGATTTTGTTTTATATATAAATTTTCTCTCTGATTTTAAATTGAGTTCATTTTTTCTTTTTTTTATCTTCATCGCTCTCTTTTTCCTTGTCTTTCTCAGGGGAGTCTTTCTTAAATCCAGATACATATCCCGTGTTCTCTTGGAAATCCTCCCTTCCTTTTTTTCCTTTTCCTTTTCCAGTATCATCAAAACGTTCTTTGTGAGCTCCAGTGTACAATTTCGTGTCAGTCATCCTTCTCAGATTCCTTCCGACAGCCCCGCCTTTTATTGGAGCGGTAACACTGCCCATCTGTGGTTCACCTGTGGCTATCAGTTTGTCAGTCAGTTCTGTCGATTCGATCTTCTTGTCTCTGGCAAGAGTGTCAATGAATTCTTGGAATTCGTTCAGGTCCATTCTCTTTTTGTTTTTCACTATTTTGGAGAATGTAATAGCAGTGTCTGCGTGAGTAACGCCACCTTTTTTATCGAGTAAATCTGCCTGCTTCAACCATTTGTCGATGTTTTTCAAGGTGATCGTTCCGTCACTTTCTCTGTCGCCAAATCTAGCATATGTGTCGAAGAGTGATGCAATGTCTTTTTCCTCACCCTTGCTTCCTGATTTTGGTGACTTTGGCGACTTTGGCTTGGATGTACCTTCTTTTTTTTCGGACATGGCTTCGTTAAGAAAGGAAAATGGTTAGATGAGATTAAAAGTAAAGTAGTTATATTAAAAAAATCTAAGTGAAACAAATTTTGAAAAAATTTGATTGATACTTTGTAATTTTGATGATATCTAAAATACCAGTTGCCACACATACGCAATCAATAAGAAAAATATCATGCATGTGATTTTTAATAACGTGGCATTGATATGATTTCATATTTTTTTTCCGTATCCGATTCAAAATTCTATTTATTAAAATTAATATACTCTTCATCTCAAATCTTTATCCGAAAGTAGCGCCAACATTTAATCGGCGTATGTTCATTATTCTTCCTCTATGCCTAAGCAAGGACAATGTGATCTATGTATGTTTAATATGTGTCAGCCTCTATTTTTTCCCACAATTTTTAACTGAATTTATGATGTACTCAAAATCAGCTAAGTTCATAATGGTCACATGATATATGTAATTACGTGTTTGCGATAGAATTCGAAGCCGGCATTAAACATGAACTTGTTGTTGTACTTGTAAAATCTACGTCATGTGACTATGACGTCCAATAAGTATATAAATTGATTGTCTTGAAACTCGTGATTGTAGTTATCACGTAACAAGAATGTTTATGATTGTTTATACGTAACTTTACCAATCGAGCATCGTAGCTTAAACTGTAATTATATTTTTTACGTTGACTAATAGTCAAATGCGATGCCTTTAAAGCAGTCTTTGGTTTCAGCCGTGATTCAGTTGTAACAGTTTTTTTTTTTTAAAAAGTGATGTATGTACTTTAAGATATTTTTAAGAAAGAAAAATCCATCCATTGACAGGATGTTTATTAATTTATTCTCATTTTAGTGCACAAAGATTCAAATGTGATTTCATTTCAAATATATTTCCTTTAATAATAAGCTCATGGGGATCTCTTTTTATTTTCGTAGCTTTTAACTTAGCATGATTTATATATTCTGCTTATACTTCTTCCAGCTAAGCTATCTTCTCCTTTTGTGAATGTTTATATAAATATGATAAGGATGGAACTCTCTCTGAACTGCGTTTTTTAGCACTGTACATATTCATTTGTATACGATAAGGTACTTTCGAAAGGAGTTGTTGTGCTTAAGCCAGCTGATTGACAGTAACATCAGATCAAGGACTGCTAAATTCATCGCGCTAAGGGCTAGATTTTTACGCCTGTCGTTATCCTTAGCTTTGATCACTTGCAGTTGACAGTACGATTTTGCTCGGCTACGGCCCCTGACCACCCTAGGGGTGGTTGGAGGCCTCCCTGCTCTTTTCCCCTTCCACCAACCTCACGCGAGGACTTAAGACTCGACGGCTATTTAGAGTACCCCCATGACGCGAAGGCACTGTACGCTTACGAACATCCATGCCTTCTCCGGGATTCGAACCCAGCCCCAATGGCACTGCAGTCAGCGTCACTAACCACTATACCGAATGGGCGGCTCAAAGGATTAAACATTTAGAACAGTTTGTATTTACTTTATACTTTTCTGTCACATTCAAAGCCTTTAGAACAGTGGTCGCCAACTCCCGGATCGCTACCGGTCCGTGGATCAAATGGTACCGGGCTGCCCAAAGAACATTGCATTATTTCTATTTTATTTATTGTGATATATTTTTCTCGGGTTTGTGTGACTTTGGTGAGAGGTTAATCTGGATCTGAAAGACGTCACCTAAGGCCACATTAACACCACATATGCGTAAAATATCATGAAATCGAAGCATATAAAATATAAGCAATCAATGTCTCTTTCCTTAGCGAGCCATGGTAAAATTGTTTTCTCTGTTGTAAGGGGTTACTAGCGGTCTGGATTGCGATTGATGATTTGCAGTGATACATGGTGTCTGTATCTCACCTTGGCAGTATGTGTACAACGTAATTGGAGTTGACATTAGTTGTTTTTCTTTGCTTTTCCTTATCTACCTAATCACTTGATTGTCTGTTCATTGTCAATTCTTGTCTCTAAGGTTTTTATGGTTTCTTTAAGAGTTGTGTGGAAGTGTGTTGCAATTAATAAACTATAAATACCGAAATACTTTTTTTTAAAGATTTACAAATGAATTTTGCTTTTAGATTATATAAATTCAAAATATTTTGATTCTAACGTAGTTATATCTACGTTTGTGTGTTTCTGCGTATTGACGTCATTTTGGAGCACTATTGGGGGGGGTTGCTGTTAATAGTTTTTTTAAATATGATTTCCATTTCTGGTGTGCATTATTAATATTTTTCTCAATGTACTAGAGATATTTTTGCAATGGGGTTTGGGTTTAGCTATCGACGTCAATTTTTTGGTGATTTTATTTGTTTAAAGCTTGTGTGAAAGTATATCACACTTCTATTCTTGTATGCTTAAAAGAGTTCTCTTCTGCATTTATTCATATGCGCAGACGATTCATTAACGATTATATCATAACTGACGCTTTCTGATGTGTCGCAGCACGGGCATAAGAAGCTAAGTTCTATTTTTAGATTTATTCCTATAAAAAGTTTTTGCATATATATATATCATTATAGTATAGGGTGTTTTTTTCCAGGTATAGAAGTTTAAGTTGGCATTACTTTCCAAGATGGCGACCGATTTAACAGCTGTCAAGTGATTTATTCTCAGTTTGGTTTGGCAATTCCTCAAATAGAATCACGCCTGAACAACGCGTAAATTGTGCAATTTTATTTCGAAAATAATGGTTGATTTTCATAAGCGAATTTTGTTTAGCGATGAAGCGCACTTCTGGTTGAATGGCTACGTCAACAAACAAAACTGCCGCATTTGGAGTGAAGCTAATCCACAAGTGTATGTCGAAACACCGATACATACAGAAAAACTGACTGTTTGGTGCGCTTTATGGGCTGGTGGAATCATTGGTCCGTACTTCTTCAAAAACGATGAAGGCCACAACGTTACAGTCAATGGTGATCGGTATAGAGCCATGATTACTAACTTTTTCATTCCTGAATTGAACAATCCTGATGTCCAGGAGCTGTGGTTCTAACAAGACGGCGCAACATGTCACACAGCTTGTGCCACAATCGATTTATTGAAAGACACGTTTGGTTTCCGCCTAATTTCACGTTTTGGACCTGTGAATTGGCCTCCAAGATCTTGTGATTTAACACCGCTAGTCTATTTTCTGTGGGGCTATGTAAAGTCATTGGTCTATGCGGATAAGCCACAAACGCTTGACCATTTGGAAGACAACATTCGCCGTGTTAGTGCCAATATGCGGCCACAAATGTTGGAAAAAGTCATCGAAATTTGGACGTCCAGATTGGACTACATCCGAGCCAGCCGTGGCAGTCCTATGCCAGAAATCATATTTAAAATGTAATGCCACAAGATTATCTTTCAAATAAAAAAAAATTCCTGTCAATCGAATAATACATCGTTGTTTTATTGCAATTTAAAGTTCTCTCTATACCTCTAAAAAAGCACCCTTTACTTCCAAACCATACAGGTCGAAAATCCTCGTAGCTTTAGGGAATTTTAAAATTTTTAAAATTGTTTAAAAACGAGAAATGGGGGGAAGGAAAGGGGCTATTGGGATAAAGTTACGTATTTGAAGAGCTCATTGGAAGAACAATTGAATCCAGCCGGTGCGGTCGACCAAGGTAGCATAGGATTCGAGTTATTAATGGGGAAACTCTGTGGGGGGAGCACAGGAGGGAACCAATTCTACGTAAAGCTCGCGCATACACGAAAATATGGCGGACCTCCGAAAATCAAGTCCCAAGCTCAACTCCTTAGAGGGCGTTAAATTTTTCAGACCCCATAGGATTAACATAGGAGCATGATATTTTAGTGCTTAAGCCCTCCCCATGCCTACCCAATGGGAGTCAAGTATATGACTGCATGGGTCTCGACGAGTGGAACAGATGGTTCAAATATCAAGTCCGAGACTCAAACAGGAGTAAGACATTGTGGATTTAAATAAATTTTAAAAGTTTAAAACAATTAAAAACTATGTAAGGAATAGCCCTAGAGCATGAAATTATAAAAACTGGAAGAGCAGTTAGAGAGGGATTGAATGGCCAGGTACGAATGGACTGTGAGGCTCGGGTGTCAAGATATTGGCCAAAAGGCTGTAGAAGGGGTGGGAATGCGTCCCAGCAGATCCTAACCATAACAAAAGTTATTACGATCCCCCAAAAATCAGTCCCCCGGCACCAAAAAAGTGGCATATTGTTTTCATTTCATCTTTTCACTAAAACAGTTCGGGGATTTAACTAATTCATTTACTTACAACAGGGAAAAGACATCAAAGAGACGTTATTTTAATATCTTGCGTGAATTGATCATCTCCTTTAGGCATTTGACGAAAGGCCTAATTTCATCGTTTCCCTGCGACATATACACTTTCATAGAGAAATTACTTAATATTCGTTCCTTATGTGAATACAAAATTATTCTATACTAGCTGGTATAGCCGTTCTTCTTACGGGTGAACTGAAAAATTAAACAACACAGATTAAAGGATAAAGAAGTTTTTAATAAGTTAATTTTACGTGAATTGCAAATTAAACAAAAAAAAAGCTTTTTGCATATCTCGGCTGAACAAAAAAAAAAAAAAAAAAAAAAAGAAAGAAAGAAAAAACACCTTTGTTAAATTTTAAGTCTGTGATCTAATAGCTGATAAAAAGGATTTTTTAAAATTTATAACTCCCCGTAAAACATTCTTGAGGATCGATTTTTGAAAATACCTCCCTAAGCTGATCTCTGCTCAGCAAAAGTAACATATTGCTAAAAGTTTTGTGTAAGGAACGCTTAAAATAGTGTAAATAATTTACATCTGAAAGTAATACATTAATATTATTTTGTGTTGTATTTATTTTATGTTAAAATTGTAATGTTCACAAGCAACGCCGTTTCTTAAATTATAATGGCGATTCAGTGAAAAACATAACGAAATGTTGACAATAGAGTCAAGTTGGCAAATGTCTAGCTACTTTCATAGCTCGAGCTTTATTAGAGCTTTGTAAGACCCGCCGTGTAGGGGTGCGATGCACGTTAATGCGTTAACTACCGCATTATGATTTACTGCAGTTTTTTTCATGCAATATTTTTTTTTATCACTACATTGAAAATTAAGGGATATACATAAACAAAATACTCCACTTTGGGAGATTTAATCCGTTATAGATAATAAATTAATTAAAGATATTCTACTGTAAAATTAATTATATACACCGTTCACTTAAAATAAATAGTCAAATCGTTTTCTAAGGTCTTCATTAACATACAAAACCGACACTTCAATTTTGACATAAACTATTTTTTCGGGACAAAAATAATAATCCTCGCAATCCGCTGAAAGCGTAATATCTGCTACAAAACTATTCGCCTTCCCCGCTAAAATACTCCTAATAGAACCCGTGCTGCCATATATCTTGGAAGAGTGGATTTCAAAGAATATTCCTGCTAAGTATTGGTGAAATATTCCTGCTAAGTTGGTGTGGTGTGGTAGTTAGGAGAAGGGGGTGCTAGCTCAGTTGTCGTCCACGTCACTTGACCATGGTTCAAAATTACGTGGTTCGTCGCCCAAAACCCTCGTGTAGCTGAACAGTGCAATATCTGCTCATTCAATTAAAATTATACCGTTATAATTAACTACTAACCAAAAACAAATTTTGAAAATTTGTCCAAATGATATAGTGTGAAAGAGAAAATTTATTTACTTTAAGTAGCAGAAGCTATAAAAGTATTTATTTTCGAAAAAATCAATTTCTTATTACCAAATGTGCATAATAAAATCATAAAAAAATATTCAAATAAAGAGAGATTTATAACAACCTATCCCTTCAAATCCTAATTTTATTCTGAATTTTAAAAAAATTAGGGATTACGCTGATTATAGGAATAAATTAGAATCGAGCGCCTTGCGTAGCCAAAACTAAAAGGGTTTCTTTACAAATAAAAGATAGATATATGGTGTCGTGGGCTTTTTTGCAGCGCACGAAAGAATTGCTTGCAGATGGCAGAATTTTTTCCTACTTACTTGACAAATATCGTTATATTTTGGACACTTCACACAATATCTTTATAAATTATAGTCTATGCTATAAATTATAGCCTATGTGCTATTCTGATGTATAAGCTATATTACTGTAAAGTTTTATTAAAATCCATTCAGTTGTTTTTGCGTGAAAGACGACCAAACATCCAAACAAACTTTCGCATTTATAATATATATCTATATAGGTTGTAACTTTTTCTGCCAAATAATTAATAAATAAGAAATCAATTTTTTTTGTTGTTGTTGAGGCTAATGCCACCTGTCTGACGTAGTCAGAACGAGGCCCACGAAATTCATCGTGGCAAGGAGCTAGAAGTACGCCTGTCGTTGGCATAGGCCTTGAGCACCATATAGGTGACAGTACGAATTAGCTCGGCGAAATTTCCCGAAGGGACGATAGAGGGGGTGACACCACCTATCTCCACCTCCGCAATTTTGCCATGGGACTGGAGGGGAGGGAAATATTCTCCAGTCCCCTGCACTCGTGATTCAACCCACAGGATTTTCGGACTCACTGATTTAACAAGCACGTACTCCGTGTGTACTCGGAGAGTATTTGGTGGCATCGGGCATCGAACCCAGGCCTTCCGGTCTGGAGTCCGATGCTCTAACCGCCAGGCATAATTGTAATATTTTTATATAATGCAGCAAACTGTTAAAATTGAACTAAAACTACAATAATTTCATAAAAGTCGCATGTATAGGTGAATTAACCTGTGTCTGACCTCCATTACTACTTAATTTACACGTGGCCTCTAATGGTAAAAAAGTTCCCCATCTCTGGTATAAAGTAAAAAAATTTTAATCCATTTTCGTTATTATGAAAGTAAAAATAAATTTTTAATGATTTATACGGATAACTTTTTTAATAAGAGTAAAAATTTTTAAAAAATTAGAATGAAAATTTTTAAATAGGTGCATGAAGGTCAAGCAGTGACACGTATCACACAGTGTAAGTCGGATCCATCGCGGATTCGGCCGTCCTTGCAGGTTTAAATATGAACGTAATCTCGCCGCTACATGCTTGACTAAATAAAAGAGTATGAAAGAGTCGACATCTAATCAAGAGTTTAGTTTTGTTTTGTACATGATCCTGACATGTGAAGTGTTTATTTTTCTTAGCTTGATCTGAAAGCAGTATTATTCTTTGTATTGTTACGAGAAGATAAACGTCTCATTGAAAAAAATGTGTTTCTATATTTTAAAGCACAAAAGTTATCATTATATAAATACTACTTCAGATAATATCACAATGGTTTATTTATATTTTATTTTTAAGTTAACATTTATACCATTCAGGACGTCAAAGTTAAATTTATAATTCTGCTACTATGCATTGAAATAGTTATTTCCCCCAGAGGGCTCATGACTAAGTTTTGGCATTCCATGGGTTCATTGGCATAGTAAGTTTGGTAACCACTGTTTCAGAACCTCCGATACTAGAATTATATAAGCTGAGATTTTTAAAATGAAGGCCATCCCAAAAAAACCGCTTTGTCCATTATAAAAGTTTTGTGTGTTTTCATTCTAGTTTTTTCGTAAAATAAAATGTACAGCCGAGAAAGTTGTTTAAGGTATTCGACTGCGATAACCTTTTTTTTTAAAAAAAAAGGGAGATAGGGGTTTTTTTTTGTGGTTTTTAGATTTATTTAGTACATTTTAAGAAAAATATGCTAAAATTAAGAAGAGGAAAAGAAATTATAACTAAAATGGGAAAAAAAGTGGTAAAAATTGACAAAAAATTACATAAACCATTACCATTCTGTACAAAAAGTTTATGAACAGATTTTCAATTTTAATGTGTTGCTTTATTATTCATTTTTGAAGTGACCTTCAGGATGAGAGATATTTTAATTTTTACAAAAACTAGAACACTTAGTCATTATATGAAATTGCTTAAAAAATCTTGATTACATTCACATAAAGAACTGTAAATTTTGTAATAAAACAGCAATTGATAAATCTACTGGTTAAAACACTGCTATTATTATACAGAATATTCGCAACAAATTTCAGATAATTATTTTAAAAACTTTTTGATCAATCGCTCTCCCCATTTAAGCATTTTCGAAAAAAACACCTTTCGAGTAAAACGCTTTTTAAAGTATGAAATTTTGCTTAAAGTAGTGGCATCTGCTTTTACTAAAACACTTGTAATTTTTGTTCTAGTAAACGGAAAATAATAAACTTGGCATTTTTATAAAGCTAATAAGATGGCCTATAAAATAAAATCATAAAAATACTGTCAGTGTTTGGCGAAATTCACAATTTTAGGGTAGTCGGATACCTTAATTAATTTCGACTGCAACAGCATTTCCAATGATGGAATCGCCGGAAATTAAATTTCATCTAGCTAAACATATCAACTTAAAATTATTCTCTCAAGATAAAATCTTATATATATTACAAGCCGGATGCTTCACTGGGTATTTTATGATGTTGTACGAATACATACTGCCAATATATAAATAAATATAATTATTGATATCTAAGTCCAAGCACTAAGCGTTCGATTGTACTGAAAAACATTCTTTTAAATCTCACCTCTTGATTTAAAAAGGACAAGACTTCTAAATAATGATTTCTAAAATTGAATAGAGTTATCTCTTACGCTCTCGTTAGCCTTTTCCCTGTAGTAGATTTTCGCAAAACCCATTTATAGTGAATCTCTACTCAATAAAACAAATACGCTTGCCAAATATCAAGTCTAAATCTTGAACGGAAAATTTCTTTTTTTATCAATAAACCCCTTTGAGATTCTATTCCCGTAAGACCCATTTTTAGCGGATTTCAATTCAACAACAAAAAACATGTATGCCAAATTTTATTTCTGTAGGTTTAGAACTTCGAAAAAGGGATATTTTTTTATCAATACGCTCCAGTAACTTTCCTCTCAACCATAGGAGTCGATTTCTAAAAAATCATTTCTTACCGGATCTCTCTTCCACTAAAGAAACATGCTTATCAAATTTCAAGAATGTGGGTCTGACAGTTCAAAAACAGGAATTTTTATCTAGAACGCCTCTTAACCCCTCGCAACTCCCATTGGGATCAGTTTTCACAGAACACATTCTTAGTTGAATTCTACTCCATGAAAATAATATGCCTACCAAATTTCAAGCATACTGATCTCATACTTCCAAAACGGGAATGTTTTACTATAACGCCCCTTGGGTTTTGATTTTTGCGAAACCCCTTTTGTAGCGGATCTCTCCTCTATGAAAGGAACGTGCCTACCAAATTTCAGGTCTAATAGTTCAAAAACGGGCATATTTATCTAAAACGTCCCTTTAACCCCTCTTGAGGGTCTATTTTTGTAAAGCTTCTTTTAAAACGGATTTCTATTTTATGAAAGGAACATGTCTACCAATTTTCAAAAATCTGTAGGTCTAATCATTCAAAAATGGGATTATCTTTTATATATAACGCCTCTTTAACCCCTCGCAACCCCTTGGTGATCTATTTTGCTGTATAATAAATGGATTGAAAGGCATGGAAAAATGGCGACACCAGCACCAATTCTGAGGTCAGCTGTGCCAATGGTAGCGACGAAACATGGTACTGACAAGAAGAGTAATTATACAATCCTGTATGTACTTGAAAGTTTTTAATACTGGTAAAAAATAATTTAATTGCTAATTACTATTTCTTTTTTAAATTTCTTAACAATCGGCTATCGATGAACCTTTTACACATTTATTTTTATTTTTTCTGAAAAATGTGTAGAGAATTGAGACTGCGACTTAGAATCGATGACAACATTTTTTCATAAAAATATTTTGAGAGTTTGGGGTGCGGCTTAGATTCGAGTAAATACGGTAGATACAATTTCAGATCGAGAGATAAAGGGCTCGCGAGATTTAAGAGAATCTGAGAACGAGACTAGACAGCGTTGGATGAAAATTTGGAGTTCGGAACAGTTGGGGAGAAGAGTTGTGAAATTAAAAAAATATTGTATTATTCATGGGTAAAATGAAATCCATTCTTCTAACATTGCAATAGCTAACAGAATAAGTATGTAATGCCGCATATGTTCACAGAAATTTTTCTCCTGATAAGTGGTTTTGAGCAATGTGAAGAGTTATAATAAAGGAATCTATTAAAATGTAACACCAATTCCCATTTAATTGAAACAGTTACATATAATTAAGCTACTTAAGGTATCCGACTACATTCGGAACCATGTTTTTGCAAAAGCGTATAAATGGATAATATTTATATTTAGTGTCACTTACATTAGAAAATGCATATAAAATTGTTTTAAGAATATTATTACAATAAAAAATTATTTAAGTAAAATATTTTGACAAAAAATGAACATAGAATGAACAATTTTCAAAATATTTTCCTTTTGTGAAAAATGCTTCTATTATAATAATATTTTGCCTGTATATAACTCAGACCTCTCTACATAGAGGCTCAACTAGAATTTTTGTAAAACATAGCTTAGAAGTGGGTTTATCCATTTTTACTACAACAGAGGGGAGAAATTTTAAGAAAAAAACGCCGATAATTATTTCATTTGATTGTAACTCTGAAAATAATGTGAATTTTTCAAAAAAAAAATATTTACTTCAATCAAAGTATTATTATTTTAGAAGCATTTTTTATAAAAGGAGAACATTTTGAAAAAAGGTTATTCTAAGTTAATTTTTTGACAAAATATTGTATTTAAATAATTTTTTTTTATCGAAATGTCCTTACAACAACTTTATACATGTGTTCTAATCTAAGTGACACTAAATATCGTGAAAATTATCCATTTATGCTATTTTTTAAAATCACGGTTCCGAACGTAGTTGGATACCTTATAAAAAAAAAGGTGCATAAATTCCTCAAATCTTCTGGAACAAACATTCGTTCGAGATTCGAAAAAATAAACTGGAAATTAAACATGCTGAGGAAAAAGAGATTATATTTCCAGCAGCAAATATTCACTTGAGGCTTATAAAAAAGAAGAAAGATTGTAGATCGGGAATCGAATACGCTTATTTCTGAGGGAAGAAGGGGGTTTTTGTAATTGGAACATGCGAAAACTATTTTTTTTAAAAAAATAAATGAACTTAATTGGTTTTTAATTACGCTACCAATTTTTTTTACCTAAAATCATTCAATTCATTACAGTTATGAGTAAACACTTTAAGTTTAAAATTCATTTGTTATAATTAATTTTTATAAACTAAATTAATTACTTTTTAAACACTTCAAGCTAAATTTTATAGGAATTTGTTACTAAAGTTTGAACATTTTCAATTTCTCTCCTTCCAGCATTAATTTCTTCTCTTTTAGAATGTTCTACGTTTAGTTTTCCTAGAAGTTAAATTTCTCATAGAATTGTTAAATAAGTATTAAAAATTTCCATTTTTGTGGTTCAGACATGAAATTGTTCTCTCTAGAATGTCATCGATTTCCTGTTTTAGAAGTTAAATTTTGTATGAATTTCTTCTTGAAATCGTTAAATTTTCCATTTTTGCTCCTCTAGACATAATGCTGTGTTTCTCCCAGTTTCCCAGGTCTCGACTTCAAACAACGCTTCATGGTGTCATGAAGCGCAGTTTGAAAAAAATCTTCGCCAAGGGGAGGACTTAAGTAAGATTTTTATTATATGCTGCTAGCTAAAATAAAAATACTATGACATTTATGAACTTACACGAAAAAAATTGCATTGCCATTGAAAAATTGCATGATAATTTATTAATGCCTTATTTAATTTAATGTTTTAATGTAATAAAATATTGTCTAAGTGTCTATAGCTCTTGGCTTTGTTTTTACATACAAGCATTTTCAATCAGAACTTATTTAGTCGCCCAAATCCTAGCGCATTTTCACATCTGACTTTAATAAAAATGCATTCTGCACACTATATTCTTAATATGAAGCAATATTTCCGGTTCTTAAGTATAATCGCAACCTATTGGCGAATATTTTCGGTATTTACGTATTATTGCAACCTATTGGCGACATCATATGAAACGAAGCACGTGATTGCCAATTTAGCACATGCAACATATGAGAAATTGGGGTTGCCAACTTGGCGAGTTATCTTGAACGTTGGCGAGTGTTGTGATAATACGTAAGTACCATATTTTCATTAACACTACTTTTTCATGTTTCTTATGAAAGTTACTTGTCGAGGAAATTAACTTCGTCACAAAAAAAGACTTTATTGCATTGTCTTTTTCTCATTTCATACTAAACTGTGACTATTCATTTCTGTTTTAAATTATCTAATATCTTCCTCGTCCTCTTCTTTCCTTCCACCGCCTTTTTCAAGATTATAGAGAAAATCCCAATCACAATTCGCGTAATTTCCAACGCTTTCCTTATGTGCAACTTGAGGATCTTTTTTTGGAGGAATAAAACCATTTGTCTGAGGTGGGTTTTTAGCAGTCAAATGCTTAGTAACGTCCTGTACATCCATCTTCTTCTTCCCTGAAAGCACAACCAAAAATCCTTGAAACTCACTGAAATTTAATCTTTCTTTGTTTTTAGCAATTTCTAAAAATGTTTCGGCAATGTCTTGTTCATTTATATCACATTTATTCGAAATCTCTGCATGGGCCATCCACATTTCGATGCTGTTTAAAGTAATGCTCCCATCGCCTTTTTTATCTTCGAATTTCGCGTAGTGATCGAAAATAGTTTTTATATCTTTGGGCCCGTCAGTTTTTCTTTTTTCATCATCATTATCATCCATTCTTAAGATTTCGGATGAAAGCACAGTTATGCATCATCACATATTTGATTAATAATACTTTAAGTCATTTGTAACTGGCTCAAAATGACTTACTAAAAATGTTCAAACTTGGGTTGCCAATTGATTACTTGAATCTTTAATGAATCAAGCTAATTTAATTTTACGTGCACATGCGTGGTGGTTATTTTCTTACATCTTATCTTAGCGGGGAAATAAGTAGTGATATCTCTTTGTGATAGCAGTTTAGAGCATTTGTCTTATAAATTGCTATGTTTCTATGCAACCAAGAATGCATACTTAAAAATTCCGTGGGTACTATTTTAATAACGATAGCTACTCGCCAAATTACAGTAAATTTTCTTAAGGTGATAACATTAAAGAACTGAAGAACATGAAAAGAACTAGAGATAAAAATAGTTACCCTGTGTGATTTTTATTGTTTGGTATTGCGGTTTTTATAGTGATTGCGTATATACATTTTTATTGTGGTAATCCTGTTAATTTTGAGCGATGAATTCGATTTTTTTAAAAGAAACGTACGTTTCCATGCCCGTAAAAATTCAACAAAAAAAGTCGCCAAATGCTATTAAAAGTTTATTAATTGTGGTAAACTTACCACACACTTCACGAATTTGAGTGCTTATGGAGTATGTGCAGAAATGCAACTTTAAAAAAACACACCTTGTTTTGTGTTAGGTGTTTAATTTGATAAGGAAAAAAGGTTTAACCGTCAGCAACGGTCCCCCGAAACGGAAAAGTACCAAAAAATTAACCATCGATACCTTGCTAATCATTTGCAGCAACTTCTTCCGGTAGTTACATATTATACCATCGACCAATTTCGCCAATTCAAATGCTGTCATCGTTTTTATTACTGTGATCGAACATGCGTGGAAATGATTTCTACTATTGGCTACATATTGCGGAATTTGGCAACGTCTTTTGATTTGACGAAATTGGACGTCTGAATAATGCATAGGAATCTTTGTTTCTAACTTAGGAATAATGCATAAGAATCTTTGTTTCTAATGGAAAGGCAAATACAAAATGTAAATGTACAAGCAAATGACCAATAACAAATACAATCGTTGCCTCATATTTATCTAGCTCGTTTGAAAAGCACCGTTTCAGAGTCACCAAAAAATTATGGCGGCACATCGAGAAAGTTGGTCCTAATTCTTTGAATCTGCCGAATTAAAGAGAGAGCAGACAGGGTTCGAAAAAATTCCAATACAATGGAATACCATGCAGTCAGTCATGTTGGTACTTACGTATTATCGTAATCTATTGGTGATTTTACATGAAACGAAGTACCTGGTTATCTACTCAGCGTGCATGACACATAGGAAATCAGGGTTGCCAACTTGGCGAGTTATTAATAGAGTTGGAGATTGCTGCGATAATACGTAAGTACCGTCATGTTCAATCAGAACCCGGAACTGGGCAACAGCTACCCGACGTGAACATCACCATAAAATAGAATTGATCTAATTCACATACTTTCAGGAAAAATGATTTATGTATTTGCTGTTATGAAGGCAAACCTTATTAATATAATTTTATGACCGATACCAGGACACAAGGGTTTTCTTCTCCTCAAGTATCGGAAAGTTACAAGTGGAATACTGGTGGAAATTTGTATTGAATGTATCTTATCACCGATGTAAGTGTAGTCATCACCTCGGAAAATCAGTTGCTACTTCATGGGATTATAATCGATAAGTAAAAAATAAAATGGAAATTCTTGTAACAGTATATTGGGCTGGATCCTGCTTCTGCTATATTTATCGCCAGTTTGGCTAGTTAAATTTTTGTCGTCATATTGGATAGAAATGGCAATAAGACTGAACTCGAGTCCAATACAGAAAAACGCATCTTTGGCGCAAGTTTTTTCTCGCCGTTTTCCAAAGATGAGGGGCTATGCCGGGATTTTACTCACAAATCCATGATACGTACGTATTATCGCAACTGTATTGGTGGCATTAAATCAAACGACACATATGGTTGCAAATATATATATATATAGTTGTAAAATTTCTTCAAATTAAGACATTGACATTTCAATGCGATAACATTCAACAAGTCGCCAAAGACCTATTGACCTCATTTCAAAATGGCAAAAACGAGAAGCTTACTGATATAAAATTAGGGTACTTATGTAATATCGCAACCTATTGGCGACATTATATGGAATGCATCATCTGGTTGCCAATTCAGCGCGTACGTCACATAGAAAATCGGAGTTGCTAGCTTGGCGGAGTTATTAATAGATTTGGCGATTGTTGCGATAATACGTAAATAAACCTAAATTAGTTCGTATTTCGAAAAAAAATTTGCCCACTTCAACTCGTGAAATTCTATATAGCAAAATTTTTCATGAATATAGCTTTTTCTGGTACTTAAGTAACTGCATTGGCGACATTATATGAAACGAAGCACATGATTGCCAACTCAGAGAGTGCGATACATGCGAAATAGGGGTTGCCAACTTAGCAAGTTATCTTGAACGTTGGCATTGTTGCGATAATACGTGAGTACCACATTTAAAAATATTCACGAATACGAAAAAAATGATGTATCTATTTTATTAAGTATTACACAAATCGTTTTTCATTAAAAATTGAGCTAGAACATTTGATTTTGATTTCTAGGTACTTAAAAATTTCTATATACTTGTGTATATGATTTTTATTCTTTTTTCTGTTCATCGTCATTACCACTTGCACCATTGTTTTCTTTAGAAATATCAGGGCATTGATCAGTCTCCTTTACTGCCACACTTTTGTGAACTGGATCAATTCTCTCATCTGAAGTAGAACTGTCATAACCTATTAATGGATTTCGTGCCTTCACGAGCTTCTTGATCAATTCGTTCATTACCATCTTCTTCTTGCTAACCAGAGCCTGTAAAAATTCTTTGAATTTATCGAAAGTCAATCGGCTTTCATCTTCAGCTATATCTGAAAAAATTTGGTATGTATCCGATTGAGTTACTCCTTTACTCATGTCCAGAAGTTCTGATTCCTTCAGCCAATATTCAATGATGTTCAACGTGATTTTTCCATCTTTTTCTGAATTTTGGAAATTAGCGTACTGATAGAAACGAGTTTTTAAGTCATCTTCCATTGAGTGCAACAGTATTATTATTTATTAAAATTAAAACAAAAATGAACAGTAAATGTAAATAGAATTGTTAATCATTTGGCAACAAAATCAAAATAACGTCAAGGGAACATCTTATGATTGAATATTTATCTAATTCTAGTTTTTTGACGATGGAAACATGCGTACAGGAAGAAAATGAATTAATACATGAACCTCTCTGATTTATATTAACAAACATTTAATAAAGAAAAATATTCATTATACATTTTCTCCTTTTTCTTTATCAATAAACGAAATTTATGATGTGGTTACATGGTAAATGTAATCACGTGTCTCCCGTAGAAATGAAAGATGGTATATTGTATTTGCACTTTGAAATCCCGACAGAATATCAAATTAGGAATTTGAGTGAAAATGGCTAAGTATTATGATTCTTCAAAAAGTTTTTCAAATTAAAGAAGAAAAAAATCGGGACTAACGTATTATAACAACAAGAAACCGCGGTACGGTGTCGTGAAAAGAAGAAACCGCGGTAGAATGTCGTGAAAATAAAAATCGCGATATGTAGCCAATAGTATGAAACCGTTTCCGTTCACGCAGGAATACAATATTAATACGGAAAGCATTTAGTGACATTTTTGAACTGGCGACATCGTTTAATTTGGCGAAATTGGATGATGTATAAAGCATAAGTGCCAAAATTCTCGTATACTATAGGTACTTTTGAATCAGGCGCTTGTTGTTTGTCTATATGTGTTATTATTAACAAATACGTAATTTTCAAAAGAAAGTTTCTGTAAAAAGTATAAGTTGGCAACAGTAAAATGCGCATGAACTGATTGGTTGGATACTAGTGGTTGCATGTTATCTTGTGACTATGAAGCCAAACGAAATGGAAGACTTTAGTGTGAGTAAAATTGAATCAAGTAGCTTGGCTAAAGCATGTTAAATATGTGTCGGGGGTCTTGTTTGACTCCGTCAGACAGACTGGGGATTAGCCACAACAAATATATGTGTCGTAGTTCAAGGTTCTCGCTCAGAAGTATGGTTATGGTGTGTACCTGGATGCGAAACTCGTCATTTGACTACCAATCAAATCTGAAGACGTATTGGCTGGCAGAAATAAGTGATATCCATTGGGTTCCAATCATATGATGTCACGATCGATCACAAAACAGATACTGTCACATGCTTCTAGTCCATTAATTTATGCAGTTCACTGTTGCCAACCCTTTTCTTTTAAAAAACTATTTTTGAAAAAAAAAATTTATAATAACTGCATAAACAAAAAATGCTTTTGGTCTAAAATATATAATATGTACATATTTTGTTTAAATTTTTTTTGGCAGAATCCTAATGCGAGTGTATTATTTCCTATTTATTACAATGACAGTTTGACATGGAATTTTCAAGTGCAAGTTTGAAACTGATGTTAGCGGAAAACCAATGCTTAGATTTATCACTTGATCTTCATGAATTCAATTCTTTGAATAAACAAAACATGATGAGTTGTTGTTTCTTATCATCGAATGATCTGACCTATGTCAAATCAGCTCTAGAGGGTCGTTGACCTCGCAAAAATTTTAATTAATAAGAATATCCGATGTTAAGTTCCCCTAAAAAAGTCCGATGCATCTCAGAAAGCGATCTGGTGAAGCTGGATGTAGTCAAAACATTTCTTAGTAAATTTTTCTGCCACTACCATAGGAAAGACATTTTAAGTGGCCACTTGTTAATCTAGCCAGAGCAGTCTGGGAGCGACGGTCGCATTTAATTTCCAGCAGAGAGCCAGGGGATGTTCCTGTGCACCATTGGTGCGTAGGTGGGATACACCCTATTAAATTAAGTTTAGATCTCACATTAGAGTGTAGTTCTTGATAAGTAGGCGAAGTGCCAGTAGGCGTTTCATTCTCACTGCTCTCATATTATCCAGTCTCTCTCTCAGCGATCTCATTACCTCTAATGTAAACATGTGATGGTATCCATTGTGTGGAGGTGCACATCGTGGATCTGAGAGATTTTCCTCAGTTGACCAGAATAGAAACGCTGGTGTCATCGTTTTCGGAGGAACAGCCACTAAGATGTAGTGCACTGCGGCTGTCCGATAAAATCCATAGTCCCCCAAAATTGCAATCATAAGCCGTGATAGCATCAAACCCAGGGGCATAGCTACCACCGTATCAATGATACGGGGTCCCAACATGTGTAATACAGTCCCACTAACAGGACTTTCCCATCTAAAATGGGGCCGCGAAGGAATTTTGATACAGGGCAGATTCAGAACTAGCTATGCCAGGGATCAAGCTCTACATTTGTGATACTCCCTACCTGGGAGTACCATCTCTTCGTCTATGCGACCTAGATTTGTGGAAGGTAAGAATTGATCCCCCAAGCTAGTCATAATAAATCCAATTTATTATTATCCAAATATATTGAACAAAACAAGTCTTACTATAGGAAGGCAATCAGGAGTGATATAACGTATCCCTAAATTCTGTGTAAATAAGCTCCTGGAATACTCTAACCGCTTAACTTTAAGCAAAGTTATCCTATGAATCTTAATCTTCCTTAATTTCTTTGACTTACTAAAGCCCGTTCTATAATCACGTTTCTAAGTTTAAATCCTTACCATCAGCTCACGGCGTTCACCATCTCAGCTTCCTTTCTCCTTCTCCCTCTCACGATTACAAAATCTTCACTATATATCTACTAACTAATCTGAATATCACGGTTTCTTCTTGAGGGAATTAACTGCAAAATAACTCAATTCTGGCCCAAAAGATTCCCCAAGAGGATTAGTATGAAAACACGATAAAGCCCCGTCACACATTAATCACAATTAACTCACTCCTGAATACAGAGCAGGTGTCAGGGTTGCGTTGCTTTATTGTAGTCTTAAGATGGGAATTATGTTGAATAAATTCCAGCTACATAAGCAGCTCTTGAAAGTGAAGAGCAATACTCATCAGAATAATAGAGCTTAAAAATCACTTCACTTATTACTTATATAAACTAAAATTAATAAATCACTTTAAAAATTACTAAAGATTCACTAAAAATTTATCCAGATACGCGTTTCGGCATTAATAGAATTGTAGTGAATATTGAATTGCTAATCTAGGCATGCTCCATATGAAAAAAGGACCCTTCATGAAGAGGGACTGAAGCATGTTAAGTTTGTTAAAGATAAAAGTGCTTTCATTAGCGTGGTGTAGGACCTTGAAGAGCGGAGTGTCAATTACAATGGAGTGCCAAAATTACGAGTTCTTTCTTCTAAAGCCCTCTAGTTGCTTTTAATTAATTAATAACTTTGTAAACCATATGCAAAGAAACATATGCATTTGTTCAAGATTTCTTGTTGAAATGAAGTAGCTAAAATTAATACTTAGTAGTAAAAAAGTGATGAAGCATAAAAACAGTATTAAATATAGAGCATATCGTGAGAAAATCCATAATTTTCATTATTCGGTACATCTGTAATGAGCATCTGAATGACGATCCATTATTCACATCATTCGGTACATGCCATTGACTTTACGTGGTAAGGAAGCTTTGGGAATTTTCGAAAGAAAGATTTCACTTAGCATTCTTGGTTAGGTCAAAGCGTAATAGATTATGGAGAAGATCTAATTTAGAACTCTATACAATTTAGAAGTAACCTGATATTGTAAAATTCGTCAAATAACAGAGACTTAAATGGGTTGGTCATCTGGCTAGAATGAATGAAGATCGTTGCTGCAAGAAAATCTTTCTGTCAAAGCCCATGGGAAATAGACCTCGGGGCAGACCCCCCACTAAGATGGATTCATTGTATCGAAAACGATCTAATTACAGTCGGACCTCTATATAACGAAGTCGCTAAACACAGAAAAAAAAATCGTTATATAGAAGTTCATCTTTTGATTTTCTTTATAAACTACACAAAACAAATTTTAAATTCATAAACACTATATATCAAAAAAGGTAATTATTCACACCATTTTTGTAAGTTAATAATATTTATTTTATATATCTTACCTATCAAAAAGAAAGAAAAACTACAAGAAAAATTTCTTGACGCTTATATATATATCCACTTCCTGAAAAATTAATTTTTTTCTTTGATGCTCAAACATTTACGTTTTGACATTTTCGAGCTACAAGAAACGATGTTACCAGAACGACTGATCAACACTGCAAATGAACGGAGACTAGTTCAAGGACACGAGACAACTCCACTGAGGGTGAAAGAGGTATCGAAGATGTTTCCAGTGAACTGGACGATGGGGGTTAAAGGTTACACTTCTTGGATGAAATGCCCAGAATTCTATTGTTCTCTGAGAGCTAGGTACCTAATAAAACCAGTACGAGATTTATGACCACCATAGAATGAGTTAATAGAAAGAATACCTTGAAATGTCCAGAAATACTTTAAAAAAAGGGAGCAAAAAAATTGAATCACAAGAGAAAAAGTTCGTTACATAGAAAATGCACTGGCGCTATTGGGAGGCTATTTTTATGAAGAAAATCGTGAAATGTTCTTGGTTCCAGGAAAAAGTTCGCTACATAGAAAAATTCGCAATATGGAGGTTTGACTGTATTTTAAAAGTTAAAAGCTAGAAACCAGTTGCCAAAAGTAAGGTGCCTGGAGAAGGCCAGGGTTCACCTAGGGCAGTTGAGCTATTGAAGAACGGGTAATTTGACTCTGGAGGACTTTTTTTTAACACAATTAATAAATTATTCCATTAGTTATTAATAAAGTATTAAAGCAAAATAATTTATTACATTTGATAAATTTTTAAGTTTGACACTTTTTGTCTCTCTGGGTACAGAAAAGTACATATTATTTTAAGGTAATTGCGAATTTTGACAACTTTTTTAAGACTTTATTTTATAGGCCATTTTATTAGCTTTATAAAAATGCTAAGTTTATTATTTTCCGTCCACTAGAACAAAAACTGCAAGTGTTTTAGTAAAAAAGCAGATGTCATTATTTTAAGCAAGATGTCATACTTTAAAATGCGTTTTACTCGAAATTTTTAAAGGCTCAAACGGGGATAGCGATCGCTCAAAAAATTTTGAAAATACTAAACTGCAATTTTTGTGTGTATGCTCTGTATAATAATAGCAGTGTTTTGACCTTCATATTTATCAATCACTGTTTTATTACAAAATTTGCAGTTCCTTATGTTAGTATAATCACTGTTTTTTAAGCAATTTCATATAATAAGTAAGGTAAAGTGCTTAGTTTTTGTAAAAAATTAAAATATCTCTTATCCTGAACGTCATTTCAAAAATGAATAGCAAAGCAATAAATCAAAATTGAAAATTTGTTCATAAACTTTTTATACAAACTGTCCCCGTTTATGTAATTTTTGTAAATTTTTACCCATTTTAGTAAATATATATATATATATATATATATATATATATATATATATATATAATTACTTTTTCTCTCCTTAATTTCAGCATATTTTTCTTAAAATATACTTAATAAACCTCTAAAAACCATAAAAAAAATACTTCATATATCCATTTTTTTTAAAAAAAAGTTGTCGCAAGTATTCGGATATCTCAAACAGAAAATTCGATCGATGTATTTTAACATTTTAAAATATATATTATATTCGTTTTACAAATAACTTTCAAAATACTTATTACATTAGTCTAGAAAACGATTTTCAAAGAGAGAAAAAAATTAGCTCATTGTAATAAAAATATAAAAAAAATTATGAATAAATAGCGTAGTGTCAGTAGAAAATGATTTGAATATAATTATATGTTTATCTAATTACATACTTATATGATAAAATTATTTGCTTATTAACTTTCAGATTGAGCAAATGACAATGACATAACTCTGAAAAGTTAAAGATTTAAGCCGATTACAAATTGATTTTCATCCTTTCCCTCACAAGAAAATGCAGTTTTTTTTTCATAATAGTAATACAAGAGGTCAGAAAGAGAGGAGTGAGAAACAACATGCACATTGAAACATATGTTCAAAACCTTCCCTTTCAGGAATTCATAAGTTATTTTTTCTCGCGCCCTGTTAATTTAAGATAAGAGATTACACATTGTTGATGAAGTTAAGTTTTTTGAACAAATATTGTGCGCAGAATTTTACAAATAAATTTACATCGTAAATATACAAGATGTTTTAAACACAAACAAATACTGGTGTGCACTACATGTCAAGTATATCCAAAAGAATCACTTCAGCATTAGAGTAAAACTACAAATTTCTAAATAATATATCATAATCTCATTGTCGAATCGAGAGTTAGCAATCAGAATTGTGTGGAGTTCTGGTCTTCTACGAGTAGATTGGTGGAATATAGAAATGAAGTGAACCACATGTACATGAAGTATATCAGAAGAATCCATTGAGAAGTAGAGAGGGAGAGGAGCGAAGATAATTGTTAAATAAGATCAAGTGAAAGATATTTATTTGTATTCTGCAAGAAGGTAACCACTTTTCGGATCAATTTGACTCTACCAGGTCCAGACTGTAGTCTTAAAACTTTAAAAAATCAAATGTAACTGCTAAACCGATACGTTTTACAAATTTGTGTCAAATTTATTATTTCCCGTGCATTAGACAGGCAAAGCCGTTGGAAATATTACCAAAATCTCGTTTTAAGAAAGTGATTAAAAAAATTACAGTGATGATCATGAGTTTTCAATATTCGTACAAATTCAGACAATAAGGCTCTTTCGGACTTAGATATGTATTCATGCTCACGTTATTCTACCACAAATTTTCAACACACTGTAGGCTGCTGTAACTTTTCCCACCATTCTATTCTATTCAATATGATGAAAAAGAAATTATAAAGGAAAACAAGAAACATCAATTTTGATGTGGCATTTCATGAAAAGATCATAATTACTTAAGCACTCAAAAGAGACGCATTTAAATGTGACTGCGGTGTAAGCAATTTCAATCGCTTAGAATATGATTTTGCTCTAAAAACTCACATACTTTTTAGTTATTCTTCTAAAACTTTTCTAGGCACACACACACAGATTCGTCTTCTTTCAAAGGCTAACTACCCTAAAAATGAGACAGATAAAGCTTCGCATACTAGAAAGTCCTCTTTCACGGAAATACCATTTTTACCTACAGAGAGTATTTTTTCTTTTGCAAACAAAGATAAGTTCAGACATTCGAAACTATGAATTTTTCGAATAAGTTTGAACAGAGGTGTAAAGCTTGGATCACATAGACGTTGAAAAAAAATTAACACGAATCCCATTCATATACAGGAGAATAAAGAATTTATGTGTAAAATCATATTTAATTTATTTAACATTTAAAATTCCACATAACAAAATATAACATTAAAAGCACGGCTATTAATTTTTGATGCTAACTATTCTTGGTAGACTTTTGTTTTGTTGTCTTATCACAGATGGTTTAAAACTTAAAGGATATGCAGCCATTTGTCTACGACGAAGTTGATCAGTATATGCAAGTTCCTCTATAGTCATTATATTACATGTGCTGTTAGTAACATTAGTCCTAGTTTTGAACATCATAACCTTAGGGTTGTAGTAATGTTTCGGTTTCACTCTTTTTGTAGAGGGCTTTTCCCCTTCCACACACAATTCATACCACTCAAGCGTCCTTTTCCTCAACTCAGCAGTTTCGTCGGCCATTCTTTCACGACCGAAAGCCTCTACTTCCCTGTCGAATTTTTTCAGAAAGCGGTCGTACAACAAAGCATCGGCATAGTTCAGTTTCAGAAGTCTCTGCTTTTCCATGTCAGTCAAGTTACTCCTGTAAATTGGATTTCGAGCATTCAGCTTGAAAGCAACGACATCGTCAATGTCCCAGCACAAAAGGTGCTTCAGCAACACCAGCGACTCTTCCATTCGCTCTGCCACCAGAACTAGATGGAACCAGGATTCCAACTTGTCCAAATACTGAAGTATTTGAGTCGTGTTCCTGAACATCTCGGGGTCACCTCCGAGGTCGAAGAACATCTGGTTGGCCCCAAATTTGCCCCTGAATCGTCTGGAGAGAAACTTATTGCTGAACTTTGGTAGGTACTTGATGAACTTATGAATATCACATTTGAACAGCTTGTCGAAGCTGTAGTAGGAGAAAGATGATTCGAATATTTGAATGGGGTCCCGAACGATTGTTATGAAAATGCTATTGCTCGGCATCACAGCTCGTATTTCTTTGTAATCCAATCTAGTGTGATGAGCAAGAATGTTGTAAGTGAAAGAATGATGTCGGCTAACCATAGTCCGACTAAATGGAGTTGGGTGGCCGAGGTAGTTGCCAGTTCTTGGCATCACAAAGTTCAGTTTGTGTTTGTCGCCATAGCGCATCAAAATGTTTTGTATTGAAGATCCGGCGCATTTGTGGGTCTTGAGGAACACTATGTTGGTCTGTGGATAACATATTCCGTTTGATGAGATGAATCTGAAAGAAATAAAAATTTCATTACACTTCATAGGTAATTAGTTCATATCTTTGAATAGAGCTTGTTTTACATAAATATGTGTCTAACACTCCATGTACTTTTATTATTTCCCATCCACGTACTTTTATTATTTCTCAAGCACTTTTAAGTTTCCATTTATTTTCAAGCTAGGTTTCTACAATAACATATGATAATAATATACAGGTTATTCAGGCTTAAAGTATTCAAAAGTTTACGCTTATTATTAGGAAAATACCCATCAAAACGTATTAAACTGTTCATCCGTGGTCTGGAAACCCCTCCGAGATTTTTTGGGGTCTAGTGCGATCGGCCGGCAATTATTCAGCAAGCGCAGATGATAAACTTGTTACACTGACTTCATTAGAAAAGATGTGGACGCCACAGTAAAAACTGCAGTGCGTACTTTTATTAACGGAATTTAAATCAGTCACGCGTGCACAGCGCCGTGATCGAACAGAATGGAATGTCGTTACTGGCTTGCCTAGTACACTTACCAGGACTCCTACAAAACGAATCACGGACACGATCAATAGTGTCTTCTATCATGAAAACTTAAGAATACCTGCCAGTTTAAGATAACCAAAGTTCCTGTCTCCTTTAAAGTTCTTTTCAATGGGTGGATAGATTTTGTTGTTGGAGGATCACCATTTCACTCTATTCGAACACGTTGCTGTATACGCGTGACTCATTTAAATTCTGTTAACCAAAGTACGCACTACACTTTTTGCTGTGGCGTCCACATCTTTACTAATGAAGTCAGGGTAATAAGTTTATCGTTTGAAATTGCCGAATAATGCTCGCACAAGCGACCCGTCGTATTAGACTCAAAAAATTTCGGAGGGTTTTCCAATCCACGGATGAACAGTTTGTTAGATTCTGATGGGTAGTTCCGCAATAATAAGCCATAATTTTTGGATACTTTAAGCCCGGACATCTTGTACAATAACCCATGTGTTTACTATAAAGGAACACAAGAAACTGACATATATTACTATTGAACTCTTAACAGGTACTTTGTCATCAGCTTTATCATGTCACTACCTACAAAAAAGGGCACAATAAACATGTAAACACACAGGGGCCACTGACTGATCGAGTCAGTTCAGCGATATACATGTTTTTTTGTTTCTGCTAATTTATCCTTTAAGAAGAACTGAAGCACTTTACAATTAATCATTACTGTAACAAGTACACTGTACAATTAATCATTACTGTAACAAGTACACTGTACAATTAATCATTACTGTAACAAGTATATGTGAAGTTTTCCCGAGCGGTCCTGTAAGAGATGTTTCCTCCTTTAAAATGGGTCAAATTACTGGCCTATATGTGTTGTCGTTTTCAACGATCTGCAGTATAAATACGCATTTATATTCTTTTCCAAATTAAGTTTACAAAAGGACAACTTTTATGAAATTCCACCAGTGGCGGACACAAGGGAGGGGGTCCTGAGGGTCCAGACCCCCCAAAGCCCTTGATTTTTTTTCCGATTGATTATAATTCTAAGTACACAGTACGTAAAATTTAATTAAGTATTTGTTATTAATGATTATTTTTATTAATTAATGCTAATTATTTATTCGATAATTAGTTTTTTACTGTGTTTTGATCCAGAAAATCGACAAAATCAAAAAGAGCATGATACAAGAATGGAACTTTCGATCCCGCCCCCTTGAAAAATTCCTGTGTGAGCCACTTAATGCCACTATTGTGTTTTATGTTTCAATTATGAGTTGACTCCAACTATTTTATCATTTCAAATGCTTACAAATACTTATCTCTAACAACCACGGCACCCAAGCTCATACCCATCATTTTGTTACGTTGAACATTTATAGCGTAATGCGTAATCAAAATCGTTCTTAAATTATTATAGGCCTGATCCAATTAATTTCTAAAAATCTCTCAATTACCTCCTATATATATATATAAAACTTTTCTAAAAATAATTAATAATTTAAAAACAGTGATGTATATCTAACTCTATCAAGTACTACACAAATCAAAAAGATAAGTTAGAACATTCAAGAAAATGAGACCAATGAGAGTTAAAACATGTGGTATTAATGAAGTCAAAAACAGTGAAATAAATGAGATAAAAAAAAGAAAAAGTGAGAAATCGTATTTCAAAATCTTTTGTTTTTATTTTTGTAAGCAAATTTGACAATTCTCAAAACATATTAACCATCTGTTTCCCTGCACTAAAATATTAAATTATTAATTTGCAATCTTGATTTTTTGTAATTACTGTTTTTCCCTAACAATTAATTAAACAATAATACAAGGTGATTCATAAAGAAGTTTACACTTTTCTGATGCTGTAAAAAAGTTGTGATGGATCTATTCGTGATCCTTTTACTAATCCTCTTGAAAAATCTTTGGGCTAACAATTCGCGTTATTCACAACCAACCCTTCGGGAGAAGAAATCGCGTGTCATGCAAATTGAGTTTACGAAAAATGAAGTTTTCTAGCTAGAATAGAGAGTAGGAGAGGATACAAACCCGAAATCAGGTGAGATTGTTGCTGACAGATATCATTACTGAATTATTGTGAATAAATATTTATTAGGAGAAAGATTTCAAGTGACGATTGTTCACTGAGATTAAATTGATATTAGATTAAATCGGAAAATAGATGAGATCCTATATTAAGTAAGGATCGAGTTTGATAGTCTCCTAATCTTTCGTGAATTTCGTCGTTGTTCTACTTTCGCGGTTAGCACCGAGACATTCTCTTACGGTTATTAATTGAATTTGTGTCATTATATTGTGTGATCAATAAATAGATTGATTGGATCATGGCTAGTGTTTCTTCCCTACCTCCTACATATCTAGGTGCTCAAGAAAGAGGTGAAGACCTCTCACACAGTCAAAGATACACACCATCTCAGACAACCGTATGTTAGATGTACTCTTAGAGTTTGTATCTCGATCCTGACGGAAATGGAGCAGGCAATAGCTGCAGTGCAACATGTGTGAGATTATCTTAAGATAAATGTGTTCTGTGCAGTGTCCAAAAAGAACGTGTTTAGTCCCTTCTTTTTTCACCAGCTAACTGGTACGGGTTAACCTTTTTTGAAAATATTAACTCTTTGGTTGATGCCACTGTTGCAGGACGTCATTGACAACTTTCTTCTCCAGTTAAATAGTGTACCACCACACTGGCCGGCCAACGTGCGAGATTACCTCGATGAACATCTTCCTCACCGATGGGTTAGATGAGCCACGGACTACAACATGCCACTAGCCCAATGGGTACCCAGAAATCCTGACTTAACACCTTGTGATTCTTCCTGTGGGGTTACGTAAGGGACTTTCTGTTGATTCAGCGGAGCTGGAACAGCATATCAAGTCGCTGACTTGATTTAAATATCTTGTGAAAGATCTATACGCGTTCTTTCAATTAATCCTCTTGGGAAATCTTTGGGCTCTCAATTCGCGTTATTCACAACCAACCCTTCGGAAGAAGAGAATCATGAGATTTAAATAAACTTACTATATGTAAAGTCGAGGTTTTCTAGCTTGAAGAGAGAGTAGGAGAGGAGATATACTCGAGTCAGGTGAGATTGCTACTGAGGGTACCTTATTTGAAGTATTGTGATTAAGAACTCATTAAGAGGAAGTTTTAAAGTGACGATTGTTCACTGAGATTGAATTGATATTAGATTAAATCGGATGATAGGTTAGATCCTTTATTAAGGTAAGGATCAAGTTTGATACTCCTAATCGTTCGCGTTTTACCATCGCTGTTCCACTTTCGCGGTTAGCATTGAAACATTCTCTTACTATTATTAGTTGAAATTGTGTCTTTTCATTGTGTGATAAATAAATAGATTAATTGGATCATGTCGAGTGTTTCTTCCCTACCTCCCACACACCCTGGTCCCCGAGAGAGACATGCGAGCTTCTTACAATCTTAACACGGGTTTGGGATGAAATGGATTACCGGTTTGATGTGTCGCTGGTCCTAAGGGTTGACACATGGAACATTCGTGAATGAAACAAAATCGTGTATCAAACAAAACTTAACGGAATCCCATACAATTCTGTCATAGGTAACATACAATATTTTACACTAGTTTTGATTTATAGTGCATTAAAACACTGTATACTTTTTTATGAATCATCCTAAAAGCAAACTATTGCAAATATAAATATCAACATAAATACGTATGTTACTTATCATTATGAATCAACACCTTTGCTTTATTATTTACGAATAGTGAAACGAAAACTACTGAGGAATCCATAAACTCAATGATCTTCGTTCTCACTCTGTTAAGATGACTTGACTGTAATAATAAAGTACTACATATGGTTTGCTTTTGAAGAAACATTTACCTCAAGCGACTCTCGGTAAGGATCAAACCTGGATCTTCGAGACATATCAGTCGAGCACTGTACCTCCTTCTACGAAAACAGGTTAGAAAAGATATTTAGCCTGTTTTACTCTTAATTTAATTTACTTACAATAGTTAAAACTAGTTGCTTTTTCTGTATTGAACTAAAAAAAACTGAAGCAAAACTTATAACGTGTAATCAAAACAATAGCACCCGACTTTAATTCTATCGGTGTAATTAATGATATAAATAAGCTACAGTTTGTGTGCATGTATGAATGGCATAACCAAAGATAGTTCAAAAGACCAGTCTCAGTAAATTATTACTTTGAAACTCTATGGATTACGATATATATATACATATAATTTGTACCATGATAAAACAGTTCTTTTTTTTAAATCCACTTTTGATTTGTGTAAGGCAGCTATTTTGGTGTATGTTGTGGTCTGGTTTATACGCGCGAATGAAAACTCGCAGGATTACAATCCTTGCACCATCTGAAATTAAATTTATTTTTAAACAAGATAAATTTTGTTTTGAGAGTACAAACTAATAAGCCGATTTTTGAGCTCTGGAAAACTTATTTTTTTGATTCAGTTGCTATTTTTAAATAGTTTTATCCAGAAATCCATCGATCAAAATGACACGGTACTCATATGGTATCAGCAGATGGGGTTCCTTAAATAAATAATAAACAAAATAAAATAAAATAATGGTGCTTAGAGAATAAAATAGGGAGTTCTCATCCTTTGCGCCGTAAAGATTATTATCATTTAGCAACGCATAGTTGAAGCCAGTGACGTCTTTAAATATCTTCAGGCCCTAGACCCGAATGCTAAAGTAGGCTATACTGCAAGTCTCAAGTATACAATATGTAAATAGAATAAATTGTCCAATACTCGTACTAAGTGTAATCCGTAACAAAAAAATGTGCGTGATTCAGTATCTCACAAACCCAAGCACAAACCGAATGTCTTCTTTTTACTAAATGAGGAATGATAGTGGTACGCCTAAGCCTAGTGATTGCATAGACACGGACATTACATAATAACGTGGTCTTGTCAATGTTTCCAATAGGCAAAGAGAGTTCAAAATTCTCAGGGTTTTTTTTTGAGAATATGTCAAGAAATGACATTCGACGATTTAAATTATTCGGATCATGATCTTAATGATTCGAGAACGAGGCGAGATCTCTCGTGGTTTAAGCCCAGTTTGCCCAAGCCTTTAAACATTCCTGGCTGTAGCCCATTTTATTGTACAGACTATCTTTGGTTCCAAGATATTGTTATATTAAGGTTAGTATTAAAATAATGTTTGTTGGTTGGATTATTAATTTTTAGTTTAAAAATTCATCCGTGCGAAGAATAGATACTCTAACAATGCTTTTACTTTTAAAGAGGCTAAATGTTTTAAAATTACATTTCGTTAAGTTATATTTTAAATTAATATTTTAATGAGCAACTGTTGCAATTTTATTTGACTTGAAAGTTATTTTATAAATATCTCCTCTCAAATTCCCTAACTAACTCTTATTTTGCCACGATAAGGACCCATGCATGCGTACATTCAATTTAACTTTCAAACTACAGGGCATCCCGAAATATCATTTACAAACGCTACGTGTTGGACCATAACGTTTAACCATAACTTTTAGACCACAACGACCAAGTTTTACACAGAAAGTTGTGTCCGAAAATCAAATCGTGCGACCAACGTGTGGCAAAAACGCAATGAAAGGGAATCGATTGTGGCGATGACTTATCCCACAAAAACAAACCTAGCAATACAGATAAAGGAAATATTCATGTTTCCGTGCGATAAGTATGTCTGTCAAGGCATTGAGACTATAAGTAAAGATCAATTAAAAAGTCGGCTATTATAATACCGACCCACAAGTTTATGGTGAAGAACTGTTCGTTTGCATGCGCACGTGTCCTTGTGGGGTTGTCATGCTCCCACACAAGCAAGTTATGTAAGTTTAGAACACACCGTTCCATGTAAAATTAGCTTCATTGGTAAACAGAATACACCATGCATTGGCTGTATTTTACGTTCATGCAAATGCAATATGTTGGGGGATAATTGGCTTCGCTCAATGCCTATACTCTTTGGGTGTGGTACGAAAGCAGCGTGTCCACGTGCAATAAGTGTATAACGGCAGAGAGTGAAATACCCAGGTTCCTCTCAAGCTTTCTCTACGAAGGATGTGTGTTTCGTATGCTGCCAACCGATGCAGCTATATATATTTTCAGAAAGCTTCAGCCTCACTTATTATACGGTGAAATTGTGCAAATAATGCATGACATGGCAGACGTCTATTCAGGAAGCGCTTTTGGTACATCCTTTTCGTGTCTTTTATATTTCTATCCACAGCCCCAAAGACGTAATGCTTATTGGTCAATTCCTCGTTACTGAGCCAATGCATGCTTCTCTTGTAACGTCCTCGTCTGAAATGACGTCACTTGCTCCTTTCCGATATGCCTATGAACATCGCTCTCCAACGGTGGCAGGTCACATTTTTGGATACAACTTCCAATATAAAACTAGCTTATGTCTCAAATATTAGCAAATAAAGTTTGTAATCAATTTTTTGCGACCCCCTGCTTATCGGAAAGAAATTAAAGGAACGTTAATATTATAACAACTATTAAACCTCATTTATAAAAGCAGATAGAATTGTAGACGAAATATTTTCTTTTGATTTCAGAGATGCGAAATTAATAGTGAAAATAAATTTATATATTTAAAAGAATTCCAGAGAATTCATTCACAATTGCAAAGAATTCATCGTTGATGCAAATAGATATTTTAAAAATATCCATAAATCACACACACACAAACAGAAAAGCTTTGTACTAGGCGAAAAAATTTCTGATAAAAAAAAGAAGCATGCTTCCTTAAAGCTGTAAAAGAAATCGCTAATAATAATTAATGACACAGGGGTTCTTGGCACTTAGTATTAATATTAAAACGATATGCACAGTGATGATAAATACAGAATGCTAATGTTCTAATGTGAAAATTCGGGCGAACAGTTTCAGGAAACAGTCTCATTTTATATTCTATGTTACATAATATTCATAATAACCGTTTTTGTGAAATCATCAGTTCTCTTTGACATTTCAACAGAACGTTATTATAGTCTGAATAATATATTCAAAAAGAAAATAAGTAATGCAATGCCTATTTTGTCCTTTATTCCCCAAAATGACGAAAAAAATATGCGCATAGGAAGAGGCCTTTATCCTCTTAAAAGCCCTCTTTTTTCTACTAATTTTTACAGTTTATTCGACAAAATATACACCATTGTGCGTTACATTTCAGTCATTCGAATCCCTGACAAACCAGCGGCTAATATTTTTTATGTTCACATTTTTTTAAATTTTCTTTTTGTTGTTGTTGTTCTCTGCTTTATTTATCGAAAATATATTGCTTTATAATAAATTACCTTTCTATTCTTCAATATAAGCATAAAGAAGGTATTATTCAAAAAAAAGTGGAACATATTTGAAAACATGAACTTTAACTAGTTTCATGTACTGTACTCCCCAACCTTATTGCAGCGGATTGGCCAAAGTTTGATAATTATACCGTGGTCCGCTGAAGAAGGACGTTGATTGTTTATAATTTAGATTGTTTTCATTTAATAATTTTAATTTAATTGTATTTAAACATGCCTTCAAATTAAAATGCTTTTCACAAAAAAATTAATATAAAGTGATCTAGCATTTTAATTCACTAGACCGTTAAATTAATGAGAACCGTGAGAGTGTTTCTTTGAAACGAGAGAGAGAGAGAGAGTTAGTTCCATATAAGGGTAATAGGAGACAATGACATCCGAAATGTGTTACTTATGTCCAATTTATTTCTCTGTTTTCTGTTTTGGGTGCTGTCACTCAGCTCCCAATTAACTCCTCGACCATGGAAAGTCGACAAACCCGAGAAAAATACACCCCACACTGAATAAATTGGAAATAATTTAATGCTCCTTGGGTAGCCCGGTACCATTTGATCCATGGACTGTTAACAGTCCGTGGCCGGGGGTTGGGAACCACTGATGTAGCCTTCACTTACGCGTTAGTAAAAATATATATAACTGTACGAATTTTAAAATTTTGTCGTTGCTGTGTTGTAATAAATTTCCTAACAGGATTTTTTAACAAAATATGGATAAAAGTTTTTTTCATAAATAACGCCTGTATTTCTCTTAACTAGTATTTATATTAGGTGTTCGAAAAATATCTGGCTTAAATAGAAGGGGTGTAATTAAGGAACTAAAAAAACTTTTTAGTTTCCTTCATCAGAAAAAAAAGACATGCTATTACACGTAAAATGAATACACTAACACTAATAACAGTTGATAAGCAAATAAAAAGGTTAACACGATGTAAATATATTTAAATAATCTAAACTTTAAAATTATATTGTAATAGCAAAAAACAAGACAGCAGCATGAAATTATTCAAATATTTGCAATTATATGTTCCAATATTTAGTTTGAAATAAAATAATTAAAAATTCCAGTGAGCTCTCAAGGATTATCAGATATTTTGGTTCTAGATTTTATTCTTTGTGTATTTCATCCTTGAAAAGAGCTGCTCAAAAATCCAGGTGCTTCTAAATAGCAATGGCATAAATAAAAGATGATTGGAAAGCATCCAGAAGTTCTCTATATGTGAAAGAGATATGATTAATGTGTCAAATTTTTAACTTTAAGTTTAATGCTAGATTTTAGTCCACTTGTGAAAATTTCCAAGTAGCATATTTGTCAAATAAAAATAAAGAAGTAAATGTGTACCGAATTTTTTCCACCTAGAAATTTTTAAATTCCTACCTCGATTAGATAAAAGAGGCATATTTTTCCAAGATGCATGCAGAATTTTATAAATTGACAAAAAAAATTTATTTTCAAACACATTATTTCAAAATACAAATTGTGCAGCATTACTTAATGTGGAAAATTCTAGTGAAAAGTTTATGCCATTATAAGACAATATAGACACCTTTTTCCCCCCACGAGCTTGTCAATTCTGGACGCAAATTCTTTAGATCAGTTCGATTTTTTCTACTATCTTTTATAATTTAAGCCAGACTTTTCTCAAAGCAGCCATTATGCAAACTCTGAACAGTTTCCAGGCATACAACGTATATTTATTTTGACATTATTTGTGTTTTCTTATTAATTTTTACCTTATTTTTACATCGACAATACTATATGATTGGATCACTTTTTAAGATATAGAGTAGATGTTTAAAAGACAAACTTTTTTGAAATATGAGAGTTTTTTTTGTGTGATTTTATTCATTTAATTATATGCGAAAGTAGGTAAGGCGAGTTATCTTGAACGGTGGCACTATTCGATAGTACGTAAGTACCGAAGTCGCCAACTGCCGCGATATGCAACCAATAGTGGAAATCTTTTCCGCACATGTTCGAACATATTTATAATAACGATGGCAGTATTTGGCGACATCGTTTGATTTGGCGAAACGGATCGACGGTAAAATACGTAAGTACACAAAATAGTATTTATATTGCTTTTACTTTGCTCTCTGAAATTGGAAGAAAGTTAATCACTCCCTATGTTCAGATTATTTATTAAGTTGGAATAATGAAACTATCAATAAATGAATTATACTTACGAGATGTGAGTGTTGATAAGGAAACCCAGGATCCCAAGAGTTGCTAGAGTCAAGATGATAAATTTTTTCGAATATTGTGGACATCGATGAATAATTGATTTTAAACAATTTGGAAGCATAATCTGATGAACCGCATCTAATTCATATTTGCCTGGAAAAAAAGAAAAACATGTTGGCATGATTCGACTACAAAAACAATCATTTAAATTTAATAAAACGTAGGAGTGTATTATAAGAAAGACGTGTACAATCATAAAAAACTTAATGTTGATTCATTTGGTATTTAAATAGAACATAGGTTTTTGAGTGTGCTTTAAAACATTTTAAATTCTTTGAAATTTCGAAAATGAAGTTTTTTCCCCATGAACACCGATTGTTAAAGCATGGTCTTCTTCTCGATAACACTTTATATAGGTTTAAAATGCAATGGAAATGAAAATATACACAAATTTCAGCATGAGAAAATATATGCATAAAAATGTTATTATACAATGTATTACGGGATGTAACGTATGTAATACGGAACAAAAATAAATTTGCATTTTGAAATCACATTAGGTGCTTAATCGTCATTATTAGTTTTTATATTCTGACATTATTTTCATTTTAAAAAATTTCTATACATGAATAGAAATGATTGGAATATCCTCAAAAATTGCCAAAAGTATAATTCAATTTGATTTCTATAGTGTTGCTAATGTTAAACGATTTGTTCAGCTCATCATATTCTTTAACATTAATTTTAGACAAAAAACAATAGGAGTGTTAATGAAAACAATTTAAAACGATCTTGTGATACTTTAAAGTCAAGAACATGTGGTCATTTTTAATTAAATGAGCACATTAAAAATTTTACATTGAAGTTACTAAGAATATTTTCAAAAAAAAAAAATGCTTTATATTTCTACATCTTATTTTATTCCACATCTTTATTTATCGCCAATTTGGTGATTTAAATTCACTGTTGTAATAGCTATATATACAATCAAATTTCTGGATTCAAAACGGAAAAAACCTGGTTACTCATTATTTTTACGTCGGCAAAGTAGACTCAGTTAATATTTGATCTATTTCTTCTACAATATAATCCGAGCTTCAAAACAAATGTATAGATAACAAATTTTGGGTACTTACGATTATCGTATTATCGCAACAATATCGCCAACTCTATTAATAACTCACCAAGTTGGCAACCCGGATTTCCTATGTCTCGTACGCACTGAATGGACAACGATATGCTTCGTTTCAGAAAATGTTTCCAATAAGTTACGATAGTACGTAAGTACCAGATTTTGAAGTGCACTTATCCTTATCAGTACCAATGATGGTATTTAACGGTTAGATAGTTTTCCCGAGATTTCGCCAAGACGATGATTAGCGATATTATCTGTTAAGATACCTTACATGCATACAGATAAATTACACAAACAGAATTTGGCCGTATTACCGAGTTAAGCTTCATGGTCCCTATAACCGATAAGAACTCAAAGGATTAACAACAATGTAAAAGAAATTTGGGTTTTTGTGTTTGAATGGCTTTCTCCCGATTACTTCAACAAGTCTTAGAAGCGAAATACGACACATTTCTTTGTACTTACATATTATCACAACAATCGACAAGTCAATTAATAACTCGCCAAGTTGGCAACCCCGATTTCCTATGTGTCGTACGCGCTGACTTGGCAAACATGTGCTTCGTTTCATATCATGTCACCAACAGGTTGCGATAATACGTAAGTACACATTTTTCTTGTAAGAGAAGTTAAAAATTATGGATGTGTTTTGAATTCTATTACATCTGCAACAACTTATCATTGACAACAAAGATGGTTATTCCAGTAATCAACTTGATAAGTTACCTTGACGTTGGCATTGTTGCGATAATACGTATGTACCTTTAGGACTCTCATGGACTAGATTTCAGTTAAATTTAACAAAGAAAATCAGAGAAGTGGTGAAATTTTTGAAATTTTATTTTAGCCCACACCTATGGCAAAAAAAAAAAAAAAAAAAAAAAATTGTGTCAAATTGCGCCAGCAGCTGATTTTTCTGTGCTGGACTTTTATCTAATATGAAGATAATAATTTGCTGAATAGGCGATAAATAAAGGTGTGATCTAAAATAGGATCCAACCGAAGAAAGAAATCCATCACCAAAATGGCAAAAAGAAAATCCCTCTTGCGCCACAAAGCTATGATTATCATTAAAAATATCAAACTGTTCGTTGAAATATAAAAAGCAATCTAATTTTTGAATAAATAACTAACGATTCATTGCATATATTTACGCCTTAAATATCGTAAAAACGGAATAAGACATATCGGGAAATAAATTTTGTCGAATGTGACAAGGTCAGATACAAACTAGATTTCGACAAAAAATAGCAATAATAGTTAAGAAAAATAACTAAAATCTCACTAAAAAAAACAAATTACTTCAAAATATAAGATATAATTCTGCTTAAAGTTGTATTTACATCGGTACATCAAAAGCCAATCAATCTAAGAAGTTTTTAAATATTTTATAATATTCCAGTCATAGAAAATATGTAAAGAGCAAAAAATTTGAATAACTTGTCATAAAAAATGCATAAAAACGACTATACTTTAAATACGCAAATTCTGTTTGTTATTTTTAATGTTTTAGTTGATTATAATACCAATGTGTGACAATCGTCTTAATATTCATCCCTCTACGAAGAGTCAACACCTCAGTTTTAAATTGCCAATACTTTTTTTTCCCTAGTGAATGAAATAAACTAAATGCAAATTCTGCTTTCATCAATATTATTTTACTAAAATCTTTGAGTGTATCTTTTTTGGATATTTTTTTAAAAATAAATCCAACATATGTCCTTAGAGATATGTATTTCTAATAAAGACCATTTTCCTTTAAAAACAAAGATAGAAAAATAGATTAACCCTTTATCTACCGACGGTACTTATAAGTACCACTCACTTTAAAATTACATAGAATAACAATTTTTACGAATATTCTGACGATACTCAGCAGGAATATTCTTTGAAATCCACTTTTCCAACATATATGGCAGCACGGGCTCTATGCTGAGTATTTTAGCGGAGAAGGCGAATAGTTTTATAGCAGAAGTTGCGTTTTCAGTGGATTGCGAAGATTATCATTTTTGTCCCGGAAAAATAGTTAATGTCAAAATTTAAGAGTCTTATTTTTTTATTATGTTAATGAAGACCTGAGAAAACGATTTGACTATTTATTTTAAGTGAACGGTATATATAATTAATTTTACAGTTAAATATCTTTAATTAATTAATTAGCTCTAACGGATTAAATTTTCCAAAGTTGAGTAGTTTGTTTATGTATATCCTTTAATTTTCAATGTAGTGATCCAAAAAAATTTATTCCATGAAAAAAACTGCAGTAAATCATAATGCGGTACATAAAGGGTTAAGGTCTCAGGGATGTTAACTTTCTCTAAAGGGCTGAAAATATAAAAAATATTCAAATATATATTTATAACTCCTTAAAACTAAAATTAAATAATTCGAATCTCTTACACATCATTTATAAAGGTATGGGGCTTCAGAAAAGTGTAAAATGTTTAAAATATAATCATAATTTTAAAAATTATATCAAAATAAAACATTTCTATAAGAAATATTAAATAAGTTTTACGCTGCGCATGCTATTTTCTAAAATAGTAGCTTTAATTATTAGCAATAAGTTGATTTATAAAGTTAAATGTACCCTTATTACACTGTAGTACTTTTATATAAATGAAATAATGTAACAACTACATTTAAACCCTGCCTTCCCTTGATGATTAGTGGCAGCCAGGGGGCACCACCTGTTCTTTAGAGAAGCGGGAACTCGTTCCCCTCGCGCTTCTGCCCTGGATCGCTACCGGGGAAAGGTGTGTACACGTGGAGTCAGGGAAAGCCTGTTTCCCTCCTTTAGTCCTTAAGCCATTTTCTGTAACGATAATGGATGTGTGTTGTTTTATTTAAGTGACCCCTTGTGTTGTGGAACGTAAGAACATTAAATAGTATTTGTTCCAGTAATGAAAAGGCTTCTTCATTTCAACACAATGAATACACGACATGGGGGGTTGTCATAAAAAATTGCATTTTCAAAAAAAGATTTTTAAATTTCAATATTTTTTAAATATTTTGACGTACAAAAGCTATATTATTCTTAAATTAGAAGGGTTTAAAGAGTAAAATGCATTTTATAATACTATAATGTTTTATTCATCGAAGAGACTATTATTTTAGAAAATAGCGTGTGCAACGCAAAAATTAATTAATATTAATCACAAAATTAATTTTTATTTTCATATGTTTATCATTTTTAAAATTATGATTATATTTCAAACATTTTGTAAATTTTGGAATCCATTGTAAATAATCTGTACAAGATTCGAATTATTTAATCTAAATTTAAAAGAATTATACCTTTTGAAAGTTGTTTATATTTTCACCCCTCGAGACAAAATTAACACCCCTGAGAGCCCTTCTAATATTTTACGCCGAGAATTGGCTCAAGTAAATTGTTAAGCAAATGCCAAATTTGATAATATATATTTTTTTTTAAAAAAAGAAACTTTGAAAAAATAGTAATATGGTTATTTTTTTAAAAAAAAAATCAACAACCTACAGCTGATAAGCAATTTTTTTGTACCTCATTTTTTTATATAATTGAACTGTGGTAAACTGATAGCAAAGTCACAGCAAATAATAGAATATGGATTGAATCAAAGATAACTGAGAAAAATTATGTGGAATGCATTGGCACCTAAAATGACAACATCGTCATTTGTTTCTGGCACTCAAAACCTATGTTGCTTTGGTATAGCAGTAAATAAGTAAACAAAGTTAAAATTCCATAAATTTTTGAAGTGATAACTTCTTTAAGCACGTTTTACTGAAGAGTGAACTTGAATGACACGTTTTTAGAAGCCAAGCATTGTTACGCTCTAGTTTGTAACGCTCGTACAATGGATTCGGAATTTTTCGTAACAATGTAAAGTCCTTCAAAACTTGTTGTAAGTATGAGAAAACACATTCTCAACAATTGGTATATGTTGCGTTATCAAGAGCAACAAGTCTTGAAGGACTTTACATTGTTACGGAAAAATCCAATCCAAAATTCTTCCATGGCTAAGAGAATCTACATCTCTCACAGATCTAAAAAATGAATTCAAAAGGTTATCACAAAACAAACTTAAAGAAATCACAGATATCTTCACTAACTTCATTTCCATAAAAAAGGAAATATATCAATATATTCTTTGAATTGTCAAAGTTTACGTGCACATGCTTTGGATCTCGATGACAGGGTTATGCAACATGTAACTATATTATTTTTAACAGAAACTCGGATAAATAATGAAAACATAGGTGTTGCAAATTTTCATTGTATGGCTAAATTCCAAAGACACAATCACAGAGCTGATGGAGTTGCTATATATAAAAATAAGGGCGATTGTAAAACGACAACTTTTATGTCATTTCAGAAATGGATGTAGCATCAAATACTACTGAATCATTTGGGTTTAACGAGTCCTGTCATTTGTGCAGAGAATGGACGAATAGTTCTAATGGTTTTTTACTATTTATATTTCACCTAATCAAAGTATATAGAAAATTATCGAATTCATTCACAAACATTTAGTTGCATACACTGTGAAGCCGGATCAACTCTTCTGAACGAATTATCTATTATTTTAAGAGGGAATTTTAATGTAGATTTTTCAAAAGACAAATCAAAGCCTTTAGTAGATTTTTTAAAATCAAAATTCAATTTATTTATGTCAAATGATCCAAATGAAAGCACGACAAAGTACGGAACAACGCTTGATGGAGTTTTTTTTAGATATTTAAATAATTTTTAATCTAAAGTATTTAATAACCTATTTCGGCTACCATAAACCTTTTGTTTCCTTCTTAGAATACACTTAATTCACAAATATGATTAAATATTTCGCAAAAAATAATTACTTTATGAGTACAGACATATGAATAAATAATTCTATATGACAATACTAATACCCCTTAGTTTTTTTTATTCACCTAACTAATCCTTGAAATAACATTAAAAAATTTGAAGTTATCACTTTTATCGTGTGGTCACAAGTACACACACTTTTTTTCAATATTAGTTACAATAAGATGCTCTCTCATTGTTATAATTTTAAATTTAAAAACACACATTTTACAACACGCATTTTACATCATTACAACTATCATTCATCAATTAAAATGCCATTTTGAACAATTATCCCTGAACAAATTTGCTATCAGTACACTACAGATTTTCTTCCAAAGATTTGTAAAATTTCGTCAATTTGAGGAGATAACATTGAGTTGGCATCTATTTGGCGAGATTTCAGAGCTACGCTAATAACGAGTAGCGAAACGATACAAAATTAGTTCTATTATCACTAACAAAAACCAATATGTACATAGTTATTAGAAATTTTGAATAAAAAGTTTCATCCATCGAGATAAAATTCTAGTGTAGTTCATACTTTTTGTGACGGGAAAAATTTCAACTCGTTTTTTTTAATGATCAAAATAATTCGCCAAATTGACGATTAATAAAGGTGTGCATGAAAATTGATTCCAGCTTGGAAAATTGGTTAAATATGTAACTCCTAAAAATTGTATTAGAGTATTTTAGACCTAATTTTGCAACCTCAAAAAGTCGAGAGTCTAAAATTATTTGGTAGAAATATCGTTACTTACGCATTAGAACAATGTAATTACGTATTAGACAACCAATTGACGACATAAAATGAAACGAAGCACATGGTTGCCAATTCAGTGCGTACAACACATAGGAAATCGGGGGTGCCAACTTGACGAATTATTAATAGAGTTGGCGAGGGTTGCTATAATATGTAAGTACCGAAATATCTTACACCATACAGAGAGAAAAAACGAAATGGCTTCTTATTCATTTTATAAGCTTTTATTTAACTTATTAAGTAATTTGTTCGGGTGCAAGCAACTCAATTTTGAAGCTGATGTCTTCAACCGATTGAGCTAAAATTTTGTATACACGTTTAGTTTGGATGACAATGCATGTTTTGACCATTTATATTCCGATATCGAAATTAGTTAAAAAGATATTAATCAAAAACCTTAAAACGCTTATGCGATTTTTTTCTAAAATGAGTCAAAATCGATGCGTTTTCATAAAAATGATTTCTAAATCGTGTCGTATGAATTTTTTTTCGTCTTAATGAATCGATATTCTGCACTAAGAAAGTTTAGACTTTTGTCTTTTAGAATCATTTAGAATCAGTCATTTAAAAAAATAAAATATCGAAAACTTTTTTTTACGATTTTTCAAAAAAAATACTCAAATTTTTAATAAAACATTTAAAAACTTCGTCATTTATAAAGATAATCACACAAAACTTATTCCCCATTTGTAGAATAGTACAATCCAAATTTTGTACAAATATTGAAAAAATTGGTTTAAAATTACGGGTTTTTAAATTTTTTTGTTTTTCGTCTTTAATATAGTATTAAAGTAAAAACAAAGAAAAAAAAGGAGTTTTAATATTTTGATTAATTTTGCTTTGCCCAATGTTCTTTTGGTCTTACAGTGTTTACCTCCATTATCTTGTTACGGCCCGAGTGAAATATCTATGATATGTATGTGGACTGGTGGAAAAAAAGATTGAGTACCCCTGAGCTAGACTGTTCAAAATTAATCTACAAATGACCTTGCAATGATGCGTTGAATGAGATGAACAGACTGAGAAACCTGTCCAGCGATAACTAAAAAGTAAAAAATAAATTAAAAGTAAACAACTTTTTTAAAATTGGCTTTTATTTAAATGTGCTAAAAACAATAAAATAAACATTTATTTAAAAGCTTTTTTTTGCTATCAACTTATAACGTAATTACACAATTTATAAAATAAAAGCTTGTTGCGAGATTTACCCGTGTAGATAAACAATTAAATTAAATAACTAGATCTGATTGATTTTAATTTATAAAATTTTCAAACTAAGTAAATACGAGTACTTAAATCTCGCGACAAGCTTTTATATCATAGATATAAAATGTTTTTAAAGAAAATTTTGTTTTACTCTTTTTAGCGCATTTAAGTAAGAGCTTGTTTTTAAAAAAGTTATTTTACTTTTTTAATTTATTTATCTTTAATTATCTTTCAATTCCTACCAATTTTAAAGAAATAAATTTATCGAATTTAAGAGAAAGTTCCAATGAAAAAAAAAAGATTCAATAAGAAAATGATAAACGGCTTCCGCGATAATAATACTGTGTAAAATTTTGCCTGACTCTACATTCCACGTACAGAAAGAAAATATGGAAATCTTCCAAATAATTATACCAATGAAGAGAAAGCATGAGACTGTCACACGTACACTTGTACTCTATTACCTTCATTGTGTGTCAATAATCTCAATGTAGGGTTGAAAGTTTTTAAAAATATATTTCTTTGATAGCTAGCAGTAAAAAAAACAAATACAGAGTGAGTACAAAAGATGGACCCTATTTTAAAAAAATCATATTATCGAAACTATTGCACACATTACAATAAGTGATATATGAATGCAAAGAAAAATATACCAAGTGTTCCCCCACCACCAATGATCAACAGGTGTCAGCACATTCAAGGTCACTATGATTGAAAATTCAAACATGGCAACAGCGACAGAAAAGTTCTTGCGCATTAGAGTATGCGCGAGTTTTTTCGGTTATTTCGGTACCACGTGCATTTAGAAATAGGTACGGAAAAGAGGCACCAACCAACAAGAACATTCTGCGGTGGTATCATCCATTTGAAAAAACAGGTTGCTTGTGTGAAAAGAAAGACGGCGGCCGGCCTAGAGTCTTGGAAGAAGCAATGGAGAGAATGAGGCAGAGTTTTGCTCGAGGTCCATGTTGGGGCCTGTGAACTTGTCCCAGAAAACGGCAGGGAAAAATCTTACGACAAAAATTAAATTTCAAGCCGTAACACTTGCAATTGACACAACAGAGGACGACAAGTGAACATTTGTGGAGCATTATGAACCATTGATAGAGTGATGCTACGAAATGTATGGAACGAACTGGATTATACAGATTGGACGCATGTTGTGAAACAAAAGGGTCAAACATCGAACATTTGTAACTGAAAAAAAACTTGGTGTATTTCTCTTTACATGGCGCAACAGCCCATGAAGGCCAAGGCCTACTGTACCCATCCCAGTATACGTGACCATTTGTGCAGCTTTACTAACCTTTGATATAGTGATGCTACGAAATGTATGGAATGAATTGGATTATACAAATTAGACGCATGCAGTGAAACAAAAGGGTCACACATCGAACATTAGTAACTGAAAAAAAACTTGGTGTACTTCTCTTTACATTCATGTATCTCAACTCAAACTCAGTGGCGCAACAGCCCATGCAGGCCAAGGCCTAGAGTGCCCATCCCAGTATACGTGACCATTGGGCGCTGAGGTGCATTAACAGATGTCCCGATTAGGTGGTCAGTTTGAAGCGAGAGACCCCAGCCCCCCCTCTCCAAAGCAAGCTTGATACTCATTTATCGACCCAATGCAGTAGGGATGACAGGCTGAGTCGAACATTCATGTATTACTTTTTATAATATGTGCAGTAGTTTCGGTAATATGACTTTTTAAAATAAGGTCGATATTTTGTTTTCACCCTGTATTTATTTAAAATCCGTGACAATTACAATAAGATCCATATAAGTGATATATAGTTTTTCCTATTCTCAATAATTCACCAGTAATAAAAAATTTCATCAAACGCCAAAAAATTAATAACAGATATTTTTCTTATCTTCTATGAATAACGTTTTGATCCATCAAGATGAAAACGCATGAGATACATTATTTGTCAAACTCGAAGGCTACACGTGCCTCAACAACTTCATCAACTAATGAATGTTTTTTATAATATTAAAATGCTTTAATCTTTACAATTTTCAACGACATGTACTTTTAATTACGAATTACACAGCTCTATAGTAAAACAGAAGGTAAATGCTGGGCGTGACTGAAATTGATAAACATTTACCGATCAGATTTAATGCATTCGAAGCTTCGTATATGATCCCCCCCCTTTTGTTTTAAGATGTATACATACTCATAAATTTAAAAAAAAATTCAATTACTTCTTGAATTATTCAAATTTAGTATGGGGTCTATTCAGTATGACAACTCACCGAAAGGTAAGATTTTCGATGCTGAAACTCATATTTTTATAACTTTTGCGTATTAACCAAGCGCATAGCAGTGATATCCATCTAACTTGCTCATATGTTACTTAATAGTACCTAAGCTACAATCATTATCAAGCTCTCCCTGCTCCTTATTCTTTGAATTGTGACCATATTGAAAACACCTGGAATTAATTGGGGGGATGCTGTATATTTATTTTTCTAAACTAAGTGAAAGAAGTATTGGCAGGATGATTGGGGATCGAAATATAAACTAAAGCTCGATTGTGTGTCACAGAGAGTCTATACAAACACAAATTACAAGTGTGTTTTCATTTCAGAAACACCCTAAAACTTTCGGGTAGCTGAACACAGTGTGCGACATTAATATTCACTCACTCACTCACTCACAGAAACACCCACTAAAAATCAAATAAAACCCGAATTTAAAAAAAATATCAAATGAATTATACTATATTTGCATATTTATTTTTTTTCTTCTCTGATATAAAAATGACTGTTATCTTTAAAAAACACTGATTTGGTAAACTTCTGAAAAACAATCGGATTTGAAAATAAGCAATTAAAAATAAAATCTAAACATTTGCTTAAGTTAAATCTATTTTCTTCGCTTAAGATATTTTTAAGAATAAAAATGTCAAATCAGATGGCTACTTCGATTAAAAAGATGTATCCCTTGCCCTAGTAAAAAATATCAGAGCCTTCCATCGCTGAATTACAGCAAAAATGGAACAAAATTTATTTTTAAAAAACAATATTTATACACTCTATTTATATACAGTCGTTTCAAGAGAAAATCAATTTACTCTAATCACAAAAAAAGAACTTTACAATACAGTATGTTAAATGTATTACTAATGGCTTACTGTAAACTTTCGCAGGAGTTTTCAATCATTTAATTCTAAAATGTCAGACGATTTTTTTTCACATTCAAAATAATTCTCCAATTCTTGAGATCAAATTTTTGATTCTATTAGAGGTCTAAGACGTTGTAGGCACATTGCATTTGAGTTTTGAAATCGTTCAATTCAAAACAGCAAAAGGAAGAAAGTCCTTCAAAATATAAGACGAGTTTAAATTGATAGCAATAAATAAGGATGTTCCGTTGTCGGCATGATTGGGCAGAGGATGTTGTCCAGACATAAATCGAGAGAAGTAAACCCTAACTGGTCATTCCGTTAACTATTTGATTCGCTTGAACTTGAATCGTTCACTGAAATGGATCAATTGATGCAAAATTTCCTTTCATAAATATAGATTTTTCAAATAAAATTTTCTGAAAACTGACTGGATCATGCATTTTCAAAAGAAAATACATTAAACACAAGAGAATAAGGTTTTCACTTCTCTTTACTAAACCACGCTACAGTAATTTTGAATCTACCTTTCATTTTGAATGGAGCAGCATTTTTCGAAAGTATAGTTAAATATTTTTAAAAATAGTTTTTATACAGAAAAAATAAATAATTTTTTCTATAAAGATCAGAAGTTTATAAAATATTCTTACTTACAATTTTTATTATTTTAACTCTTAGCAAACTTTTTTAGAAATAAAATTCCTTTTCCTCCTCCACACAACTGTAGAATATTTCAAAATATTATTTATGACGCTTTATTCTTAATGTAGTGATAAAAATAATATTAGTTCGGTAATTTTTTTAAACTTTTCATACTTAAAAGGTAATCATTTAAATTATTATTAAAATGTGAAAGGATAAAGGAAAAATGATCTCCGAAAAATTAAAATAATTAGTTTTGCAAAATTAAGAAATTCATGTATACAACCTGTTTAAAATAAATAAGAGTCTCGAGATTCCCAATACGAAGGTAAGAATAGTATACAGAAACCACACTATACCGATTTTAAATCAAGAGGTCAGATCTCTCCAGCATATATAATAGTTCACCTAAAAACATTATATGAATCTTATTCATAGTCGCCCATATGGTATAGTGGTTAGTGACGCTGAATAATAATCTGTACAATGAATAAAATAATCTGTACAACGAGGACAATAAAAATGTTTTCATTGAGTTAATTAATACAAATTAATTCTAATGATGCACTTGATGAGAAGTTTGAGCTTGCTGATTTTTGATAATTTCGTTTATATTTCGTCGTAAAAATGATAATGCCAATCTCATTTCGTCTTCATTTAAAAAAGATCCTTTTTCCATTTTTATATTTTTTAATGCTGAAAACCCAAATTCACGTAAATAAGGTGTAAAAAATTGTAACAATATTTTAAAGCTTTTTTTATATTACTTGATAATCGCGCCTCTAATTTCAATACACAATAAATTAAATGACTTTCAAACGTCTTGAAGTTAAATCTCAATTATTACGGAGCGAAATGAGTTTTTCTCTTTATTCAAAGTTATTCATATACAGATATATCCGTACACAAATAAATTACGAACCCAATCAATTTTTTTTATATCCATCTATTCTCGAAAGGATAAGTTAAACTACCCTTAGTTTATTTCTATAAAACGGCCATTACTCGGTTCTGGGTTTTCTTTTTTTCTCTCAGAGTATAATTAATAATTTTTAAAAAAATTGCCAGCACACTTAAGTGCCGCAGAAAAGTGGTTGAGAATTATTGCCACCAATTGCAAGATTATTTTTTTAAATTTTTATTTTTAGAATAATTGAAAATTTTATTCATAGTTTCCAAGCATAGAATTCTTTTTTTTTTTTGTAATCATGTGTTTAAATTCATTTAACTCCGCTTATCCGATTTGGTGTGAAACTTGAAAATCAGGTTTAAGCTTTGTCAAAGCGTTTATGCAAATTTTATTTACATAACTTTAAAAAAAATATATCTATCGCCGATAAAGTAGTTTAGGATACTTATGGAAGGTTCAAAACAATTACGGCAATTAGAATAAAAATGGGTAAATGGTATTAGAATAAAAATGAAGTTTTTTAGAGAATGGTCTAAAAAAACTTTATTACGTTTCTTCTTATTATTTTTGACATTATAATGGCGATTCAATGAGAACTTGGCGAAATCTTGGCGATAGAGCCAAGTTGACATAATTTTTGGCCACCGATTTGGCGACCATTTTGGCGAGTTTGGGACCCTCTGGATTCTTCTAGAAAAAGTAGTGGAACTTGCCACGAAGTTCACGCTTTATGGCGACCTCGGCTGTGCTTGTGAATAATCTTTTACTTGCGTGTATTTTAAAACACTGATGATTGTGTTTGATTGCTGTTGAAAGTGTGAAGACCTTCAGGGATTTACTCTGTGAATATTGCTGCTGAATCCTGTATTTAAAGGATTGGATTTTTGATAATAAATTCGCATCGCTCTTAAAGAACTGGTTATTTTCTTTGTGATTGTTTTGCATAAAATCCTCGAACCCGGATCTACGTAACAGTATTATCTTTTTAACAACATTATCATTTGGTGTTCGAATTATATGGACCATCTAACTCATTTTATTTATATTTATGTGTCTAATGTGTTGTCAGGTTGTTTATAAAATCTATATAATTCAAAATTCTATCTTCTTCTGCAGCTGTTGTTTTCATTTACACCTCTAAGTATCATAGATAATAGATCATAGGTTCTCAACGTAAGCGTTTGAGGCTTTCGGGGGGGGCAGTAAAAAACCCAGAGAAAATTAGGAGGCGTTGAGTTGACACGAAGAGGCTTGGGCAGATTTACCAAATTTTGTCCAAAAAAATTTTTTTAATATGCTGATTATGAACTAATAAAAGTAAACTTTAATACTGGTTACTTTATGTTGATTGTATGTACTTAATCATTTCTATTACGTACGCGAAAATCAGAGACGTAGCTACCGCCGTATCAATGATACGGGGCTCCCAAACTACAGGGTCCCCAACATGTGTAGCTACAGCCCTTCTAAGAGGGTTCCCATATCTAAAAAAGGGCCCCGAAGGAATTTTGATACAGGGCCCCCTCAGAGCTAGCTACGCCAGTGGCGAAAATTCGCATATTTCGGTAGCTCGGGAAGTGGAGGAAAAACTTAAAGATTACATTACATTTTCAGACCTATATTAAATTGAATTATATAGTAACTTTTAAATTTTAAATATTAAATTACAACTTTTCACATCTCGTCCAATGTCACATTAAATATCTCTTATGTACCAGGTGATTATAATTAAAGTTTCAAAACGCTATTTAAAAAAAAGAACCACTGATCAGAATGACATCAATGTAAATAAAATATATTCTGTCAGAAATAGAATATTTTTTAAAAATTTAATTCTTGCTTTCACCATGCTTTTTGTACGTTCTTATTTCTCTGGAGTGGGAGGGGGTGGTATCGAAACATTCACTGGAAAAGGGAGGGCCAATTCAAAAAAGGTTGGGAACCTATGTAATACATCTTTGTTAAAATAAACCCCTCTGAATGGCCATTCGAAATAGAAAGATGAATCACAAGAGTCCTGCGGTTGAAGAGCGAAAAATCAAAAGTTGAACAGGAAGGATATGATGGCAGGAAGAACGAGATTAAAGATCACACACACACACACATCTCCCACTGTCCCACGATGGGCGGAAATGTTGATCGCTGCATTTATGTTGATTTTTATACCAAACATAAAAACAAATAACATTCAGAACACTCTTCGTACACAGACGGGCTCTTGACAAGTTCTTGTCAAGGGTGAGAAAAGTTGAACGTTTCACCATTGAAACAAAGTATAATGCAATGATTCATTCGAATGGCTTAATTGATTCTTGGAACGATGATGTAACAATTAGGAACGGTAACTATTTCAAGCGATTCTTAACCTCGAAACGTTTGGCAAGTTATCAAGAAGATGTTACAGATGTTAGAGGATTGAGATTTTTCTTCTGTGATTACAATTCTCGTACGATGTTCTTTAATCGTTTCTGTTAATTTAAAGTTGAATGTTACTTAACTGAAATTTCGATTGTTAGAATGATGAATAACTCTCTAAATGTCTGCTAATTCTTCAGATGGATATAACTAACTCAATCGTGTGTAATCATTTGCTAGGACACAAATGTAAAAGTGAAATTCGGTTTGTATATGCAATTTTTTTAAAATCAAACGATCTTTTTAACTTCAAACGATTTCTTTACGCAACCGTTGCATACGTTCTAAAGAAGAATGAATCTCGGATTTATATAGTTCTATTTGTGGATATTTCATAATCGCGGTGGGTACCCAGGATTCTAGGGGGGGGGCCCAAAGCCTGTATGTACACTTTGTAAAATGCGACTTGGGGCCCAAACCTTGATTTTGCAGGGAGGCCCTAATATTTTCCGTTAAGCCGCTGTATGGATGATTTAATAAAAACATGAAGATTTTAAATAAAACCAAGGGTATATTGATCTAAACGGCTTAGATTGATTTAGAATGGTTTCCAACTAAATTTGAACAGTTAGCTCCAACTTGAGGACTTTGAGCGACATATTTAATGTGTTTCAGCGGTCTTGAGATGTCCCCGAACCGAACTTCCAACTACACAAACCAATACCGGTCGCTTATCGATTATGACCACTCAGCTATTGCGGTCACTAGAATTTTATTGCGCAGTATTATTATTAATCATATATATTAATTTTGATTGAAATATAAATCGAACACATAATTAATATTGTTAGTCACCTAAACAGGAGATGAATTCATTTGAATAGCATATAATTTAAACAATTTAAATTGTTTTTTAAAATTTTACTTAACATCTACCGTAAAAGAAGCGTTACATAACAGTAGCTTAAAATTACAAGGTCAGTAACTATGGTGTTGCTTTTCAGTACCGACGTAAATGAACATTTTAAGTAAAAAGAGGTCATAAGCTACATGATCATTCTCGAAAATTTCAAAAAGGCTATTTTATTGATTGGATATTTTTTTTATGTAGGTGAGGGAAGTATGTCCGAAAACAATGATTGAGTTGTTTACAAAATAAAAATGTATGTCATGCCTTAACTCTTTCGTCGGGACTTGATTTTGGATAATTACCATTGATAAATTGAATTTCTCAAATGATTTCCCTCATAGTTAATTGAAGATCTAAATTATTAAAAAATAATTAATTATTCTAACTTTACTTAACTTGAAATTACTAAACATCGCCTCTGAATTTGTGGCCATCACTATGGTATTTTACCCCTGCATAACAGTTTTTATCATACAATCAAAGTTTCTTTTTCTTTTTAATATACAGAAAATTTTCTTCGTTAAAATTTTGTAGAGGAGAGGGCGAAAATCCACTTCTCTTTCGTATCGTTTAATGTCGATTTTTGCGACATCCTGTATTAAAATGCGTTCACAGACTCGGACACTTGATTGAGAACAGGATAGGGAGGGGGAGATAATTTAATTAAATGACGTTCAGAAGGAAACCAGATAGACATGACAAACTCATTAAGCTTAATCTTAAAAATCTTAATGAATATATATCTGTTAAGCACTTTCATGATGTGAAAAATATAAATAAATTTTATGGAATTAAATTAATACATATGCAAAAATTGACATCCAAGGGGGAATTTAGGAGTCGTAAAAGACTAATGTGTACTTCGATTGCCGAAATTCAAGTCATGTCCTTTTTAAATCAAGGTGACGACTAGAAAAATGCTTTTGAATAAATCAGAGCGTATTTTTCTAGGGTGAGTGAGTGAGTGAATATTGACGTCGCACTCTTCAGCTACGCTTTTGGCGACGGACCATGTAATTTTGAACCATGGTCAAGCGACGTGGACGACACCTAAGCTGGCACCCCTTCTCCTAACTACCACACCAACGGGAGGACGTTTGAGCTCTCGACAGATTTAGTGCATCATTCCCCTACACAGCGGGTCTTTAGTGGTCATGGGCTCGATCTCGTGACAAGGCCAGCCACGTATTTTTCTAGGACTTAGATATCTCAATAACGTAAAAACAATTAATAGTCATGAAAATTATGAAATTCCATAGAAGCAAGCAAGCGGATAACAGCTGGTTTACTATATAACTTCTACAATTCCCACTATTAGTTCACTCTCACCCTAAATATATATATATATATATGGCATGCAGAAGAACACGCAGTCTTCGCGCGCAGGCGCAGCAAATCCAAACCGCAACGAAAACTTTGAGGAATTGAGAAAAGAGCAGAGAAAGACTGAGGTGCGCGAACAGGCGTTACCGTCGTCACATCATAGAAACCTATCTGTTAGAATAGCTACCTTTTTAATTAATTTTTGTTAAGTTTAAAATAAATCTGAAGAAAGACAAATGTCTTGGACCCCTTGTTGTCTCCCACAAATTATGGGGGCTCGGCCGCGATCGATAAAATTTCGATTTTGATCAAAGTTTGGACAGTGAAAAAAAGCGTCCGTGGAGGAGACGCGCCGCCATTTTTTGGAAACTTCGTTCAACCTGTGTAGAGGTTGAATTTCTCGTTGAACCCAGCGTGAATACTCCGCCTGTGTAGAGGTAGGGATCGATAAAATTTCGATTTTGATCAAAGTTTGGAACGTGAACTAAAAACGCGTCCGTGGAGGAGACGCGCTGCCATTTTTTGAAACTTGGCTCAACCTGTGTAGAGGTTGAATTTTTCATACGAACCCTGAATATTCCGCCTGTGTAGAGGTTGGAACTATTAAAAATTCAAGAACTATTTTTCGTCTAACAATATAACCTGTGTAGAGGTTGAACTTTTATTCGAACCCAGTGTGAATATTCCGCCTATGTAGAGGCCGGAACTATCAATTCGAACAATTTCAAGAACTGTATTTCATCTAACGATATAACCTGCGAAGAGGTGAGATCTGTGGAATCAACGTTTTTCTTCAATTATTGGATACATCGTACGTGCGAGCAACAAGGGAGCTAGAAAAAAAAAGATAGGATCTTTCCATATTTTTTTCTAAAATGTATAAAAACGCTCTTAAAGATCTCATAAGAGTTGTTGAGGATCTAGACGGTACTGTGGAGAGTACGGACACCGTAGCTAAACTAAAGACTAAAATTGAGAAGAGTAGTACATTTGAAAGTGATCCAGATTTCGTTAAAACTTTAATTAAAAACTGTATAGATGAGAGGGTATCGCTAAACGAAAGAGAGGCAACTTTAGAAAAACAGAAAATTGAGCTCGCTAAACTTTTAGCACAATTAGAAAAAGAAGTCGAACTTCAAACGGCTAAAAATGAAGCATTAAGTTTAAATCCTACAGCTAAAGTCGAAGAGAAACAGTTCGAAACAAACATAGAAAATATGATCAAAAGCATTAAAACTTTATCTCTTCCTGTTCCCACCAGATCTGAAAATTTTAATCTGTTCTTCCAATCATTAGAACGCGCATTTTTAACCAAGAAAATAAATGACGAATATACATCTGAAATTTTAATAAATCTTCTGGGCGAAAGAGCTCATAATGTCTTATTGTATATTAAAAAGGAGGAATTAAATGACTATGAAAAACTAAAATCTATAGTACTCAGAGAATTCCAAGTAACCCATCGCGAGTGTTTAAACTCATTTAAAAATGCTGTAAGATCATCAGGCGAGACATACATCCAATTTGCTGCAAGATTGACGGCAAACTTCCAATATTATTGTTCGCTAAGAAAAGTTAATTCCTTTGAATCTCTATGTGATCTTTTAATTTCTGATAAATTATTTGAAACTTTAAATAAGGAAACCGCAACTCATATTGGCATTCGAGAAGCAGAAGATTGGTTTAAATTGATTTAGCTAAAGAGTGCGATATTTATATTTCATCTAGAAGCGGATCACGTAAGGAAACTCCTATTGCTTGTGGATATACCGAAGACCCCTTTAAAAATAGACCACGAAATTATAAACCAGAGATTAGAGTTAACTATCCCCAATATCTTGAAAGACAAAATAAAAAATTGCTTTATATGCGGTGATTCATTTCATTACGCAAGAACCGTGAGAAGCGCTTTAAGCCTAAAGAATCTAACGGCCACATCCATAATAGAAAAAACGCGAATACTTTGAAAGTCAAGAGCGAAAAAAAAAAGCGATGAGTTCGCACAGCTCCAATATGTAAACATTTTTGTGGAAAATCAGCCCGTAACAGCCTTGATCGATTCAGGTTGCCAGATCCCAGTTCTAAATTCCTCATTAATTAGAGTGAACAAACCTTCTGAAGAAATAATAACATTAAGCTCATGTTTTAACGAAAGGCGTATGGTAGAAGTTAAACCGATAAATCTTTTTCTTACTGAGCACTCTCCCGGTTTATGTTCGAACGGCAATATCACCGACCTTGACCGAAAAATTTATTATGCATCCCAGTGTATATACTGAAATAAAGAAACTAAGCCACGCAAAGAGCGATGTTTTATTGAATGAAAGTGAATCCTCTTTTAGGTGCTGTTTCTTTTTCAAATGTGATAGAAAACTCTAGTTATGATTTGTCACATGTTAAAAACTTTAATACTAGAAATGATTTCAGTTCTCTAATTAAGAATTATAAACCTAATAAAATTAAGAGTACTAAGTTAAAAATGAGTATTATAAGAGAAAAATGTTCTGATATAGAATTGTGGAAGAAAGTCAATGGTGCCATGAAAACGAGTTCCGTGGACTCCAACTCCCGCTCACCCACCCCTTCACCTATGAAGACTAAACATAGTCGGTTCGCAATGCACCGGAGTTTCTTCAACTCCTGGCAGTGGAAACGGGAGGAAAAAGAGAGATCGTTTTGAACAGGCGTCCAGAACTCAAGAGAGGAAAATAACGATGCGTTCAACCAAAGAAGAGCTTGTTAAAAGGGTGTTCTTATGCCTGATGGAACTGATAAAGACCAAGATAGCAAAATAAATGATTCCGTTCATCCTACCGTACTATCGTCATCTCAGAATCATGCCATGCCTGTGAAACACAATGTTTCTCTGTTGAACCTTCCGGATGTCGAAGAGGTGCCTTCACATGATGGAGAAACTGTCTAGTTCAGCAAAATTATGATATGTTAAATCTTTGTGTATTTGTTGTATAGTCCTTTGTCTGTTCCGTCTTTTTTGTATGTTTCAGATTCTCCTCTGGTCTCTATAATAAAGGAATAAGTACCGCTGCGGACAGCATACAGTCAGGCTGGCCGTTGTGGCATGCAGAAGAACACGCAGTTTCGCGCGCAGACGCAGCAAATCCAAACCGAAACGAAAACTTTGAGGAATTGAGAAAAGAGCAGAGAGAAAGACTGAGGTACGCGAGCAGGCGTTACCGTCGTCACATCATAGAAACCTATCTGTTAGAATAGCTACCTTTTAATTAATTTTTGTTAAGTTAAAATAAATCTGAAGAAAGACAAATGTCTTGGACCCCTTGTTGTCTCATATATATATATATATATATATATATATATATATATATATATATATATGACAGGCCCCAGGCCTGCTGGTAAAAAGAGGAGGGCATCATCTTCACAATATTCCTTTATTACGCTTTCATCATATAAATCTAACATGGCGGACCTTTTGCCGCGCAACCGGGCGTTACCAAATACAACATCGCAGCGAGGAGACACCAGCCAAGTCCTTTCTTAGTATGCGTTCGCCTTCGTCAGCGCTCGTTGCTCCTTTTAACAGGCTTGTTTACTCACAAATCCTTACGCGATGGTAAAGAGTTCGCTCTATTTTCATTTATTACTTCCTTAATTTTGAACCTAAACTTTTCAAACCTGACATATATATATATATATATATATATATATATATATATATATATTGTTCAAATTTTTAATCGATAATAAAATACTTTCTATTCATCCATTCAAATCCAAATATTTTTTTTTAAACTTGTAGTGGACGACACTTGATGTTAATACAGTTTTTTCAAATATTAATTCATTAATGTTATCTTATTTTTAATTTTAAATTTATTCTGAGTTATTTTTATCGTATTTACGAGTAGCCGCAACAGATGGCGCCAGTACGTTTTTCTAACTAAGTAGGAACTGATGTTTAAAAAAATTTATATTACTTGTTACTATAAACTCTACTGATTATATTAATTAGAAATGTCTACTCGACACACATTCACGGCAAGCGTTTATATAAATATACTTTATATTACAATCAACATGGAACATTTTATTTAAATTCGAAATAAACACGTACAGTTTTTAACTACATATAGATTGTTCGTAATTTTTGCTGGAACCTTTACACTATCAAATACATTTTTCTCCTCTAACGAAAGCGAACGGAACAAAGTTGTTCATAAAGCAAAATATTATATGACTAGCTGGTATACCCGTTCTTCGCACGGGTGAACTGAAAAATTAAACACAGATTGAAGGCTAAAGAAGTTTTTAATGAGTTAATTTTACGTGAATTGCAAATTAAACAAAAAAAGCTTTTTGCATATCTCAGCTAAACAAAACAAAAAAAACACCTTTGTTAAATTTTAAGTATGTAGATCTAATAGCTGATAAAAATGATTTTTTTTTTTTTTGTTTATAATTCCCCATAACACTCTTGAGGGTCGATTTTTGAAAATACCTCCCTAAGTTGATCTCTGCTCAGCAAAAGTAACACATTGTTAAAAGTGTTGCGTAATGAACGCTTAAAATAGTGTAAATAATTTATATCTGAAAGTGTAATACATTAACATTACTTTCTGTTGTATTTATTTTATGTTAAAATTGAAATATTCGCAAGCAACGCAGTTTCTTAAATTATAATGGCTATAATGGAGATTCAATGAAAAACATAGCGAAATGATAACGATAGTCAAATTGGCAAATGTCTAGCTACTTTCATAGCTTGAGCTTTCTTAGAGCTTTGTAAGACCCGCCGTGTAGGGGCTCGATGCACGTTAATGCTTTAACTACCGCATTATGATTTACTGCAGTTTTTTTCATGCAATATTTTTTTATCACTACATTGAAAATTAAGGGATATACATAAACAAAATACTCCACTTTGGGAAATTTAATCCGTTATAGATAATAAATTAATTAAAGATATTCCACTGTAAAATTAATTATATACACCGTTCACTTAAAATAAATAGTCAAATCGTTTTCTAAAGTCTTCATTAACATACAAAAACATAAGACACTTAAATTTTGACACAAACTATTTTTTCGCGACAAAAATGATAAAATCTTAGCAATCCGCTGAAAACGTCGTCAGCTGAAAACGCATATCTGCTGCAAAACTGTTCGCCTTCCCCGCTAAAATACTCATCATAAGACCCGTGCTGCCATATATCTTGAAGAATGGATTTCAAAGAATATTCCTGCTAAGTATTGGTAGAATATTTCTTCTAAGTTGGCGTGGTGTGGTAGTTAGGAGAAAGTGGTGCCAGCTCAGGTGTCGTCCACGTCACTTGACCATGGTTCAAAATTACGTACTCCGTTGCCAAACGCCCTCGTGTAGCTGAACAGTGCGAAGTTAATATTCACACACTCAAAAATACAGTACAGTAGTTAAAATTATTTTTTTAACTTACAAACGCAATATCTGCCTATTCAATTAAAATTATAGCGTTATAATTAACTATTAACCACAAACAAATTTTTGAAAATTTGTCCAAATGATGCAGGGTGAAAGAGAAAGTTTATTTACTTTAAGTATCAGAAATGATAAAAGCATTTATTTGGAAAAAGATCAATTTCTTACTACCAAATATGCACAATAAAATCATAAAAAAAAAAACATTAAAATAAAGAGAGATTTATAACAATCTCTCCCTTCAAAACTTACGTTTTATTCTGAAATAAAAAAATAGGCATTATTCTGATCACACAGGATTTAATTAAAGCGAGCCCCTTGCGTAGCCAAAACAAAAAAAAGAGTTTTTCACAAACAAAAAAGATAGATGCTGTGGTGTGCTTTTTTGCAGCGCAAGCCAGATTTGCTTGCAGATGTCAGAATTTTTTCCTACGTACTTGACAAATATCGTTATATTTTGGACACTTTTTACAAATTTTTATAAATTATAGCCCATGCTATAAATTATAGCCTATGTGTTATTCTGATGTATAAGCTATATTACTGTAAAGTTTCATTAAAATCCATTCAGTTGTTTTTGCGTGAAAGACTCCCAAACATCCTCACAAACTTTCGCATTTATAATATATATCTAGATTATAAGCTGCAAAACTTATAAAACAAAAATAAATTTATATTAAAGTTATCCAAAGATATAAAACTTTTTTTCCAAGCATACACTCCTGTTATTTTAAGAAACCAAACAAACTTGATGCAAACTTTTTAATACAATCTAACTAAGAGGTTTTGAAATCTTCAACTGAAGATATTACACAGTAAAAAAAATTATCTATTGCGAAAATAGTTCAATATTTCCGTCTGGTCAATTTTTTTCTTGTAATCAAAAATTAAAATTAACTTTCCATCTATCGCAGACATGTTTACATGTTCATAAACAAACATCCACTTTTCATCTGAATTCAATTTGCTAGAAAGAAACTCAATTTTCAAATTGAATTTAACTTTGTCCAAGTTTGCAGGGAACAAAAACAAGCTAAATATTTCTTCAGAGATTAAATATTCTTTCAAACATAGAAAAGAATATTACTTAAGGCTCCTTTCTGCCGATATTTGGTGTACTTACGGAATAGTCCATCCATCAAAAAACTGGTGACGATTTTGAAGATTTTGTGCCTGAGATTATTTACACAAATAACTGAATTTTAAATACATTTTATTATTTAAATTTCATTATTTCCAACAACAAACAAAAAACAAAAAGGAAGTATAACTTCAATATAAAACAAAAAAGTAATATAAAAAAAAATTTAAGTTAATTCCTACTTAGATCAACAAAGAAAAATCTTATATTAGCTACTTTTTATTAAATAGTTACAATTAATGTAAATATGTATATACATAGGACAGAATCACAACATGAAGTGGTAATTAATTTTTATTAATTATCATTAAAGTATCGTATTGTCATCCAAAACAATCGTGTGTATAAAATTTCAGTTCAAATGAATGCTTTAAAACGTGAGAAAAACCCTTTTCAAGTTTTGACACAAGTCACCAAAAGTGTCACTAAGTCGCCAAAAATGGTGCCAACATGGCTGTATTTATAAATCTTTAAATAATTAGTTTTAATCAATTAATTTTTATTAATTATAATTAAATTACTGTATTGTCATCCAAAATAAATTCATGTATATAAAATTTCAGCTCAATTGAGCTCTTTAAAATATATATAAAAATATAGTAGGAATTGGAAAAATTTAAAGTCAATTCCTACTTTGAATGGATAAGAAGAAAGTATTTTTTATTAACGACTGAAAATCTGGACAAGATATGTTATATACAAATAAATATATATAAGTAGGGAGAGAGTGAACTAATAGTATGAATTGAAAACAAAGCATGATTTGTCTGCAATGTTGTAACAATGCACACCCGGTTTTGGCTAGTTTGGCTGAAAAATCTGTTTCTCGACGCCAACTTTTGTCATTGTTTTAACAGTTACATCGTTACAACAATGGTGAAGAATCTAAGTTGGCGTCAAAACCGGTAATTAATTTAATTTAATTAATGAAATATTTGAAAGAACTGCATTAACATCAAGTGTCATCCACTACAAGTTTTAAAAAACTGATTTGAAGTTGAATGAATGAATAGGCACAGTGGTCGAGTGGTAGCGTATCGCGCTTTCACACTACAGGTATGGGTTCTATTCCCGGCAAGGCAAGGTCGACTCAGCCTTTCCTCCCTACAGCAATGGGTCGATAAATGAGTACAAAGCTTTCTTGGGGACTTAAACACTGGGGGTCTTGCTTCAGACTGGACACCTGATCGGGACATATGCTCATGCACCTCAGTGTCCAATGGTCACGTATACTGCGATAGGCACAGCAGGCCCTTGCCCTCATAGGCTGTAGCGCCACTGAGTTTGAGTTGAATGAATGAATAAAAAGTATTTTATTAACGATTGAAAATTTAAGATATATATATATAATATATTATATAACGTCAGAGCTATAATAGTTTTGGCGAAAAATTGAATGAAAGAAAACCAGTTAAATATACGAAATATCTCTATTCAGGTGATCTGTACGTTTTTAAATAAACAAACGATACTTACGTATTATCACAACCTATTGGCGACATAAAATGAAAAGAAGCACTTAGTTGCCAATTCAGCGCGTATGACACATAGAAAATCGGGGTTGCTAACTTGGCGATTTATTAATAGAGTGGCGATTGTTGCGATTATACGTAAGTACCAAATAAACATATTGTGCTGATAAACATACTTTTTCTTTGGTAGAATAATTCAGTAACGTTTTTTCTCTCTTTTTTTAGAAAGTCGGCCTTAAATTTCAATCATTTTTCGCCAAAAAATACGAGAGGAAAAATAAGAAAACTTATAAATAAGAGTATTATGTTCCCAGCGTGCATGGAAACGGGGTCCCCCGTTCATTATTGTTTGCCTTTCATATTTGGCTAAAATAATCGAAAGGCTGGTATCAAACCAGTCCTAAGTCCCAAATCCGATCAGTAACAAATATTCAATCTACTGCCAAGGTAGAAAGTAATGCATGCCTAGAAACAGAAAACTAATTTTAAGATATTCGTACCTTTTAATTATTTTCTTATAATAAGTATAAAATAAATTTAAATTTAAAAAAATGCTACAATAACATTTTTTTAAGTAACCTGAATTATAAAATGCATATACTGTTACAAGTTTGAGTGGGAGGAAACGTAGCCGACAACATGAATTATTTGAATATAATAACAGATTTATTAATGGACAAGGACGTATATACAGAAAGAAATATTATAACTAATTATTCACAATAGCGGAAAACGGACTCGTCATACAAAAGGCTTTAAAATGCTCTTGAAACAGCTCTCTGGAACAGTTCCACTAACAGGAACTCAGACAGAGAAAGCCTCTTATCGCAGTCAACAGACGAACAGATTCTGATCTAGAAAGAACTCCCTCCTGAACTCAACCGATCTTTACATAGCCTCATGGAAATTTCTAGAAGGGTAGACCCAAGAGACTTCTCGATGATTCCTAGGTTATATCATATATTTGCCAAATGTATTGCTAAGACCGATAAAACCGCCAGTCTGGTAACCCTGGTCACATTTTCTAACGTTACCATAATTTTACATCACGTTCACACTGGGAAGCAAGCTTTTTCTGTAAAACTCAATTTTCACGAATGTTATCGCAGGGAAAATAGCATACGTGTCGCGTTTTAATACATGTTAATAGCGTAGATACTTAGGATCTTAAGTATATAGCATACGTGTCGCGTTTTAATACATATTAATAGTATAGATACTTAGGTTCTTAAGTATATGTATTGAAGTATAAATGGCATGATTAGGTTCTTAATGATATGCTATATAAATGCTAGAAATAAAAAAATATTATATAAAGTTTAGAAGGAAATTATTCCTGTCAAAAATTAATAGAATACGTTCAAAATATTTATTCGAGAAAATATGTAAACAGTTTTTAAACAAAAATTCTCTTTCACACTGTTTGAAAAAGAGATTGATAAGATTCAATCGGCGCAACATTTCAAAGATATCAAGTTAGGAAGCTTAAACAAATTGAAATTTTATGATAAAAAAGAAGTGTTTATATTATAACTATCTTTTAACTCCATTACCCTTTCAACTGTTTTCTTTTCATGTGTGAAGTTTCAAGAGTTCGAATGCTTATCCTCACGTTCATCTATAAACAGCGGCTCAGATAAATAAACTTAGTAATATATTATCAATCTGGTTTTAAAACTGGAAACCGTTCAGTGACCAATGCACTAAAATGTGCAATGGTTTGTATAAAAGTTACATATTTTCATAGTTACGTGAAGCTTTAAAATAAATTCTTACTAAAGCCATTGGTTTAATCGGAATGAAACTCCTCTAGAAATTCAAAAACCTTTCTAAACTATTTAATAAAATGTATCAAATTAACTCATACTAATTCCTAATGAAAAATATTTAGTTCGATTTAAATTTCTTTTTTTATCTTGAACTAATTTTTAATTAACTATTTAAATTATACAGTAGCTATGGATATTGTTTAAAAAAATTGAAAGTTCTCTTCCACATTATTATCGTCTGCTTTTATTCAATACTTTCTGTAATTCTAATTTTTCTGTTTAGTTTAATTATTTTCTGATATATAATCGTTTGTTGTTAAAATTATGTTGATTTAAGATGGCATCTTTTGTATTTATTTTGTTTACATTTAATTCAGGCGGAGAAAAGAATTACAATGTAACATCGTCGCTGGTAAAACTTTATTATGGAATTAATTTTTTGTATATTTTCGAGATATCATCATTTATTTGAAGATCTTTTATATTACTTGAGTGAAGATAAAAAAAAGTGTCAGTAGAATAAACTTTGGCTACTATTATTAACATATATAAAATCAGAAAAATGAAAATTAACCCTAACTTCGCAATTTTTTAAATTTCTATGAAAAAATTGTATCAGCTAGTTCTCAAGTAATAATAAAAGGGAAAAATATGGGAAAAAAATTAAGCACTTTTAAATTGAATTTCAGTCATTTTTTTGTTTGTTGCAGAAGTATAACATTGCGCAGTAGTGGTGATAGTTACAAAACTTTTTTATATGAGGATTTTATTATTCATCATAAAATGTTTAAATTACTTCCTTAGTAATTAATTTCGTCAATAAACAAGAGGAAGCATAAAATGTAATGGATTCTTTTTATAGCAAAAACACAGTTCTTGAGGCATCAGAGATTTTTATAATTGTTGTAATTTCTGGAAAAAATGTACTTCCATCTAGTGACAAAATTAGCATGTATTTCGTTGCAGTAATCTTTTTTTTCTCAGATAAGTGATTTGTAGATAATTAAAAAAACTATTGAGTCTGTTAAATTAAAATAAATCATATGTTGCAGAAATGCAACAGTGCGAAGTTAAGGGTTAAATTATACAAATTATAAAAGAATGCTGCCATTTTTGTATGGCAGAACTGAAAAGTTACAACCAACTAGAACTCTAGACAACCTTATAGCTGTGGTGTGCCAAACCAATTTAACAATACGATACATGGCGCTACGCAGGAGGACAATTTTAAACAATTCGATTCCCGCTGCTATGTATGCTGAATTAAGAGAATAGAGATCAAGACTACAATTTTAATAACGTATTACTTATGCATTATTTAAAAATATTTATTAATATTAAAATAAACAGTAAAAACTTATATTTTTTTCCTTCAACATAAATCAAAAATTAAAAATGTACATATTATATTACGTATCTTTTAAACATATTTATTAAAATGAGAAATAGATAACACAAACTTTAAAAGTATTTCTTCAATATAGTTAAATCAAAGATAATTATTTTAATGCGAACCTTGTCCCTGCACCGCTCTATTTTACATCGCAATATCAGGGGTATTTGCGATATAGGGTGTGACTTTCAATTTCACGCGATTTTGAATGTTAAGTTGTTAAAACAACATTCTTGCGGACTCAAAATATTTTTCATATGAGAAAAGATTTGTTCATGAAGACACGTAGAACCACAAGAACGGAAAACAGAGTACCTTTAATTTTCTCCTCAAACAATTAATTATCTCCATTAATGACATCCAACAATTTAAAACAGCTGTCGATTTATCTCAAGAGTTATCTTCCAATTTTTCGTAATTCTATATAATTTTGCTTTCTTTAATTCTGAACATGTTACTTCAATAAGCTCCATTTCAAAATTATCAAAACTTCCATCTATCTCAGTGGTGTTGAGTGCCACTTATATATATATAATATGCCGATGCCTATATATATATATATATATATATATAAATATATATCGCACATATATATAAATTAATTTTACCGCGTGTAATAGGTTGCCGATGCCTGCTCTAGATCAGGGTCATGTTTTTAGTGTAACTGTATTTTATTCTGAAGGCACGTTTAAGTACAATTCAGTTAAAATTATTAAATCGCAACAATCTAAATTATAAACAATCGACCTCCCTCACCTCAACGGGCAATGATTGATTGATATATTGTATATTTTAATGGCGCAAGAGCCAATATCTGCTAAGCTGCGCCAAATGCTTGTTTAATCATTTAAAGTATAAAATTGTTTATAAAAAGTTTCAGTAATGGAAATATGAAATCTCTCTCAAAATAAGTTTAAAAAAAACAGTTCTAAAATTAAAAAGTAAACACATTTTTGTGAGGATTTCCCCCACCAAGTCGGATAAGCATTACAAAATGTTATCTTCTGTATCTGGTCGGGGTCAAAGAACCTCTTGTATATAATTCTAATTGTTCTTCATCATTGATTTCATACATAATCATATCATCGTCTTCATAAGAGATTTTCGTAGGCGTGCGAGGTTCAGTTCAGTTCAGTTCAGGTTTTGTGGGATATGGAGCAACAAAGGCTATGATCCCTAAAGACAGATGTTTCTTAAAAATTAGTAGATGTCAAAATATTTCAGTTTCTGGATAAAAAATCTGAATGTTAATCTGTTAGACATAGCTTTCTCCAATAATTCTTTGAAAGTCAGGTTGTGATGTGGATCGATTTTGAGAAAATGTTTTAGATGATTTCGAGAAGAGGATGAATATATCTATTGCAGTTTAACAAGATGTGGTCCAAATCGTTTAAGTAATTACAAGATCTACAATTTGTGTCATTTTTAATTTCTATTTCTGGTTTAGGTGAGTGAGTGTGAGGGTAAAATAGATCTCTTGGTCCTTTTTTTTGCAAGTTTTTATCGTTTTTTTTTTTGTCTGGCATGTAGAAGGTATAGTATTGGAAGTTTCAAGAACAGGACTTGTTTTTTCAGCTAATAAAGGAGAAAACATTGATCCTGTAGATGAAGGAAGTGCTTTATTGGACAAGGACGATGAAACAGAGGTACATAGATTATTTATTAGATGTGGTGGGAGCAGTAGCTATTATAGAAATAGATGGCTGAGATTCTGATGTCGTTGTAATTGCGACAGAAGATGTAGATGGTAAGAGGTGTGCCTGAGATGAGGTAGATGATTTGGTATCTGTAGGAATTCTGGAAGTAATAGTTGACTTTGGAACGGGTATGAATGGTTGTAATAACTTCAATGGCGGGCATACTATTTTTGTAATGGTTTCATCAGTTTAGGTTGTGATGGCCTTAACAGGCAAACGTTGACCGATCAGCGGCGATGAAAGGTTGGGGAACACTGCGCTATATCATTATTGTAAATGAATTTTTCAAAGTAATAATGGCATTAAATTTGAGTTAAGATTGAACACGTTCTACGCAAAATCTCTCAATCAAAGCTGGTAAATATTTTCATAATCTTTCTATAGTAACACATTACAGTCTGTATGAATGTCTCAAAGCCGAATCAAAATTAAACAGAAACTTTTAAAGAATATAAAAAAATACATCTGGAATTATTCTATTCTACATTTCTTTAATAGAGATGCTGCCATGCTTTAACGCAAAAACTATAAGAACTTTAAATTACAAGAACTAATAAAATTACTTTAAAAAAAATTCATGGTAATTAAATAGTTTAATTTTCTTACCAAAACGTTTACGAATCCTTTGAAAAGATTGTAAACAATACAATCACTTTCCGTTAATAATAATGAAAATAGATTGCAGATAAATAAGGCGAGATAATTTTTAAGATTCCGTAAGAAAGGTAACCTTTCGTGCAAATTTAATGTCGTCCACTAATTCTAGCAAAGTAATAGACACAGCTAATAACAAAAAGCATTTTCAGTACTCTACTCCAACTGCACAAATCGGCGTGTTATATTGATAGTTATTGATTCTGTTCTATTTGTTCTTCTTTTGTTTAATGATATCCATTTAAAATGTGCATATTCTTAACGATTTCTAAAAAGGTATAATATTACGACGCGCTTTTTCATACACAAAACATTTTCTTTTTCCAATTAAAACGTCATAGCGACGAGCAGTCTGAAGCATCCAATAATGGTGCCACGCAACTAAATGCAATAATGAGGGTTCATAAAAAGAAGACATCGATCAATGAACAAATATCCAGTGGAAAGATGCAAATCGAGACTTCACAAGGTAATTGTAAAAGAAAACATCTGTTCGAAACACACACAAAAAGTAGACGAACTGTTAAAATAACAATCAACTAAACAAAATATATCATTCAATAATTAATTAGTAGAAATAAATGCAATATAATAATCAAGTAGTAAAAAATACTAATATTGAAAATCAATTAAAAAAGACATTTGCATAAATAATGAATGCTTCATCAGAATATTCCAGTGGTGCAGCGATGGAGGGGTTGTAATGTTCCTAAAGGATTGCTGTAAATTGAATAATAAATAGATCCCTTCCAGCACGTTTAGATTTTTATTTTTAATCCCTTTTTTTGAAAAACAATATATGTTTGAAATACCGTACGCCACATGAATAATCTTTTCACTTTTAAGTGGGAAATAAATCCCCACAGAGTTTCTCGCTACGCCCCTATAATTTTCAAATATTTATTTAAATTTCTAGTTTTTTAAATTTTACTAGGATAAACTGAAGTTAAAGAGATAAATACCAATATATTACAGTTCCTTTCCAAACATTTCACGCATTATATTCGGATTATGTGAATATATTGTTTTGGAGAAAATCTGAAATGTGTATACAACCCTCATATTCAACTCGGTGTTTTAAAGAATCTAGATAGCTCATAACTAACATCATTTGATATAATTGTCAATAAATCATATTTTTGTCATATTATCGCACAATAAATTTTCACCAATATATCCTACTTTCTGATTCTAAGCATTTAAACTCATTTATATTTTAAATAATAATGCATTCATATATAACAGCAAAATCGTATAGATATAGACCAAAGGTTCACAAACTTTTTTGTCTCATAGACCCCTTGCTATGTTTTTCGGTATAGGGTAGACCCCTGCTTAATTAATATCGAATTTTTGCAAATTTATCACCTTAAATGTCTTTTTGACAGCTAGTACTACGACTACTACTTTTAAAGAATTAAATTTATAACTAATGAAGTATAGAGTTAAAAGTTTAAAAGCATACGTTAATTAATTAAATTAAAAGTTAATTAATATATAAAATAACTGTTAAGTAAAATAACCAAGCAATGCACAATTGATTTTAAAGGGAGGGATGAATCTGGCGCTACAATAACAAATTTCCAACATTTAGTATCAAACTTGTAGATTTAACTTTAAATCTCCTCTGTTAGTAGTGTCCAGTTTCTTTTTTTTTGTTTTGGAGATTGGCGACTGCGCTGAAACTCCTTCTTACTAGGAAAAATAATTAAAAACTTCCTCAAGATATTCCATAATTCGGGACAAATAACAGATTTGCTTTTTTAAATCCAAAATTCCTGGCATCCGTTTCTAAATTTTAAAATCTTCATTGGTGCATATCGCGATCAGTTCCTGTTGTCACGTGACATTTTTTTTCAATATGACCATATAAATTCATCGCCTACTGTGGTATTGCCATAGTCAAAGTATTCTCAAACCTGGTTTCAAAATCTCAAGAAAAGGCAGTTAAATGTTGAGGTAGGTTAAAATGTGCTGACAGATTGCAGATTGGCTGGTTTAATTTGAGAAAAAATTCCGGACCTCCAGTATAATACTTCTTTAGCTTAACTGTGGAGAGAAACGCTAAAATGGTTCTTGATTTAAAAAAATTGTGCTGTCATCTTGTACGAGAAAATTAACCTCATTAAATTTTTAGTAAATAAATCTGCTAATTAAGTAAAATTTGGTTTCCCCCCACTTGATTAAATTTTCTTTTAAAATTAAAGTCACGATCTAGTTTAATGAGAGCCTCTATCACATAGACCCCCACTTACACCTCATTGACCGCCAAACTATTTTTTTGCTGACGAGGACCCTTAGCAGGTCGTTATAGACCCCTGGGTCTATATAGACCACTTTGGGAATCACTGGTATAGACCAACCACAAAAACACAACAGAAAACTCTTAAGTTTAGTATTGGGGTTAAATACAGTTTCAAGGCATCACCTTTCTCCTTTATTTTCTTATAATACTCAGCTGATATATATATACAATCTTCAATCTTATATCTATATATAACTTGCTACTGTTTTATATATATATTATATATTTGTATAAAATCTTAGTCTTAGGTATAAGAACTTGCTACTGTTTTACTAAGACAATTTTACTAAGGTTTGTATTGCCCTGCTATATTCTTACATATTGCTCAGCTTTGAAACAGATTTATAGCGATTTAGTATATGATTAATTTTTAAATAAATATATTATATCTGTTACCCACCCACTTTGCCAGGAATTTTGCAATATTTTTGGTTATTAATATTTAAGTAATATAATAGTGCTCTCAAAAAATTCTTATAAAGCTCGCCTTTTGATTTAAAACTTTAATGTAACTCAAATTTTCTGCAAGGGATATATATATTTTATCCTTTATTCGTCCAAACGTAACCTTGGGAGTCAATTTTCGCAAAAACTATTCTCTTCGGATCTCTACTCAACAAAAGAATAATAGTTGTCAAAATTTAAAGTATGTAGTTCTAATAATTCGAAACCGGTAATGTTTTATCAATAACGCCCCCTGCTACTTATTTGAAAGTCAATTTCCATATAACCAATTCTTAGCGGATTTTACTGAGCAAAAAAAAACCCCGCCAAAGTTAAAAGTCTATTTGTCTAATAATATCGAAGATCTCGTGATAAGTGAGTGGCTTTTCTCATACATATATATTCTACTTCTTTTGTCTGCACTTAAAAAATGTGCTCCTCGCTGCTTCTTTTAATTTAAGCTACATAATTATAACAGCTTTAACACATTCAATTTTTCATAACCTTTTCCTTACCCTGTACGGGAGAGATGTCAAACTCGCGACCCACAACGAGCTTTTTTGCGGCCCAGCCAGTATATTGGCACATAATATAAAGAGTGTTTTTCAGGTATAGAAGTTTAAGTTGGCATTACTTTCAAGATGGCGACCGATTTAACAGCTGTCAAGTGATTTATTCTCAATTTGGTTTGGCAATTCATCAAAACGATCATCAAGCAAGGCGTAGATTCGTCGAATGGGCCCAAAACGAGATAGCCGTTGTTCTCCATTTTCATAAGCGAATTTTGTTTAGCGATGAAGCGCACTTCTGGTTGAATGGCTACGTCAACAAACAAAACTGCCGCATTTGGGTGAGCTAATCCACAAGTGTACGTCAGAAACACCGTTACATCCAGAAAAACTAACTGTTTGGTGCGCTTTATGGGCTGGTGGAATCCTTCTTCAAAAACGATGAAGGCCACAACGTTACAGTCGATGTTGATCGGTGCCATGATTACTAACTTTTTTCATTCCTGAATTGAACAATCATGATGTCAGGAGCTGTGGTTCTAAAATGAAGACGGCGCAACATGTCACGGAGCTCGTGCCACAATCGATTTATTGAAAGACACGTTTGGTGACCGCCCTAATTTCACGTTTTGGACCTGTGAATTATTTCCAAGATCTTGTGATTTAACACCCTAAAATATTTTCTGTGGGGCTATGCAAAGTCATTGGTCTATGCGGATAAGCCACAAACGCTTGACCATTTGGAAGACAACATTCGCCGTGTTATTGCCGATATACGGCCACAAATGTTGGAAAAAGTCATCGAAAATTGGACGTCCAAATTGGACTTTCATCCAACCCTGTGGCCGTCCTATGCCAAAATCCTATTTAAAATGTAATGCCACAAGATTATCTTTCGAATAAAAAAAGTTCATGTCAATCGAATAATACATCGTTGTTTTATTGCAATTTAATGTTCTATTAACCTCTAAAAAAACACCCTTTATAATACATGCTTATATACATATATATGTTAGTAAAATACACTCTTATAAACTTAATTTTGTTTTATATTTGTATTTTTGCAATATCCTTTAACGCTAAATTCTTTTAGCACGAAACAAGAATATTTCAGTCCTCTCGGTTTCATATTAAACGATTTTCACTGTAGTTCAAAATTGCGAGGTTCGTCGCCGATAGCTTTTACACTGCTTCTAATGCTTTTTTAAATGCGGTGTTAATAACAAATCAATCAACTTTTTCAGAGTAAGGGCTACTTCTAATGTTTTTTTAAGATGTTGCGGTCCACACAGTGGCGTAGATGTGGCTATTCTGTATTTAAATTGTATGTTTTCTTTCCCTAACACTTGTTTCCGACATTGTACCCATCTTTTAAAATGTCAGATTACTACGTTTACTACAAAAACACAAGAAGCACAAAATTATCCAGTTTAATGCTATGATCGACTGCTAGACCGAGGAAGTATACGATATAGCGAGCAGAAAACATATGTGAACCAATGAATCTGAAACTGTCGTGTGTTTTTAATTTGTTAGCTGCAGAGTCACGCGCCATCGTTGGATATAACAACAACACAAGAAAAAATCCCGTGAAAGCGCGGGGTGTGGGAGGATGTTTCAACAGCCAATACCTTGCCATCACGGGAAAAGCTGTCATCAACAGTTACTCTCCCCTTCGGTCGGCATGTGGAGAAAAATTAATTTATACTGTTAGCATTACAGTGACCGTTTTTTAACCCTACAGTGACAGTGGACGTGAAAAGCGTGATTGTACGCTTTCAATGAAGGTACCTTTGTCATCTGCTCATTTATCGAATCATTTGCTTTAAGCAAACACAGTCGCATCGATTGTGAAAAGCCGATTTTCCAGTCTAGCTGGCGTCGGTGTTCCATAAATATGTGTTTTCAGGATGCTTGTCTTAGGTCTTCGTGAAGGCGATTACATCAAATAGTCTAGGCCAGTGGTTTTCAAACATTCAACTTATGGAACCAGTTGAACTTGAAGGTGTTTTCGTGGAACCCCTAGAACAAGAAAGTTTTTTCGTGGAACTCCATTCCCCACACATACTAAGAAAAATTCTGCTTAAATTTATATTTTAAGGTAGAATCTATTGATATGTTAATAAGTTGTTTTATCTCTTTCACTACCAGAGGCGTAGCTACAGCCGTATCAATGATACAGGACAACCAAGCTACAGGGGTCCCCACTTGCATAAGTAGAACATTCCTAAAATGTCAAGTAGTCCCAAGAAGGCCACCCAAGGAATTTTGATGCAGGGCCCACTCAGGAGTAGATACGACATTTTTTATTGTAGGTGTTTTTTTCAGCAAATGCACAATTAAGTGCATTTTCCAACAAAAATTATTTAGTTTTGCAAGACTTTGCGCTAACGAGTACAAAATTATCTCGTGGAACCCGAGATAGTAAACAATAGAATATTCATAATTTAGAGTAGGGAGTATATATATATGACTCTAGAGTAGGGAGTATATATATATATATAAAGATAAAACATGTGTCTTGATATTTTCTTTTATTATATTATAATAAAAGCTTAAAAAGAGTGTTTCAAAATGAAATGATATATGAATAAAATGTTTAGTTTTAATGAATAGGGGATGAGCTTTAGATACTTGTAATTACAAAAATTTCATAGAGAACGTGAATCTATTTTGTATTTGTATACATATTATTAAATTTTTTTTTTTTTAATAGAACTCGTGGAACTCCTGAGTATGCCTTGTGGAACCACTGGGTTCCATGGAACACAGTTTGAAGACCACTAGTCTAGGCGGTCCACCTGTCGTTCGCGATCGACTTGATGCATTTATCTGCAGTATAGGATGAAAATTTTGATGAGACAGTTCATTCCCACAAGAGCCTAAGTGACAAACATTGACGATGATACTATAGATGTGCTTTTAATTTCAGTAATATCACAAGCCATGAACTATATACCTGTTTTAAACGTAGTCCAAACGCAATAGGTGTCGAAGATAAATCAAACCGCCCAAATGAAGGGCAAAAAAGGACCCGACACAATTTGAATTCAGCTTCAGTGACCTTCACATTGCCGGTCCGCCAAAGCTGTTTGTGACTCTTCTTCCTTGACTAACCTGTGCTGTCAAAAAAAAGCGATGGTTTTATATTCATGATAAATTTTAGTAGCCAAGGCGTGTCAATAATCATAAAAAATATGCAATGCTTGCTGGCACTATGGCTAAAGTAAATAATGCGTGTGCCCTCATCCATATTAAAATACCTAGGTTATGCCCCATAAATTTGGTCACGAGAACTTATGCAAATATAGGCAACATTTTACTGTGAATTCCAGGTTCAGGGAAAAGAATTGCAAGGCCAATACCACAATCTTGCAAATAGGTTGATTTGTTTGTAATATAGATTATAGGAGTAATATCCAAAAATATTGACATATAATAAGATAAAGTATCAACTGTCGAGAATTTATTAGCTTAAAAATCAATTGAAGAGTATTCTCAAACATTTCACTATCACTTCAGGAATATAAAAATTTAAGAAAATGTACAATGATTTCTACTGGTATGTCTCAAAATTAATGTACAATGAAATACGTTTAACACGAAAATGCTTAAGACGAAATATCAGATAACACGAAGTAATACAACGGTTCCGACGAACTACTGTGCATTTCCATGCGTTTTTTTCTCTTAACACGAAACGGAAAACGTTTAACGTGAAAAGATTTCCCTTCTGGGAGAGAACAAAATACGGAAAACACCAACCGCACAGGTTCATCATTGGAAGAATTCGTTGCAGTAGATGATGATAATGTGTGCACAGCCCCCAATTATGGCAGGCAAAGACATTTTGGAGTGTGTTCATATCTCAAAAAATATAATTGATACATATTCCGACGACGAAAATGAGATGAATATTGCTGCACCAGATCCCATGTCATCCGAAATGAGGAACATCATGTAAAGTATGCGCAGTTACTTAGGCACATTCCAATGGAGAAATGAATAACAAAATGGAAGACATTGAACAATTTGATGGTAAGAAAGGACGCAATGAAAAAGTATCAGACTATTTACCAAAAACTCAATAAATGTTTCGTTTTTTCAAAACCTTGAAAATTTTGCATTTGATTTCATTTTGATTGTTTTTGCTTTATTAAATACATGTGTATATGTACAAATCCATGCAAATGAAATGTACTTTAATAAACTTAATTCTGTTGAAAATATGGTTTTTTTTTTTTTTTTTTTTTTGCAATATCCTTTAACCCGAAAAAATATTTCAATCCCTTCAGTTTCGTGTTAAACGATTTTCACTGTATATATCCAGTTATTCTTGTCTGTTCTCCAGTATACATTTTCATCCAATTGTTGCTGGGATCCTTTTCTTAGCTTTGTTTTCAAAATTTTATGTTTGTCTTTATGGTTGTTCTTTTTAATGGTTTTAAGTTTGTTACTATTTCTTTTTTTATATCACTCATTTTTTTTATTATACCAGGTCTCGTTTGCATTTTTCAAAATTTGAACTTCGTCAGTTCTGTGGGATATTTAATACTAAAGTATTGATATTGTTTAATGACAATATATATATATTCTCTAAATAAAAATGTCTAAAAGTCAATTAAAATCGTGAACAGGTTATCAGTGAAGCACAATGCCAATTTTTTAGGATAAGTGAGATATCCTTGAGGTATTCGACTACGTTCGGAACCTTGATTTTAAAAAAGAGCATAAATGGATAATTTTCAGGATATGTAGTGTTACTTATATTAGAATACATGTATAAAATTTCTTTAAGGACATTATGACAAAAAAATTTATTTAAATACAATATTTTGGCAAAAAATTAAGTTAGAATGACCTTTTTTCAAAACGTTCTCCTTTTATAAAAAATGTTTCTATAATAATAATGTTTTGCTCATATACAATAAAGACTTCTCCAGAGTCTAAACTAGGAGTTTTGAAAAATTCACATTATTTTCAGAGTTGCTACGAATTGAAATAATTATCGGTGTTTTTTTATCTTAAAATTTCTCCCTCTGTTGTAGAAAAATATGATAAATCCACTTCTAAGTTATATATTTCAAAAATTCTAGTTCAGCCTCTGTACAGAGGTCTGAGCTATATACAGGTAAAATATTATTATAATAGAAGAATTTTTCATAAAAGGAGAATATTTTGAAAATGGGTCATTCAATATTCATTTTTTGTCAAAATATTGTACTTAAATTTTTATTATAATAATATTCTTAAAAGAATTTTATATACGTTTTCTAATTTAAGGGACACTAAATATTATAAGTATTATCCATTTATACGCTTTTTCAAAATCACAGTTCCCAACGTAGTCGGATACCTTTAAGTAAGTCGTGATTCAAATATCAATAGTAATTGACACATTTCTCTCTCTCTGTATATATATATATATATATATATATATATATATATATATATATCAATATTATAACTTTATCAGCCAACGCTGATGATATCGATGTGATTGCTCTTACCCTCCGTGCTCTGAAAGAGGTATTTCTTGCCCTTAATATTGCAGCAAGTCGAATGGGTCTTGTTAAAAATTGGAAAAAAAAGATTAAATATATGCTATTTTAAAAAGACAGAATCCCAAAGCCTTATCTTGAAATAGATTCATATAAATTTGAAACAGTTAAAAGAGTTTTACCTACTTAGAATTCATTATTACCTCTGATAACAGAATATGTCATGAAATCCAGAACCGATTATGCCTGGCAAATAAGGTTTCTTATGGATTGGGAAGGTTGTTAAAATCTAAATTTCTTTCAAGAAACACAAAATTTTTAACTTACAAAACTCTTATTAGACCAGTTCTGACATATGTATCTGGGACAATAACAAAACTGATAGAAAATCGAAGAGCATACTTTTGAGAGTAAAATACAATAGCTCGTGAAGATACGATTTTGAATTATATAATTTATAAGCAACCTAAAAAAGACACACACACAGCACTAAATATTTATAACAAGCAATGTAAAAAAAAATTAGGTCTATTCCTACTTAGGTCAACAAAGAAAATTTTTATATATTTTAGTTACTTTTTATTAAATACTTACAATTCATATAAAAATGTATATACATATGAAAGAATCCCAATTTTAAGTGATAAAGTAGAAAGCGATTTTCCTTGAGTTTTCAATTTTCCTTTTTATATATGGCATTGGACTATTTTTTGAAACAATTTATATTCATTAATTAAATTTAATTATTCTAACAAAATAATATAGTATAAAAGAAATCGCATTCTCATAAATTAGTCCATTCCAGGTAGGATTCGAACCCTTGACCTTTGGATTGGAAGTCCAACGAGCTATCTATCGCGCAACAGGAACACAGCGAATGATTTTCCTTTCTTTTTTTTTTTTTTTTTTTTGCTGTTGGACTATTACTTTTGTTTATTAATTTTTTAATTTAATTAATGAAGTAATATTTCAAAAAACTGTATTAACATCAAGTGTCATGCCTAATAAATTTTTAAAAATTTATTTGAACTTGAATGGGTGAATAGAAAGTATTTTATTAACGATTGAAAATTTGAACAAGATATATATCTTCTATATTAATAAAGTAAAGTTTAAGCGCGTGTGTTTCACCTCTACAGCCCAAACTAAGCAACTCAGAAGTATGAAATTTGGCACATAATTATTCTAGGTCCTGATGATGTGCACTACGAAAGAGTTTTTTTTTCGAAATTCGCTTTAGATTTTTTTAAATTAAATTTTTAAACGATTTTTCCATTTTTTTCTTCAACAACTGGGTTTTTAGTTCGTTGTTTTGGCAACAGTCTTATCTGTTTTGCTTATCCATTTTATTATTCCAAACCATTTTTACATTCAACGTATTTTATCCTTTTACGTAATTTCAAAAAAAAAAGATGTAATTTAATTAATGTTATAATTTTTACTATATATATATTCTAGGTTACTTCATATTTATTTGTTTATTTTATTCTTGTTTAAATTTTTTATACTTCAAAATTTCCTTCAAAATTAGGGTTTAAGTTTTCTTTTTTAGATAACCCTTTGATTTAAATTATTTATTTTAGTTTGTACTAATTTTATTTTTTTTCCAGTTGAAGGCTTCCAAAATGTTATTTATGATAATATTTTAGGGAAATGGTTTATGATAGATGTTTTTCTTTTAATTTATCTATTTCAGATTATTTCACTCATAGTTCCCATAGCTGAAACATACTACTGTTATTACTTTTCTGTTATAATTTTTATTTACATTTTCATTCTTTCATTTGTATTTACCTTTTAGCATGTTAATTTTCTTTTTTGCATTCATATATATGTTTTTGTGAAATTATTCTTTTCTGTGAAGCGAAATTGCAATATGAACACTCATTAAAAAATTATTTTTCAATTTTGGGTACACTGTTCTGCAATGGTTCTACCCTCTTTAAACTATATTATGCTTGCAAAAAAAAGCTCAATTTTATTCATTGTGCACAATGAACGATTTTTCTTTCTATATATGCTGTTGGACTGTTTTTGTTTGTTTCTCTGATTTGATTCTCTTTTGGCCAGCAGCTGCTGCACCTAGGGCCTTTTCCTGGAAGTAAGTTTTCACTGTGTAATCAATTGAAAACAAACGTACATACATTAATTTATGATGTAACTATTTAAATTGTGATGCACCAAATTATTAATGAATTACACATATTTTTATTCAACATCGTCTATATATGTATACTAATAAAACAAACAGTTTGTGTGTTTCAGCTGTACCGGCATAGCTAAGAAACCCAGAAGTCTGAAACTTGGCATGTAGAAGCTGTAGGTCATTATCCTGAACACTTCAAAGAATTTTTTTTCGAGATTAGCTTTAGATTTTTTTTTAAATTCAATTTTTAAGCGATTTTTCAGCTAAATGGAGATATGTCATCAGACGTGCCAAGTCAACTTTGCGGAAATTAATGTTAAAAGCAGTTTTTTTGGGTATTTTAGCACATTTTATTGTTAATGTATTTATTTATAGTTTTTTTAACTCTTTGTGGTGGAATTACATTCGTTTTTCGAAAAAGTTGACGTAAAAAAAATGTTCTTTCTAAATTTCATTTTTTGGATTTGCAACACAAATATGATAACATTAGATTTCCCATGTCTTAGGATATGAATTGTTTCGTATTAAATTAATACTATAATTTCTATTTTAGTTTCACACAGTTTTATGTTTGTTTATTTTCCAAACTGTAATTATTTCTTGCTTATTGTAGTTTAAATTATGATACCGTGACTCAAGTTTTTAAGTCAAAAAATGAATTGTGAAGCTTTTTGTAAACAGAAGCTTAGATAATGTGGTACTTATGTATTAGCGTCACCACAGGAAAATTGGTGCCATGCGAATCACACCTTGATACCATTTGGCTGCGGTGATAATTGTACGTACGTACTGATAATAATTACTTATTTTTTAACACAAATATCAGTGGATTATTTTAGACAATGAAATTCACTTCTTACCTGCTTTTATTCCTATGTTCAAAAATAATAATAATCTGTTACAAAAAACTTTATTGCTTTTCTTTGTTCAACGACAAGTTCTAAATCTTGCTTATTGTAACAATAAAGTTGAAAATCCTAGCTAGCAGTATAACAAAACGAGAATATAGTGATAAATTAAACTGATGGAAAAACAGATTGTTGCTGAAATAAAACGCTTTTTTCAAGAATTCATTAACGCAGTACTTTTTTCTAAAAAAAAGTTACCGATGAGTGAAATTTGGAAATTTTAACTTAAAAATTAATCCCTTAAAAAAATTTAAACTTTAATTAAAAAAAATTTGTCAACACAAGTTTATTCTAAGCGAAGATCAAAGCTGCTAACTTGGAGTTATTTTGAATATTCACATTGGTGCGATAAAACGCAAGTACCAACATTTCCTTTTCATTCCATCCGTATTTTTATCACCACAGCCAAAGTGGCACTTTTTTTCACAAAAATTTGACTGATTTTTTTTTCTTTTTCCTATAAAACTCGTAAGAATCTATTGTTTTGATATCGCAAATTTTGCTGAGGTGACGCCGATACGTAAGTACCCTTTTCTTCTATTGTCAAATTCCATTGTAACAAAGGAGTAGAAAAATGTAACTGAAAGAAATGACAATTAAAACTAATTGGGATTAACAGATTGCCAATATTGTGTGATTTAAGCTCTTTTTTGTATTATCAATCTAGGGCTGTGCTTGGGCTGATATCAAGGTAGTAAGCTCCAAAGTAAGTAAAGCTTGAAATTAAATCATTGCCTGAATATCGGTACACTTTAGTGTTACGTCTTACCTACTTCCAACCTAATAGCGTGACAATTTGGTCTAGAAAAGCTTATTGTTCTTCTTTTGTTGGTTAATTCCATGTTTCATCAGTTGCAAAATAGTACAAAATTATAGCTGACTAGCCATTATCCACCCGCTTCAGTGTGTATTTCACGTTGTATAAATAAATACTGTTTGCATATTCATAAATTTTTGATATCTAGCATTAAGGATTTGATTGTATTGAAAAATATATTTATAGCTGTAACTCTCGCCTCTTGATATAAAAATGTCAGAATTAAGAATTTCTAATAATATCTAAAATAGAAGTAAAAAGATTTTTTGCGCTCGCTTAACCCAATAATCAAGTGAATTTCCACAAAAGCAACTTTAAATGGATCTCTACTTCGTAAAATAAATATATGTGCTAAATTTCAAGTCTAAATCTAAAAGAGCCAAAACGGAATTTTTAACATCAATTCCTCCGGAGCATTCTTGGCGGATTTCAATTCAACAAAAGAAACATGCTAACTAAATTTTATTATTATGGTCCAGAAGTGATAAAAGTATTTATTTTGATATAAGGATCAATTTGTTACTACCAAACGTGCATAATAAAATCATTAAAAAATATGCATAGAAAAATTTATTTATTACTATATTCTCTTTTTGTTATATTGCTAGCTAGGATTTTCAACTTTATTGTTACAATAAGCAAGATTTAGAATTTGTCGTTGAACAAAGAAAAGAAATAAAGTTTTCTGTAACAGATTATTATTATTTTTGAACATAAGAAAAAAAGTAGGTAAGAAGTGAATATCATTGTCTAAAATAATCCACTGATATTTGTGTTAAAAAATAAGTCAGTATTTACGTATAATCGTCACCGCAGCCAAATTGACGCCTCATGAATCACACAAAAATCTGACTGATGTTATATAAAATATGTTAGAATCGTTGTTGCTTTGGTATCAAGAAAACTTATAACGAAAAAATGTTATAACGGATTATTGCTGAAATAAAATTGCTTTTTACACGAATTCATTAACGCAGTAAAAAAGAAAGAAATGTTCACTTAAAAATTAAGCCCTCAAAAAAAATGTAATGCAAACGTAAGTTTATTCTAAGTGAAGGGCTTGGCGTCAAAAACAGATTTTCGAGTAATAGTTTATATTCCGTTCCACCTTTGAAGAACAGGTCGACTAACAAATGCAAATCACCAAATTGGCTGAGTAAAAAAAAAATGCGCGTGAAAAATTTAATTTTTTTTCATTATAAGTACATATCTTTAATTCTATAAGTTCGTTTATTACATCCGTTAAGAAAACAAATATTTCCTTAATATTTGTGAAAGATTTAGTTGCTTTTACTCCATTAGCATTATTTTATAGCTTATAATATAAATTATTTGCAATACATTTAAATGTCGTTATAAAATAGAATTCTGAAACTCATTGAAAAATTGATCTCTTAAAATTTACTATCCTTCGTAAAACTTTCAGTTTTTTTAAAAATATCTCGATGTGTACTTTTGAAAAATTACGCTACTGACATATGCGAACTTTTTAAACACGTGTGTTTGTGTGTGTGTTTCATTTTTTGCGGCCAAACTAAGCAACCTATAAGTATAAAACTTGGCACATAAATACAAAAAAAGGTCATAATGCAATGCACTATGAAAAGTTTCTTTTTGAAATTCGCTTTAGATTTTAAAATTCAATTTTTCTACGAACTTCTGATAAGTCACTCCTGTATAAGTTTGTAAATATTAATGTTTCAAACTGTTTTTGGATGATAGTTTCATATTTTATTATAAATATATTCATTTAAGGTTGTATTTAGTTGTTTTTTAATTCTTTGTGGTAGAATTGCAATTGTTTTTCTAAAAAATTGTCCTATAAAAAGTGCTTTTTCTAAAATTTTTTTTAGTTTGGTAACACTCTTTTGTTTACAGTTGATATAGCGATGTCGACAGAAGTGAATTGTATTTTCTTAATTAAGCATATTTTATCCTTTTCTGGAATTTCAAACAAAAGGGATGAAACTTTGTTTAATTCAAAAATGCTAATGGACTTTCAGAAATGAAAATATAAGTTTTTGCCACTATGGGTAATACCAAAGTTTGCTCAATGTTTTGTACGTGTGTGTGTGTGTGTTCTGGATACAGTTTCATATTAAATCAGGATATTTTGTTTTTAAAAAATGCTGTGATTTTAGATAATAATAGAATCTATTTTCTGCAAGGCTGTTTCTTTATTTTAATGCTCATTAAATTTGTGCATTTTTATTTTTATGCATGATTATTTCTGATATATTATTGTGGTTTATAGTACTACATGTTGATTGTGTAATAGAACAACTACCCTTCTTGCAAGGCCTAACTTAATTACTGTACTGGCTAATTTTATACATATTTTCATACCATCTGATAGCCACAATTTAGTGCACACAAAACATGCGAAATCAGAGTTGGAGTTATTTTGAATGTTGGCATTGGTATGACAAAATGTAAGTAACATTTCCTTTCATTAAAAAAACCAAAATGTAACTTTTTTTCTCATATAAAAAATCTGTTTTGATATCAATGTGCAAATTTTGCTGCGGTGATGCCAATACGTTAGTACGCTTTTCCTTTATTGGCAAATTCCATGTTTTTCCATTGTAACAAGAAAGTAGAAAAATGTATAAAGAAAATGACATTCAATTCAAACTAATTGGGATTAACAGACTGTCAATGCATCGCTCTTCAAGATAAGCCTACTTTTTATTTCAATAACTAAATCAAATTAGTTTGATACACATTTTTGTTTCGCGCATTAATCTAATTTTGTCATTTCTTTTTCAGTTTAAAAATTTCTTATTTATTTTTTGTGTAGTCACAATGGTATTCGTATTGTAATTTCTATTTTGATTTAAGGTAGCGTAACGTTTATTCTTTTTTCATGTTCACCTATAAATGTTTACAGTTGATTTTTGTGTATTGTTTCTGGTTTTAGATTTAATTAGGTCTTCAATTTTTTAAAATAAAGAATGTGAAATTTTTGAAAGCAACATTCAAGTTATCAGAAATTCTTAACCTGGAAAAGAAATGGGACAACTTTAAATCTAAAACTCAAAACAGAACGAAAGTATCAAATGTATACATATAAAGGTTTAAAATGAAAAAAAGAATAATAAACATGACACAAGCCTTAAACATAAGTTAGAAATTTTTAAACTGAAAAAGGAACCACAGAATTGAATCTAAACCAAGAAATGATTCGGAATAATCAAATAAAATATAAGCAAATTAGAAATGTATATTAAACTAATTTAATTCAGTTATTGAAAAAATATAAAATACGCTTAGCTGGAGGACCACAATGCCTCTTCTTACCAGAAAAATACATAAATCAAAAAACTTATAACGAAAAAAAATGTTATAATGGATTGCTGAAATAAAATTGCTTTTTACAAGAATTCATTGACGCAGTAAAAAAGAAAGAAATTTTCACTTAAAAATCAAGCCCTCGAAAAAAATTAAAACTTGAATGCAAACGTAAGTTTATTCTAAGTGAAGGGCTTGGCGTTAAAAACAGATTTTCGAGTAATGGCTTATAGAAAACAAACATTTCCTTAATATTTGTGAAAAATTTAATTGCTCTTATTCCATTAGCATTATTTTATATAAGTAAGCTTATAATTTAAATTATTTGCAATACATTTAAATAGCTGCATTTTTTAATGTTCGTTATGTTCGCCGTATAATGCACATCCTCTTTTTTACGAAGAAACCTGAAATGTACGTATGCAATGCTCTCATTATTCCAAGGTATAGAAAAAAATAGTATACTTCTATATAGAATTACAACCCTTTAAGTTCATAAGGAGTGTCATTTCCCATAGCAAAAACATATTACTGCTATTACTTTTCTGTTATAATTTTTATTTATATTTTCCTTCTTTCATTTCTATTTACCTTTTTAGCATGTTCAGTTCCTCTTACATTCAAATATATATTTTTATGAAAGCATTTTCATAAAAAGCAATATGTAAATTCAAATGTAAAGCAATATGTGTATTTCATAAAAGCATATGAAAGCAAAGTGTTTCAATGTGAACACTCATTAAAAAATTATTTTTTAAATTTTGGGTACATTGTTCTACAATGGCTCTACCCTCTTTAAATTATATTATGCTTGCAAAAAAACTGAATTTTATTTATTTAAACCTTGATACCAAAACCACAAAAATTCTTAACGTATGTGTAAAAAACAAATCGGTAAGATTTTATTGGAAAATGGCTTCAATATGGCTGCGGTGACGCTAATACGCAAGTACTGATAATAATTACTTATTCTTCAACGCAAATATCGGTGGATTTTTTAGACAATCTTCACTTCTTACCTGCTTTTATTCTTATGTTCAAAAATAATAATAATCTGTTACACAAAGTTCCTTTCTGATAGAAAAAACTTAATTGCTTTTCTTTGTTCAACGACAAGTTCTAAATCCCACTTATTGTAACAATAAAGTAGAAAATCCTAGCTAGCAGTATAACAAGAAGAAAATAGTACTAAATTAAACTAATTGCTATTAACGGATTGGCAATATTTGTAAACTACCTTCCATTTATGTCAATTATTTAACCAGATTTCTACATGTTGCTTTTCGGTTTGAATTAATGTTATAATTTCTACTATATGCTAGGTTACTTCGTATTTATTCATGTTTAAATTTTTTATATTTAAGAATTTCCGTGAGTGTTTGTTCAGCACTGGTTGTGGTAATTTCATCAAAATTAGGGCTCAATTTTTCTGTTTTAGATAACCTTTTAGTTTAAATTAATGCTGTAATTTCTATTTTAGTGTCGCCCATTTTTATGTATGTTTATTTTCTGAACTGTAATTTTCTTACTTATTGTACTTTCAATTATGTGATACCGTGACTCAAAAGTTAAGTTTTTAATCCAAAAAATGATTTAAGCTTTTTGTAAACAGAAGCTAAGTTAATCTAATTGCTATTAATTGTTTGGCAATATTTGAAAAAAACTACCTTCAATGTATGTCAACAATTGTTATTAATCAGATTTTAGCATTGTTGCTTTTTTTTACCTCATAGTTTTTAAACCAATAAGTACTCATCAAGATCTTCACAGAAACTATGAATGGGGTTAAATGCTAAGCAAAATAATTTTCTTTTGCACTTTAAAATTCAGAAATAATGCAATTTTTGTCGTGCTGCATCATGGTTTAACTTCCCTTCTTACAATCTGTTCTTCATATAGATTTTTAAAGATTTTACATACGTGCATTTCTATGACATTTTCTTTGGTTGAAAAGAAAAAAGATTATTGCTTTTCTTCCTTCATCAGCAAATACTATGTTCTCATCATTAAAGGAAAACATCAGATGCTGATCTGTGTTCATCAGATTTTTTGTCGCATGGCATCTTGCATCTCAATTTTGCTTTTAACATTCTTCAAATATATAAATACATTTATACCATTTGCGATCGAAAAGTTTTTGAGGGAGAAAGATGCAGTTTGATACAATTTTTTCATATTTCTCTTTGGATTTCTGTAAAATTCAGTGTTGATGTGATTTTACGTCTCATGCATCACGGTTTAACTTTGCTTCTGATAATATGTTCCTCATTTAGTTTTATGAAGATCATATACTTACTGTTCATATATTCTTACTTACTGATCATATATATACTGTTCATATATAATATATATATTTCAATTATCACTATAATTATCATTGTATTTCCTCATTTGTTTGTTCTTTGCAACAGAATAACAAATATTTTTTTAACTAAAATATTGCAAAAAAGTATTGTTTAAAAAATTAATTTTTTATCAACAGGGTTTATTATTTCTCTCATTAGGTTCATTATGGGGTTTTTTTAACGTAGGTCTGTTTTAGGTAGTTCATTTTAGTTCTTACTAATTTAATTTTTTCCCTATTGTATTACATCTGAATTTTATATTAAATGTAATATAGATGTTAGATAGTATAACTTCCATTTCTCATGTGATAGTAATTTAATGCTACAGAAAATTTAATTTATGCTTTATTAGAATGTAGGCTTATTTTATCTATTTTTTACAATTTTAGTTTGTACTAATTTTATTTTTTCCAGTTGAAGGCTTCCTAATGTATGTAAATTATGTTAATATTTTAAGGAAATGGTTTGTAACATAATTTTTTCTTTTATTTATATTTTCATCCTTTCATTTCTATTTACCTTTTTAGCAAGTTAATTTTCTCTTATATTCAAATATACGTTTTTATGAAATCATTCTTATCTGAGAAGCGAAATTGCAATGAGAACACTCATTAAAATATTTTTTACTTTTGGACACACTGTTTTGCAATGGCCATTTTTTAATTTAATAAATGAATTTACATTTGAAAAAACTGTATATTACCCACTGTCATCCACTATAAGTTAAAAATAAATAAAAGCAATGTCCATATATATTGTGGTTCATTATTAATTGCCATCCTTATTTTCTATGCCTTTTATGATACTTCAAGCATTCTCTAAAGTTACAAAAGTAATTTTAATTTCAAAATATTCTTTCATTGTTTTACTAAACATAATATAATTTTGTATTATATTTTTTCGTTTACATACCACTTATGAAATTCATTTTACATGCATATGAAAATAATAATCAAAACATAATTAGCTATATAATACTTTTGAAAAATATAATAAAACTGATAATTTTTATTTTTTTTAAAAAAAAGGATAGTTTAAAATGTTAAACAAAAATAAAATAGACACTTTTATCAATTTTATTTGTCATGTTTTACGTTAATTTTGTCAATGCGCATATGAGTGTTAGCATATTTTAATTCTGAAAAATATATACTATTTCTTAAAACTGCAATAGCCTGTGCAACACAAAGAAATTTCGAAAAAGTATATTTTACGGAAGCTTTTGCTTATATAAGTACAGAAAGCCCGTGCAACGCCGGGCCATACAGCTAGTATTTATATATAGGGAGAGAGTGAACTAATAGTAGGAATTGGATGGGGCTCATGTAATTCGAATGCCAAATGATAGTGTTGTCAAAATGATAGTGCAATTCAAAGTCACTGGGATTCAGAAGCGTGGAAGACCAATGCTGAGATAGGCAGACTCGTTTGGATTATAAACGAGACTTTGGGATTATAAACGAGAAAATTTGGAGAACAAAAGCCATTATGGAGGAATCTTCAAAGGAAGGCACTGGCCCAAGAGTCCCACATATGATGATGATGATGAGATCTCATTATTGAAGAAAGCTCAGAATATAAACAAATAGATTATGACTTAATATGTTCCAAAACATTTACAGTCTGGACTCTGCTGAAGAAAACCAGATATCACGCTTTACAATCAAAGTAACATACGACTATTTTCTTGTAACAAATATCCATGAGTTAGGCCACTCGAGCAATTAAAATGCACATACAGAACCTTTAATAAAATCTTTATTTAGAAATGAGTTACAGTATCATAGATACACAAAAGAAAACGAATGAGTCAAGTAATTAAATAGATATCCTTGAAATTTTCATACTACAACAGCTATTTAAGTCTGAATGCTTTAATATGCTTTAATTAATATGATACTTAAATCTTTCTATCAAACATTTTTCCTTACTGCTAAGGGCAGAAAATAATTAATCATAAAATAAACAAAAGATAATCTGCTTTGTTAAGTAAAGTGATTGCAAATGCTCTATTCTATGATGTCACACAGTCATCCTCATAAATTATTTATTACGATGCATGATTTGCGATCTCAAAGTGGATGTGTCACGCTAATTGGAAACGGTAAAGAGAACTAAAAATTAAAAAAAACTAATAAATAAGTAATGATTTTTATTAATAAAATGAAATTTGTGTGTTCCAAAGAACACTATCTAATGTATTATTCAAAAGTTGGTGGTAAAAGAAAATTTTTAATTTTAAAATGAATTATCTATGAAAAATGGTTTCCAAAAATAAAAATAATATTCTTTTGCTAAAGATTTCTGTATACGAATATAATTTGTGTTTCATTATATTATCCAATTAATTTAATTTATAACAAGTTAAATTAATCGATTAATTTAAATGTCGATAGTTCTGCTTATTAAGTCTTCAACAAGTAAATATTATAATCCGACAAAAAAAAATTTTTTTATGTTGATTTGGTCGAAGTTGCCATCATTATTATTTTTAAGTGTTTTCTAATGTTAAAAAAGAAAACTTTTGTAAAATTTAAGCCCTATTTTATCCTTTTTTTTATATATGTACTGAACTGAACTCAGTGGCGCGACAGCCCATGAGGGCCAAGGCCTATTGTACCTATATCAGTATACGTGACCTTAGGCGCTGGGGTGCACGTGCAGATGTTTCGTTCAAATAGTTAGTCTGAAGCGAATAATATCAATATTAATTGCTAACTATAAATAATTATTCAAATAAAATTTTCTACTCCGAATATATAACTTGAAGAGAATTTGGTTTTTACATACAGTAAAATCCGGAGTATATAACGCTGACCCCCTATTTTATGAAGAAACCTGAAATGTATGCAAGCAATGATAGTATGTTTTGAAGTCATATTATTCCATGCATTATCCGTTTTTGAAAAAATAGCATTATTTAACGAACTGCAACTTACCAAGTTCATAAGGTTACGTCATTTATTTTAAATAAACAGTATTCCGATATATGTAGATGTCTAATTTTTTTATGTTGATCCCTGTTTGTTTCTTTTATTTTTCAATTTTCACGATTATATATATATATACATATAGTTCACTCTCTCCCTATATATATTCTTTATTTATCTTGTTCAAATTTTCAATCGCGAGTGTTAATAAAATACTTTCTGTTTATCCATTCAAATTCAAATAATTTTTTTTTTATTTGTAGTGGCTTAAACTTGGTGTTAATATATTTTTTCAAATATTAATTCATTAATTAAATTAAAAAATGAATAAATAGTAACAAACAAACATAACAGTCCAACAGCTTACATAAAAGGAAAAACGCTCGTTTTGTCCCTGTGGCGCAATCGATAGCGCGTTCGACTTCTAAACCAAGACTCGTGGGTTCTAATCCCACCTGGGATGGCCCATTTTCTGAGAATGTGATTTCTTTTTTTCCTATATTATTTTATCTGAATAGTTAAATTGAATGAATAAATAAATGGTATAACATACTCTCTACATATTTGTTTATTTATTTCTCATGGTGGAATTTTCAATCAATAATAAAATACATTTTAAAGCGCTCCATTGAGCTGAAATTGTATATACATGATTATTTTGGATGACAATACAGTAATTTAATTATAATTAATAAAAATTATTTGATTAAAACTAATTATTTAAAGAATTACAAATACAGCCACGTTGGCATCATTTTTGGCGACTTGTGTCAAAACTTGAAAAGGTTTTTTTTTCTCACGTTTTAAAGTATACAGTTGAAATGAAATTTTATAAGACACGATTGTTTTGGATGACAATGCTATACTTTAATGATGATTAATAAAAATTAATTACCACTTAATGTTGCGATTCTTTCATATGTATATACATATTTATATTAATTGAAACTATTTCATAAAAAGTAACTATAATAAAATTTTTCTTTGTTGAACTAAAAGTAGGCAGGGGGATCTCAACTTAATTTTTTTATATTACTTATTTTCAAAGCTATCGTTTTAATAACCGGGGTATAACGAACTGTCGTAAATTTCGATCTTATTTTTTTGAGTGTGTTAAATAAGTGCACTATACGCCGGATTTTACGGTAACTACTATTCGTTTCAATTCTCGCTAGAGATATGTAAATTTTAAAACTATAATAAATGTATACTTTAGAGAATTTCCTATGCATTGTTATATTGAAATTAATAGGAATTTTTATAAAATTTTCAAAAATAGGGCAATTTCTTTTAATATTTTCAGAGAAACTGATACCATTGGAAACAGAGGAGTACACAAAGTTGGGGCGGACAGATTACGCCTCGAAATTTTCGTCTGCGAGCGTTGTTAGAATACAATCCCCCCCACCCCACCCCTCCTCATAGAAAAAGTCTGTATACACCACTAATTGACAGTATCTCTTCTCTTTATTTCGTTGTAGCCGCGGTTGCCTAGTGGTCAAGGTTACGTACTGATGGCTGGCGTGTCATATGAGTTTTGAGTCTTGTGCCACTGAAGATGTGACGTGTAAAGAGAACCGATGCACGTTATATCTGTCGAGGCTCAAATGTCTCCCTTCGTTGGTATGGTTTGGAAGTTAGGACAGGGAGGTGCCAGCTTAGGCATAATCCTCGTCATTTGACCATGGTTCAATATTACGAGGTATATCAAGAATAGCTCTCGTGCAACTCATAGTTCGACGTTAATATCACTCTCACTCACTTTATTTCGTTTTGTCTGTACGTAAACAAATCAATAGAATCAATTTCTCAACAATCCACCTTTCATTATTTTTGAGCAAGTTCTATTTATTTCTCCTCCCCTTGCAAATAGAGAATGAATTTTCGTAATACTTTTCAGGTTGTCCCCCCCCCCATCCTTGGGTAGCCTGCGTTTTAGGTTGACCACTTGAAATATCAAAAAAGAAATTGTGACGCATTTTTTCGCTGAGACACTCGCATTTTTACGTCTTCTCAGTTCTGTCATCTCACGTTAAGGTATCCGACTACGTTTGGAACCGTGAATTTGCAAAAGCATATAAATGGGTGATATTTATTATATTCAGTGTTACTTAGATTAGAAAATGTATATAAAATTGTTTTAAGAATAGTATTACAATAAAAAATTATTTAAGTACAATATTTTGACAAAAAATGAACATAGAATGACCAATTTTCAAAATATTCTCCTTTTGTGAAAAGTGCTTCTATTGTAATAATATTTTGCCTGTATATAGCTCAGACCTCTGTACAGAGGCTCAACTAGAATTTTTGAAATATATAACTTAGAAGCGGGTTTATCCATATTTTACGACAACAGAGGGGAGCAATTTTAAGAAAAAAAACGCCAATAATTATTTCAATGGGTGGTAACTCTAAAAATAAAGTGAATTTTTCAAAAATCCTAGTTCAGACTCCCTGGAAAAGTCTTTACTTTATGTAAGCGAAATATTATTGTTTTAGAAGCATTTTTTATAAAAGAAGAGCATTTTGAAAAAAAGATTATTGTAAGTAAATTTTTTGCCAAAATATTGTATTTAAATAATTTTTTAACAATTTTATACATGTATTCTAATATAAGTGACACTCAATATCATGAAAATTATCTATTTGTGCGCTTTTTTAAAATCACGGTTCCGAACGTAGTCGGATACCTTAAGAAATTTAAATTATGTGATTTTTCCTTAATAATTATAGTTAAAATCTATTCACGTTTGGAAAAATTCAAAAAGCGTAAGTGACTACGTAGTGAGTGGATTCATGATACTCATGTGGTATTCAAATTAATTATCAGAATTATGATTACGGTGGGAGCTTTTTGGATTTTTGGACTTTGAATTAGCTGCTCGTCATTGTAGCTGATGGACTGAGGTTTCTAATACTCAGTTCACAAACCTACTTAAAGAATCGTGGGGACAGTTATACATTAAGGAACTCTTAAGTCCTCACGAAAATTTTCTTGATAGATCTTCTTTCGGAAGTATGTTGCCAACAGTCTTTTTTAAGGCTGACGTCAAATAAAGAATAATTATTCACTTATTTGGCTTTTCTTCTTTTTCTTTTTTTTAGTTCACAATTTATCCACTAATAATATTAGAAAATATTTGCTTGATGTTAGATAACTGTGGCATTAAATAACTAACCAATTAAAAATTACTTCTATTAAAAAAATTAAATTTTACAAATAAAAAACAATCGAAAATTTATTCGCCAAAGGACGTCGACATAGCAAGGGTCATTTTGGACGCCTTTGGGCGCCATTTGATTTCAATGCATGGACAAGACAACAACAATCGAAAATTAAAATGTGACAAGGTAAATTTTTTGACCATTTTTTGACCACGTTCAAAACAACAGATTTCTTACATGAAAATTGATATAAACTATATATATATCGATAAAACATAATACCTCGTTATTTTTATGATATATTTATTACGATTTTTTGACAATAGTATTGTTATTGCGTGAATTCATGGTAAAATAAAGATTATTTTAGTTCGAGTTTCAAAACAAAATGTAGCGAAAATTACAAATATTTCGCCATCAGCAGGATGTATTTGTTTTACAAAAAAAACCTAGCTTACTTATAAAAAAACACAAAACAATAAAAGTAAAATCAACATATTCGTCCAATGAAAGAGAAGATAATTGAAAGTGTTTCCACTAAGCGAGAACGTTAAAGTGCTAGGTTGCACGCACTGAACATATATCTATGTCAACCACTTTTGATAAACAAAAGACGTACAACCACAAGGAATAAAACCTATTTATTTTGTTTTAATATCCCGTGGGTATAAATGAACCCAGTAACTGATAAACAAAAAATTGTTGAAAAATAGTTTCGAGCAAGAAAAGCTGTTAAAGTACTCCATAATGATGTATTATCCCGATTTATACAACTCATGAACGCAGTTGTGGTTCATTGTACGGAGCGATTTATTAAACAATGTGTCAAAAACAACAAGCTAAAACGGGAGGGGGGAAGCATTACATTCTAAAATAAAATTTTAAATTACTTAAATCCATCAAAAAACAGTTTCCTCGACAATTCTAAAACTGTTGAGGAAAACTGAATACCAGAGAACCTCCCACAAAATGGCAGGAACGTTCCATAAAAATACTGGATTTAAAGGAAATCACAACATAGGAGACACTAACTTAAAAGAAAAACTGAAGATTCGGTTCTAAAAAGAGAAAAACTACCATTACATTTTAATAATTTTTTTTGATATTTAACTATTTTTGAACATGGAAAAATTCCATAATAAACTTACAATATTTTCCGAGATCAAATAAAAACTGAAAAGATTGTGATTTCAAGTTTAGTAATTTAAAACCAAAATGAAATATAATATTAATCTAACAAATTTGTTCCTTTTCGTCATTTATTAGTCTGTCATGAGCTGAGTGGCAACGGTTCAGATCTTTTACCTATATTGGCACTTGTTCCATTTTTTTTCCATTATATTTCTCGGAAGAACAATTTTTGAAAGAATAGATGATCCAGATGTGACCGAATTCCTAAACTTCTCTTTTTTTATTTTACTGATTGTTAACTCGGTTGAATAGTTGACACATTTAAATTAAAATGCCCACCAATACCAGCTAAACGCTCTTGATTTTCAATTCTATCCAAAAACTTGAAGGGATATGTATAAATTTCCATTTTAATGATGGTCCTTTGGAATTGTTATTACTGAATTTTTTTAATTGGCTTGGATTACATTCATTTGCATACGTGGACAGTATAAACAACAAACATACAAAAAAACTTACTTAAAATACGCTGTTAAAAATAAAAGCACTTGTTCACAGCTGTCCTCTCGCGCTGAAGAAAGAAAAATAATGAAAAACGTTTTTTTCTGCTTTTTTGCACCGCAATGGGAGACCCTCGTAGCAAAAGGCAGAAGTTCGACAGAAGGAATGAGAAAAGCTTTTCTCTCTGATTGTCTTCTGAGTCACTGAGTATAATATTTCCCTAAACATAAGCGCATACTAAAACTGCTCACAAGAAGTGACTAAGTATATAAGTTCCGTATACTTTATTACATATGTCAAAACAGTGTGGCAATTATTTAAATTATTATGAATAATTTTGCTCTCTTCTTTAATTTTAGCTTTTTTAACGAAACATTTTTAATAAAATAGTATTCTTTCGCAGATTCTAAGTGAGATGCCTATTTTTAATTCAGTGGCATTGCTGTTTATTCCCAAGTTTGACTCTTGGCTGCATCTTCAATTTAGTGCCAAACTTTAATTTTAGTTTGTTGGTATATAAATTTTGCTTTCGGTTCTTTTCTTTTTCACTATATTTTACACTAGATTAGGTATAGCTATTTCTTATTTATATATATTTTTTCTTTATTGAATGGAAAAATCCATGTATTTACTCAATAAAGTAATTAAAAGAATTTATTCCGTACTAAAACTATATATATTTTAAACCCTACTATTCTATAATAATCTTGAATTTGCAATTTGAGATTTTCAGGGTATTTATTTATATATTTTTTTCGATTAGGATTTATATATGTCCAAGGGAAATGATTAAACTAGGGCTTTTTTTTTATCATATCCCTAAGGTAGATAATCAATTCATGTAAGATGTTAAAATAAGAACTCTGTAAGGTGGTTTTCCCTAAAAAAGTAAATGATTTGATCAAATCCCTACTGTTTCAGTGAAATGATGAAATAATATTGTCAAAAATAAAAGTGGTCATTTAGCAAATATGGTCACTATTACAAGTAGAAAAATTGATACACTAATAATCCTTGAATTACAAATAATTTATATTCGAAATTAATTTTACAAAACAATTAAACAATAAAGCTGGTGGTTTTTTTTAAAAAAATACATTAATGAAGTACTTCAGAAATGTCCTGTTTTTTGTAACACCTTTTTTCAGCTATTATTTCCCTTTTTAAACTAGCTTTTCTTATTGCCAAAAAGCTTTTTTTTTATCTATAAAGAGGGCATGGTCGAATTAAGTTTTATCCAGTTTCTAATTTGCAGGCATACAAAAGTGATACATAAATCGAAAGATAATAATGTCAAGAATATAACTAAATAAAACTAAAAAGATATTTTTGGATTATTTTGCTTTGAGGCGTCACGTCAGAAGCCCGGCGCTGCCTGGCACAGACGAGGAAGAGGTAAAAGGGAGTTGAAACAAGCGAAAATAGAGTTCTACAAATGCTAACTTGTTCATTTCATCATTTCACTAAAACAGATCGGGGATTTGATCAAATCACTTACATCAGGGAAATGACCTCAAAGAGACATTTCTTTAACATCTTGTGTGAATGGATCCTCTCCCTTAGGGATTTGATGAAATCCCTAATTTCATCATTTTCCTGCGACATACCTCCGTAAGTCTGCTTACAGACGATCATCTTTCGCATTCATGCAAGGATCGCTAATTAAATGAAGTCTTTCTGAATCAATACTATTTATATTGTTTCCTCTAATGTCGTAAATTCAAGTAGTATAAGCAAAATATCACCTGATAATAAGATAAAATAGTACAAACATTTATAACTTGACACAAATCGTGGGCGTCAGAAGTCAGCGGACGCCTGAAAAAAACTTTATAATAATGGATTTTAATTAAAAGTTATTACCTTGTAGGGTATCCGCTTCTTTTTATAATGTCTCTCAACCTATTTAGGATGGATTCAACTAGTTTAGTTGTCTCTCATCTGTGGCTATTTTGTTCCATTCTTCTATGAGAGTTTTGAGTATTCCTTTCGGTGTTATTGCGCTCGCCCTGATTATTCACTCGCGCAAATCTCACAAATGCTGTATTATGCTCAGATCTGGAGAATGGGATCGCTTACGGAATTGGTTTGAGATTTGGAACCAATGAAACAGCCGTGGCTTCACAATGTGAGCCATTTGCTTAGTAATGTAAAGGGCCAGAAGGACTAGCCCACTCAAGGACGGCAGAACTAGCCTTTTGGTGAGATGACGCAACAGGAACGCTAAGTTCAGTTAGTGTCAAATGGCAACATGAAGTAGGAGAAGAAAAGAGAAAAAGACGGGACGAGAACTTCGTGAGAAAGTCGGAATGTATAGTTTTAAGAATTTAAATGTTTCTATAAAGTTTTTAATATGTGTACTGTAAATGTGTGAGAAAATAATAAACAAATTTTGGTTTAAACGGCCTCTTCAATGGGAAGATACCCCTAAGTTACCACCATGTTACAGTACCTTTGTCCTACTGCAAGAAAAAAATCATCACTCACCGCAAGTTTCTCAGCACTTGCCCTGATATTTTACTTCAATAAGTTCAAGTAATCAATTTTGTACATTGCTGATTCAATAAATTCCAGATTTTTTACCAACCAAAAAAAATTTTTTTATATACACCCTCAAACATCATACCTCTTCCTCCATGTTTGATAATCAAAAAAAGATTATCTTTCTTAAGATCTGTGTAGGAATTTTCGTAAGTATATTTCTGGCCTTTTGATGCTACATTTTCCCCATAATTATGTGTCCTATATAGGTGTCATTTGGCAGGGGTCATTCATACTCTTAGCTCTGTTCACTCGAAAAATGAATGGCTTCTTGAATGTAACTCAGCCATGATAGTCATACTTTTTCAATTTTCTTAAGTTAAAGTCACACTTTTTGCAATACCTCTGCAACATTTTTAACTATTTGTGAAGCTTATAGTAGTGAATTTATTTTTATAGAGAAAATTACACAACAAGATTCTCGAGTAGACACTGCAGACGGGCGGCCGGATCTTGGCTTGGACGTTAAAATTTTAGTTGATTTGTAGTTTATGAACACTTTTTGAATCAATGTATGTCTCCTGTTAACAGTTGCAGCAATTGCTTTAAAAAAATCTTCCTTTTTCTGTAGATCTATGATGATTTTTCTTTCAATAATATATTGATCTCTTTTCGTTTACCTCCCATGAAATCGCACAAACTTTCAAATCTCAAATCCTAAATAAATCGTATAAAAGAAGCTTATAATTACTTAAAAACACAATTTATTGCAATTATTTTACAATAAAAGATCTTTAAAAATTATATTTTGTAAGTGTCCGCAGACTTTTGGCGGGGGTGTGTGAATGGTGGTCATTCTTGTTTTTTCATGTTAAGGTGAATTTTGTTGCTATTTGAATAAGGAAATTTTGAAGAATCGCTGACAGAGGTATAAGTTGATTTTCTGAAACGAGATTTTAATAGTAAATATAGCATAAACACGTAAGATCATTGCCTGTACGCAGACTTTCGGAGGCAAGTGTGTATGGAGAGAGATAGGTGTTTAACTAATTAAATTGGCTTTAAGTATGTAGTGAAGCAATTAAGCCTAAAATTTGAGTTGATAAAAAGATTTCCTAGCTTAAACTTGTTTCCAGTAAAAATACCAAATTTATTTTTATTCTAGAATTGTACTTAGCATTTTATTGTCGTAATGCATTACAGAATAAAAATGAGCAAATCGTGATAGACTATTTTCTGACCTATCTCAAAGATCATTGACATTTTGTGAAAATTTGCTGATGTTGTACAGAGTGTTCTTTTCCAGGTATAGAAGTTAAAGTTGGCATTAATTTCCAAGATGGCGACCGATTTAACAGCTGTCAAGCGATTTATTCTCAGTTTGGTTTGGCAATTCATCATGAATAGACTCACGCCTGAACAACGCTTTCAAATTGTGCAATTTTATTTCGAAAATAATGGTCGATTTTCATAAGCGAATTTTGTTTAGCGATGAAGCGCACTTCTGGTTGAATGGCTACGTCAACAAAAAAAACTGCCGCATTTGGAGTAAAGCTAATCCACAAGTGTATGTCGAAACACCGTTACATCCAGAAAAACTGACTGTTTGGTGCGCTTTATGGGCTGGTGGAATCCTTCTTCAAAAACGATGAAGGCCACAACGTTACAGTCAATGGTGATCGGTATAGAGCCATGATTACTAACTTTTTCATTCCTGAATTGAACAATCATGATGTCCAGGAGCTGTGGTTCCAACAAGACGGCGCAACACGTCACACAGCTCGTGCCACAATTGATTTATTGAAAGATACGTTTGGTGACCGCCTAATTTCACGTTTTGGATCTGTGAATTGGCCTCTAAGATCTTGTGATTTAACACCGCTAGACTATTTTTTGTGGGGCTATGTAAAGTCATTGGTCTATGCGGATAAGCCACAAACGCTTGACCATTTGGAAGACAACATTCGCCGTGTTATTGCCGATATACGGCCACAAATGTTGGAAAAAGTCATCGAAAATTGGACGTCCAGATTGGACTACATCCGAGCCAGCCGTGGCAGTCCTATGCCAGAAATCATATTTAAAATGTAATGCCACAAGATTATCTTTCGAATAAAAAAATTCATGTCAATCGAATAATACATCGTTGTTTTATTGCAATTTAAAGTTCTATACCTCTCAAAAAAACACCCTTTATGATCATCCTTCAAATATTTTTCTTTTAACTAAGAAATAAAAATGAAACGCAGACTGATGTTAAAATCTTGTTATGCAGGCAACAGGTAATAGAAAATTTGATTTGATTTTTCAAAATTAATTTTTCGTGTTTTGTACCACAGGAACCATATGCAAATTAACTTTTTTAATTATTTTTCAAATTAATAAAATTTTTAGTAATCAAAATTTGTCTAAAAATCATTCAAATAGTTTTAGTAGCCTAGGTTTGTTCAAATGATCTCGGGACAAAGGATCAGCTGTTATTCTTCACAATTTAAGAAAGAATTTAAAAAATGTCAGAGGAACTTAACGTAAAAAAAAGAAAACATTCAGAGGACTCTCAGCGCAAAAAAACTAGGAGATATATAAATGATATAAATTCTCTTCAGCTTTTGGATAATTTTCCAAACATATAATAAAAAGAAAATTTTAATTCTATATTAAAGATAAAGAAATATTCGAATTTAATCAAAAAAATTTTAAGAAAAATAACTGAAATGAAAAATAGTAGTCAAATCAACTAAAATGTTTCCTTCAATCATAGAAAAAAGCTTTATTTTCTTCACTCGCACATTTTCACATTGGTTAATGAGAAATATAATTTTTTCCCTTCAGTTTTTTGCATGACAGCAGAATTCTTTCACTGTGCCGTGGTGGCCGCGGTAGCCGAGTGGTCCAGGTATCGGATCGTGGCTGGCCTTGTCACGCGTTCGAGCCCAGTACCACTAAAGACCCGTCATGTAGGGCAGCGATGCACGTTAAATCTGTCGAGAGCTCAAACGTCCCCCCGTTGGTGTGGTAGTTAGGAGAGGGGGTGTCAGCTCAGGTGTCGTCCACGTCACTTGACCATGGCTCAAAATTACGTAGTCCGTCGCCAAACGCCGTCGTGTAGCTGAACAGTGCGACGTTAATATTCACTCATTTATTCACTGTGTCGTTTTTTTAGGCATATAAATTTATAATTAGTTGCAAAAAACGTATAACTGGATGCTTTTTAAAGTTTTTTGAAAAAACTTTAAAAACAAAATGTGCAATATCGTTTATTATTACAGTTTTATTTGTAATTATTACAAACATGCCTCCTGTCAGACTGAAAAGATTTTTTACGCAAACTTTTTCCCAACTGACATTAAAAAAAAGTAATCAAACTAAAATGGTAATGAATGATAAAAAAAAAGTAAATAAATAAATCGTTCGTATATATGATACACCCGCATAGATAGATCTATATTTGTTTTTTTTAGTTTCTACCGTATATATATATAAGTTCAGTTACATAATCCAAGGACACAAATTTTTATGACGTCATCTTTTCACTGATGATTTGCGAGCATTTTAAATGGCACATCAAACATGCGTTTATCAAGTAAGTCGTCCACAAAGAATATTTTGCTCGGACCTACTGATATATAAGATACTTAAAACTATTCGAACAAATAATGCTTGGCTTATAATTTTAATAATTTTCAATGGTGCAAAATTATTAATTAAAAAAATAAGTTCATTAGTAATGAATTCTATAAATCGTTAATTTGATTGCACTGTTCAAATGTTCTCATATATACTAATCCCTTTCACAATAAACTGAAACCTATATTTATGTAGCTCAAGTTTGCATTTGAATTTGACAAGCATGTCACATGTATAATATCCTTGATTAAATTAAAGAAATGCATAGATGCAATAGATATTTTAAAGTCCTTCTTTATGCTTAGGTCACTAATTAATGTTGAATAACATTTCTGCTTTGGTTTCATCAACCTCAAAAAAATTTATTTGGTTTTATTTAACAACTTTTGAGGTGTTTCGAAATTATTTATTAGTATTATTAATTCGCAGAGAACTAACTACAATTCAGTTATGATATGCGAGAATATTTTGATTTATTTCAATGTCAATGAAAATTGATAATTTAACAGAATTTTTCACTTTAATTTGATTTGTTTATATTTATTATTATTTAATTTATTAGTTATATAAATATATATAGTTAACTGAAAAAGAGAAAATAATTTCCGTGCACCGCAAGTATCACAAGGGACTAAGTAAAACAAAGGAAAGAAATGAAAGAAAATACAGGACAAACCAGGTATTTCGCAGAGTATTTCATCATGATGTATGACTATATATTGTCTTTGACGCTCGTATTCACCGCTAGCCTAACCCAGCGATGAAACCTGGAGTTAAGTAACCGGCAGTCAACCCCAGGTTAGAACTTCAATTCACAGCTCTTTTTCGACCTCCAGTTACTTGACTCTGGGTTTCTTAACCGGAGTTTACTGGTCGATTCCCATTGGTCGAAATAAACCCCGTGACTTCCGGCTGGAGCTACAATTTCTATATTCGCCTCGTGCCAGCTTGTTTTTAACCTCGAGTATCGCTAACTGTTTAAAATGAATGCCAACAGAATTTATTTTACGCAGTACGAAAAAGAGTTGGTGTTGGCTTTGATGAAGCCGCACTTACATATAATAGAATGTAGGGAAACAAATAGAGGGGTATATTGAAATAACGCGGCAATTCAATGACACTGACAGAGTGGTGAATCCGCAAACACCACAACAGATCTGTCAGTGTTATTTAAATTTAAAAAAGAAAATGATAAAGAAAAGTATATAGCGTTTTGCGGCAAGAAAACGCAAACGTAAACACTCGAAAAATCGCTTACTGCGCATGTGCGGTTAAAACTAACCCGGCTGTGACCCTGGGTCAGGATTTTTAACTTGAACCGGAGTTAAGTTATTAACTTGCGATGGTGAATAGCGTTTACGGCGAAACCCAGGTTTCCTTCCTCTAACTGGCGGTCAGGTTAGCGGTGAATATGGGCGTAAGGTATCAATCAGGGCTTCGCACCGAAATTTTTTTCGTTCCGGTTTAACTAGAAAAAATATATCGGTTCAGTTCCGGTTTTCGTTCCACCAAAAATAACGGTTTTCGGTTCAGTTCCGGTTTTTGTTACACCAAAAGTAACAGTTTTCAGTTCAGTTCCGAATGAATAATTTTATTTTATGTACTTCCTTATTTGTACTAAAAATACAATTTTATGAAAAACAAAATATGTAATTCTATCAAAATTTAGAAGAATTTATTATTTTTTTAATTGACACAGAGTAGCAATGTACTTGTAATAATGATAATTATATGGTTGACTTGAAATTAGAAAACAAAATGATAAATTAGTTACATTAACAAAATGACTGAAAATATATCAAACCGAAATAAAACTTTTTTTTTCCGGTTCAGTTCCAATTTAAAGCCTTGGTATCTACGTCCTCAGTATTACGTCTTCAATTGTATTGAAAAACAATCTGTTTGCCTTTGCCTTTTGATTTTCGTAAAAAACAATTCTTAGAGAATCTTAACTCAACAAAAAAACATGCTTGTAAAACTTCAAGTTTATAGTCTAATAATTTGAAAACGGGGACTTCTGCCTCTACTCCCTCCTCCCTTGGTAGTCGATTTCCCAAAAAACCATTCTTAGCGGATCTCTCTTACTGAGCAAAAGAAACATGTCTACCAAATTTTAAGTCTGTAGGTCCAATAGTAATGTGATGAGTGAGATAGTTGCTATTTCTCCTTTTTTTTTATTTTAGAGATAATACAGCAGAAGTTTCCAAAACAAAACAATGAAGTTGGAAAATCTAATCAGTAAAGTAACAAAATCAAATCATTAAAAAAGCTATAAAATCAAATAAATCAACCAGTCACAAAGTCAAATCAATTCAGTTTTAAAATTATCTCGAACGCAGCGTTACTGGAAACAAGCTGGAAAAATTAGGGCAGTTGAGGAGAGCATACAGTTCTTTAACATTGAATACAAAATGTTTAAGACGTTCAACACCTCCAACATTACATATAGTATTAGTTATAAAACATTAGAGTCAATTAAGCAAATATATTTAGATAACTACTACTATTTATAAGCCTTGGTTATTATACTGTTTTTTACACAAAAGTAAAATTCCCTTTATCAAATTTTATGTAATCAATATGTGTAGGTATAGATGAAAAAAAATATCCGCAAAATTTCTCAACTCTTTAATCAATTACAATCTACAAAAGTATAGTTGTTTTATAAAATACATCTTTCATTACAACTAAAACACTGTATGTGAAAACAATTTAAGTCTTACCCGAAGCCGAAAAATAAAAGTTTCCCGCTTTACCCTTCCCCAATTACGCTTCCAAAAGCCGATTATTAAAAATTATGATGCTATGTCACTGAACTCTCTTTCTCGGATTTGAGAAGTTCTTTTCAGCTCATTAGAAGGTACATTCGCACTAATATTTAATTCAGGATTGCTCTAAATTTCTCTATCACGCTTAACAGAGAAAACCAAATAGGAAGCTCTAACTTTACTGTGGTGAATTAAACAGTGAATTTCTCTCTCTCAATACTTCCTTTCTAAGTCGAGCAGACCGATGTGTGTGTTAAGCTTGTTTTATCTTTCTTTTTATCTCATAACTCTCTGGTATTTGTAAATGATTTTTATTTCTGAGAATCGCGGTTTCTGTTTCTTAATAAATACGCAAACTTCCAAAAGCTACGAAACAAGGCTGTCTGGGGAGCTAACTTTAACTTTTGAAACAATGTTAACTCCAGAAAATCAAGTCATACAATCTTTATACTATTATTTAGTATATATTACATTTAATTATACTAATTTTAAAGATTTATTTATTAAATAATAACATTTTTTTTTAAAAATCAAATATTTGTCAAAAAATATAATTTATTTTAAAATTTTTACAAAAACTTAATATTTTTTCATTATTTAAAGGTAATTATTAAATTTATTAAAACTGATAATTATTTAATTAACATTGATTAAATAATTTATTTATATAACATTGCTATATGTAACCTTTTCCCAGTTCATATTGCATACTCGGTATCTGCTTTCCATTGATACTGTTCAATAGACACGAAACGGTTAAGACCATACATAGTGAACACCTGTTGCATCTCATAACGGCTCCCGAAGGGAAAATTTAGTATTGCTACTGTTCTGCCAAGGTGGTGCCAAAGGTTGCACTCAAGAATTTAAGTCAAGTTAATGAGATGGGGCCAGTCTATTCTTTGGACCAAGAATGTATCCATCTACAAGCATATGGACGATCATTATCGCATATCAATATAAAACTATCACCAAAAGCACCGGCATAGGATCTCACATGTTGTTCAAGGATATATGATCATTTACCAGGGCCGATTCTAGCGAGTGTGCAGCGTGTGCACAGCATGCAGGTGGCCAAAACAAGGGATGGGTCGCATATAAAGAGTGTTTTTTTTCCAGGTATAGAAGTTTAAGTTGGCATTACTTTCCAAGATGGCGACCGATTTAACAGCTGTCAAGTGATTTATTCTCAGTTTGGTTTGGCAATTCATCAAAACGATCATCAAGCAAGGCGTAGATTCGTCGAATGGGCCCAAAACGAGATTGCCGTTGTTCCCAATTTTCATAAGCGAATTTTGTTTAGGGATGAAGCGCACTTCTGGTTGAATAGCTACGTCAACAAACAAAACTGCCGCATTTGGAGTGAAGCTAATCCACAAGTGTATGTCGAAACACCGTTACATCCAGAAAAACTGACTGTTTGGTGCGCTTCATGGGCTGGTGGAATCATTGATCCGTACTTCTTCAAAAACGATGAAGGCCACAACGTTACAGTCAATGGTGATCGGTATAGAGCCATGTGTACTAACTTTTTCATTCCTGAATTGAACAATCATGATGTCCAGGAGCTGTGGTTCCAACAAGACGGCGCAACATGTCACACAGCTCGTGCCACAATCGATTTATTGAAAGACACGTTGGGTGACCGCCTAATTTCACGTTTTGGACCTGTGAATTGGCCTCCAAGATCTTGTGATTTAACACCGCTAGACTATTTTCTGTGGGGCTATGTAAAGTCATTGGTCTATGCGGATAAGCCACAAACGCTTGACCATTTGGAAGACAACATTCGCCGTGTTATTGCCGATATACGGCCACAAATGTTGAAAAAAGTCATCGAAAATTGGACGTCCAGATTGGACTACATCCGAGCCAGCCGTGGCAGTCATATGCCAGAAATCATATTTAAAATGTAATGCCACAAGATTATCTTTCGAATAAAAAAAATTCATGTCAATCGAATAATACATCGTTGTTTTATTGCAATTTAAAGTTCTATACCTCTAAAAAAACACCCTTTAGTTCTATCAACCAAGCGAAAAATTTTACGAATTTATCAAAATAAAACTTACAGTAAGTCGAATAAATATGCTGCATTTTAAATAGTTATTGAAAGATCAAAATAAGTCCCGATTTCCCGATATCATAGCATAGTTTAAGAAAATAGAATGTAAATGCACAGTGTGTTACTCCGCTGTCCATTACAATCTATTCTTTACACAGATATTTGACTTGACATCAAAATTCGTGGCAGAACCGGCAATACCGCGATAGAAAAGGTTACTTTGCTTATCACTGCACTGACGGCACGCTGTGGATCGATGCTTAACAAAAGCGTCTCAAAAATGATTTTTGCAAAAATTTTCAACATGGTTAATACTACCTAAGACGTCGGAGTGCTTAAATTCAGTATGCATTTGAGGAAATTAAGGTATCCGACTACGTTCGGAACCATGATTTTTCAAAAGCATATAAATGGATAATATTTATGATATTTAGTGTCACTTAGATTAGAAAATGTTCATAAAATTGTTTTAAGAATATTATTACAATAAAAAATTATTTAAGTACAATATTTTGACAAAAAATGAACATAGAATGACTCATTTTCAAAATATTCTCCTTTTGTGAAAAATGCTTCTATTCAATAGCGCACACAGGAATTTTTCAGGGGAAGGGGGGTCCGGGGTCGAAAGTTCACCATTCTTGCATCATGCTCCTTTTGATTTTGTCGATTTTCGGGAACAAAACACAGTAAAAAACTAATTTCTGAATAAATAATTAGCATTAATTAATAAAATTAATCATTAATAGCAAGTAATTAATTAAATTTTACGTACTATTTATATACTTAGAATTATGATCAATCGGAAAAAAATCAAGGCCCTTGGGGGGTCCGGACCCCCCCTTTGTGTGCGCCACTGCTTCTGTTATAATAATATTTCGCCTCAGACCTCTGTATAGAGGCTCAACTAGAATTTTTGAAATATATAACTTAGAAGTGGGTTTATCCATGTTTTACGACAACAGAGGGGAGAAATTTTAAGAAAAAAACGCCCATAATTATTTCAATAAGTTGTAACTCTGAAAATAATGTGAATTTTTAAAAAAAAAAATAGTTCAGACTCTCTGGAGAAGTGTTTACCTTATATAAGCAAAATATCATTTTAGAAGCATTTTTTATAAAAGGAGAACATTTTGAAAAAAGGTTATTCTAAGTTGATTTTTTGCCAAAATATTGTATTTAAATAAATTTTTTTGTCAAAATGTCCTTACAGTAATTTTATACATGTATTCTAATCTAACTGACACTAAATATCATGAAAATTATCCATTTATGCTCTTTTTTAAAATCACGGTTCCGAACGTAGTCGGATACCTTAAGCGTTTTCAATTTAATAATAGCCTAATAATTTATACAAACAAAATAGAGAATGTTTTTGTCTATTTGAATTTTTATTAATGTTTTACTTTTTACTCTTACACAGGTAGATGAGTTTACAACGTCAATGTTAAGTATTAGTCAAAACATGAAAAGTTCTCTAGAGGAGCGGCAAATTAAGTGTTAGCACGCGAGCGGCCAACACCCTAGAATCGGTTCTACGATTTACAGTGCCTTCATTGAACACATGCAAGTCTGTGCAATCCACAAAACTCTCTCTCTCAATCAGGTAAACCGCCATCTCACCTCCAACTGTAAGAGTGTCGTTCAACGCCAATTTCGTTTTGATTGATTTCTTGGTTCCTCTAGATTAAAAATTAAAACATGATTATTGTCACTTGCTGAAATATAGACTTATCTTAAAAAAACACAAACTGTTATCTATCACCTTGTCTAATCACCATGTTCTTCAGCCTAATTTAACCGGGCCCTTCTTTGTATTTGGTTTAATGGGGACACATTTAATTGGTTTCCTTAAGCACAAACCTTCCTTGGAGAGACGTCTTCAGACTGTGAAACCTGAAATTCCTCTTCCCAAAGGGCTACAATAAGTTGAGAAAAACTACCATGGAGAAAAAGTATTCAGATTCGAAATACTTCCAAAGTCATTGAACTATGATACGAGACCCTAGCAATATCAGCTTCTGCGAAGTCTATCATAAGATGATATTGCACACTGCCATCCAGCCGATGGTCCTTCATCTGAAAGAAACTGTTGATATGTTGTTGTATTTGATACACCAATAGCACCAAAAAAAAATTGAGGACGATAAAAAAAATTTTGAAAACCTTGGACATTTTAAATTATATAATTTTTTAAAAAATGTATACTTTTTTCTTGAAAAAGTAAACTGGTAGATACGAATCTTTTAGCTTTGTATCTTTATATCTTTTATAAAGATATGAAGAAGGATTTTTTGTAAAAGTCCGACCTGAAATACATGTTTTAGTCTAACGTATAATATTTCATATTTTATTCAAAAAACATATTTAGTAACTCAAAAAAAAACCATTGATTCCTGAATGAAAGTAGTTTTACACACACACACACACAGAGAGAGAGAGAGGATGTTTAATAATTCAACATGAAGATTTCGAAACTGGAAAAAAATTTAACTGATATCATTATACACAAGAAATTGCGAAAAATCCTGAGTTTAATAGATCTTTACATTTCCTAAAATAGTTCCCTATGTTTCAGTACGTTGATCAAATATTCATACAATCCCGCCATACACAATACACTTCATGGAAGAGCTAACAAATCCCTGTTGACCAACAGTTAAGTGTTTGTGGACCATTTCGACAGTGGTACCGTATTTCCCACTAGGCAAAATTAAGCTATGGTCTAGGGACGGTCAGGAAAAATTAACCACCAAATACAAACATTTAGTTCTGTTTTATTTTATTTAAAATGCGTTCTAAATCCGTCATATTAATATAAATTATTGAACATTATAAGGAGTGCAGAATTACTTTTTCGGCCTAGTGTGCAGAAATATGTAAATTCAACCTTGCACAACAATAAAAGCAATTGAATTATCATCAAATTAATCTTTGAGAATTAACTCGTTTGATTTGTTTTGCAGCAGGGGGTACAGATTGTAGATTTTGATCTTAATTCCCATCATTTTATTCTTTTGTTTTCATTTTTTTCTCATGTTTTAGTACTGACGTATGTCACTGTGTGTTTATATTGTGACGTATGTCAACGTCTTACTGTGTCCTCGATTTGAAGCTTGAAATACGTGAATATCAATCACGTTTCTTCTTACTATGAAGTATACCTCCCAAAAAAAAGTTTTCCTAATTGCTTCCATTCCTGGTTTTGTAATTTTGAGAGCTGCAGTGCATTAAAAACTAGTAGCCTTAAAAACTGAACATTGAGCAGCACATAAATTATTCTGCTCCATGTTAAAAATTCAAATTGTATAAGAATGTCATATTTCTGATAACCCAATCAAAATCGTCATTCCATTCAATTTTAGTTATGTTGCCTTCGGAATAAAAGCAATATATACAGGAGGGGAAAAAATAATCCCTCCCCTCCCCTCCTTTTTTTTCTTGAAAAAAAATCGTCTCGTTTCAAAAATGAGTAAGTGCCTTTAATTTTAAATGATGTTAATGTTATTATTTGAAATGTTGTATATATAAAATTTATAATTTTATATAAAATGTTTTTTTTGCGTACGTTTAATGAAAGAATTCTTCAGCATGCCTTTATTAGAATATAATGGTAACCAATCGTCCTCCTTTATAGAGGGCCTCCTTTTCTGCAGGTACAGTCAGTCATTCCTCAAAAAATGTCCTCCTTTTCAATATTTTAAAACTAATCTGTTAATCTCAGCATTCAGAGATGCCAGGCCGAACTGTCACGCGTAAGGATTGCAATACCGGTATTTTGAGCCATTTGTACAGTTTTATAATACCGGTATTCACAAGTTTATATAAATACCGGTATTTCGGTTTTTACTAAATTTTTTTAATTGTCTCCAGTGTACACTGGTGTGCAAAAATTAAGGACGAGACGGTTTTTTCAATATAACTTTGTACAAAAGCTTTCCACATCAACACATTTAATACCGTAAGATCCCCAATACGTAAGGACATGTGTAATATGTAAGCAACACTTACTAAAAGAGAAATCAGAGGGATAAAAAGAAGCTTGATTGAAAAGTAGAATGGAGCGCAATGCGACTGAAGGCCGAAACATTCCTGTGATGGGTGTCCAGCAAAAACATCCGGTCTTTAGTAGGAGATATGATCTCCCTGACTGCTAGGCAGGTTTCACAGCGTCTGCCCATGCTGAGAATGAGGGTGTCAATGAGTTGTTGAGGCATTGCTGCCCATTCGTCTTGCAGCGCCAATCGAAGCTCCCGAATCGTTACTGGTGGTAAGGTACGAGCTGCCAAGCGTCTACCTAGAAAAAATCCCATACATGCTCGATGGGATTGAGATCCGAGATCGTGCCGGCCAATCCAAACGTTCAATATCCTCACTCTCTAAGAGTTGTTTGGCAGCTACTGTGCGAAGACATGGTGCATTGTCGTCCATGAAAAGGAACTGCAGACCCATAGCGCCTCTAAAAAGACGCACATATGGAAGAAGAATCTGGTTACAATAACGGGTCCTGTTGACTGAACCTGCGTCGAAGATGTGAAGGTCTGTACGACTACCAAGCATGATGCCTCCCCAAACGAGAACACCGCGACCTCCATACCTGTCCCTTTCAATGATGTTCGAGGGATGATTGCGGCTTCCCCGCTCTCTCCAGATGAGTATGCGATGAGAATCGCTACTCAAACTGAATCTGCTCTCATCTGTAAAGAGTACTCGTCCCCATTCATTGTCACTCCAATTCCGGTGTTCCCGGCACCACAGAGAACGCCTTCTCCGATGGGCAGGCGTTAAAGGTACACACCGTACAGGGCGTCGTGCAAACAGACCGCCAACGTGCAGTCTTCTGGCCACGGTAAAACGCGATATCGGTCGTCCAGTCGCCTGTGTCGTGTGTCTAGCGATTTCTCCCGCTGTCTGCCGCCTGTTTCTTCTGGCCATTAAGACAATGTACCGGTCATCTGTGGGTGTGGTTCCTCGTGGACGACCACTACTGAACCCCCGGATAGCTGTTCCTGTAGTTTGAAATTGTCTCCAAAGTCGTGAAACGATGCTGTGAGCAATTCCGAACTCTGCAGCCACAATTGTCACACTGCGGCCTTCCTCCAACTTCCCAATGATTCGACCTCGGGTAAAAGCATCCAGATGTCATCTAACAGACTGATTATTCGCCATTTCTCGCTGAGGCAGCAACTCGGTGTGATTTTAACTGCTATACGGCGTGCAATATCTTTGCCAGAAATACTGATCTTACACTGACAACATGCTTTATACTACTCAGACACTCCCCCATTACGTCTACCTGCATATCTGCGCATGTGCTACCGTACAGCACCTTACTTAATCTCCTGATTGGTCTTTCTGTCCGCTCTGCACCTTCGTTCAGCTGATATGCTAATTTTTCGACTTCGTCCTTAATTTTTGCACACCAGTGTATGTTCAGGGATCACCAACATAGCAAAATTTTATACGTTTTTATTTTTATGTTTCCTTAACGCGTGAAATTAATTAGACTGTGAGTATAAAGTTGCATCGTACAAATAAGAGGAAGTGATAAAGTATATGAATTATCCAAGGAGGTGGGCCAAAACTATTCTCTATTACAGCTCAGAGTGATACTGCGCACGCGCAGAATTCGTAGTCTGATATTCGTATCTGTGAAAACAAGATTGCAGTTGTGAAGAAAGTGCGTAATATTTCGATATTTTTCAAATTGTTCTGTTTGTTATTCACATTGTATTTGCACATATTATACTCTAGAGTTCAAAATATTTTTTTCAGATTTATTATACATATATATATATATATATATTCATAAATAATAACCCATAATAAAGAATAAGAATAACATTAGGTAACATAAAAAAAATCAGTCAGTAGAGATAGTGCTTCGGATTGGTTTCAATATTTATATGACGAAAACCACTGACCACAGACTGAATAGTGATATTTACACTTTTTTTGTGATTTAAATACATAAAATGTTCTAATACTTTTGTGACTCTTTATATACTGCTATAATTTATAAGTTACACATTTTTTGTGATGTTTAAAAACAAACACCTGTGTTTCTTTTTTTTCTAAAATTTCTACTACCAGTATTAAAACCGGTATCGCGGTATTAAGAGCTAAAAAAATACCGAATACCGGTATTGAACGTTTAGTCGGATATTGCAATCCCTAGTCACGCGTCATGTGCCGGTTCAGTATGAAATATCGGATATATTAATATATTAATGTATTTTGTACCTTATCAGGCATCTATTTTCCACAAAATGATTCAAAAGATTGATGGTGAACATATTTCAGCCACAGAAGTTAGTCTTACTTTGAACGATTTTGTCCTTCAATTTAAGTCACGATTTGAAGAAAAATGCCTTTAATAACAAAAAGAAAATTGTCAAACTTAGAAGAATAAAATCCGGGCATAGCGGAAAAGTTTACCAAAGAAGTGTAGAATTTGTACTAAGTATGTTTCCAATATGTCGAAGAATGGTCTGAAACAAATGTAATAGAAAATTACAGTTTTCAATGGTGTTTTTTGACTTTATCTCAAGTAAATTGGGCAGATATAGAAATTAACGTTGAGTTTTATCGAAAGAAATGCCTAATAGTAAAATTGATGACAATTGTTAATTTGAAAAAATTAGAAAACTGAATGTATATTTAAATTCTGATAAATTAGAACACAATGGGAATATTAGCATGTTGAAACTGATAAAAAATAGGAGGGAAATTTTAACTTTTCAAAATGAACACATTCCATATGAAAATTTAGTTATTCTTGTCGAATTTATGTTGTGCTGCCTTGGAACTAATGCAGCAGTTAATAAGAGTTTTTTCCAATTGGTAATGATTTTTGGACAAGTGAGAAATCAAGATTGAATGCTGATAGCTGAATGCTGTAGCACTTACCGTTAAGTTAAATATTTCCTATTTCGAATAGTTTAACAGCAGACGATTTATTTCAAACAAAATTTTCCGATTACATTAAGAATAAAAATTCGTTGAAAATATAATTGTTGTCGCGCGCGCGAATACAATAACGTATATATATATATAATTATCTCTTATTCTCTTCCAATATTACAAAAACATTTTTAATCGAATTTTTTTATATATAATGCGTATATAAAAATAGCCTTTTGTGTAAAAGTTTGAATTACCTCACTGTAACTGAAATCTATAAGGAATTACAGGAAAAGAAATCACTGGGACGACATTATAAAACTGAAACAAAATATATAGAATATAGATAAATATATTCGATATTCTCTTAATGCAGAGCTAAGTAAGTACAATAAAAATTTTACAATATTACAAGAAATAAAATTTTAATGTTTTGCGAAAGATAAAGTGAAACAATGTTTTATAAACTGACAGCAAAATGAAATCCATTTCGTGATGACAATTTGATGGGGACAGTTTACGAGATCAAGGCCAAACTGTAAGTATAGACGCAGATGTTTTCCATTATTCACGTTTTAAAAACGTTTCTTTTCATCCATAATTCACGAAGCATGTAGATTCGTTTCTTCGATCGTTCTAAGCTTCACGTGAATCGTGATGCTTTTTTATGCAACAGATTCTACGGATAAGGTCCACCTAAGCCTTTAAGTCTTCGTTTTTACTGTGAATATTTTTCAATTACATGATGAAAATAGATATTTTGAACGGAATTGTACATCAAAAAGTACTATGTAGACTACGTTAACCTTCTGATAAAAATTTAACAGGATACCATCGAGTGTTATTCGAAAAAAAGGAAATTTTCATTTTAAACTCTGAAGTGATACCAAATAGAAATTGCGCCTTTGTTATGTCCAAGAACGTAAAAAACTTCCAACAAAAGATGGAAAAAAAGAAAGAAAGGAATGAGCAAAAAAACATAGCGAAGAATAATTTGCAACATTATTAATTCTGTTCAAAAAATAATATTTAAATCTTTGTAATTGTCTATTCAGGTCTTTTCTCTAAACAAACTGCGTTTCACAAACTAATTCAAGAAAAATTAACTTCTGATGTCAGATATATCTAGTTCTAATTTTAAATTTTTCAACTTAATTCATTTCATTTCAAACTTCATTCATTTAATTACAGAAAATAATTTTTAAAGTAGGCTTAGAAAATTCTTTTTCTATAAAAATATTAACATTAAATATTTTTTCACACTTAATGTTATTTCAATTAATTGGTCTGATAATTAACAAATATGTGAATTTTTAAATATATTCAGTTTAATTTTTGGACTCTTAACTACCAAAAACAGCAAAATATTTTAATATTTCCTCTATTTTTCATGAACTTTATTTTGAAGGTATAGAGGTAAAACACGTCGTTTTAATGCTCACACATTCTGTACTAACTATTAATTTAATGGAATGGCAAATTTAAAAAAGAATTTCGTACAAAGAGAAATTCAATACAAATGGTTTCGTAACTATTAACGTACAAAAAAACGTAATCCTTTTTTTTTTATTGATAGAAATTCTTTAAGTAAGTGTTTACTTAGGGGATTATCAGTTCACACAGAGGAGGAAATCCTTATTCCATCATCGGCGTTCTTCAGAAAAGGTGGGAAATAAATCCTCAATCAGGACTACTAAAATATCTTGACTGTCAACTACAGCTTTTTCCAGATGATAGTGACGTTTTATTGGTAAATATTTTCTTTTCGAATAGGATTGCTCGGAGAAAAGAAGAATATAATAGTGACTCATATATTGCTTAAATCTGCGTGTACATAACTGAATTACACCAAAAAGAAAGAGTCATTAAATTTAATGAAGTTAAATACACCCTCTGTGTGAACATGAAAATAGGGTAGGTGAATTTTAATAAATAAAACAAATGTTCTCACCCAGAATTTTCATAATCACCGGTTTTTCGTAGATTCATTCCTTAAAATAACTAAAAATATACGACAAAACAATGAAACCGATGTAGTCAAGGTCACGAACTGGCATTGTTTTTGATGGGTCGTGAGAATATCATATTTGTCACCAGTGGCGCACACAAGGGGGACCTGGGGGTCCGAACCCCCCCCAAAGCCCTTGATTTTATTTCCAATTGATTATAATTCTAAGTATATAGTACGTAAGATTTAATTAATTTCTTGTTATTAATGATTAATTTTATTAATTAATGCTAATTATTTATTCAAAAAGTAGTTTTTTACTGTTTTGTTCCCAAAAATCGACAAAGTCAAAAGGAGCATGATAGAAGAATGGTGAACTTTCGTCCTCGGATCCCCCTCCCCCTTGAAAAATTCTTGTGTGCACTACTGTTTGTCACGGTTATAAGGTTTTCACGTTATCAAGGTGTGTACTTTTGGAGGTGGGACACCAGCTCAGGTCTCGTCACTTAATACAGCAAAATACGTTTAACGCGAAGACACTTAAGACGAAATATTGGTTAACACGAAACAATACAACGGTCCCGACAAACTACTATGCATTTTCATGAATTTTTTTTTGAACGAAAATCGCTTAACACGAAAATCTCCTTTTGAGGAATGAACAAAATACCGAAAACACCAGCCACGCAGGCGATATTTAAGAGGGGTTTTTGAGAAAGTTTCTGTATTATTGGACTGTCCCACTGTATCATAGGAAGAACTTGTTGCAGTAGATGATGATAATGCGTATACAGCCCCAATTATGGCAGCCAAAGACATTTTGGAGTTTGCTGAAAGCTCCAAAAAATGTCATTAAGATTCCGAGGACGAAAATGAAATGAATAATGCAGCTCCGTTTTCTACATCATCCGAAATGAAAAACATCATAAAAGTATGTGCAGTTATTAAGACGCACATTCCAATAGTGAAATGAATAAGAGAATCGAACAATTTGTTGACAGTTTGATGCTAAAAAAGTCAATGTAAAGAAAAATATCAAATGATTTTCCAAAAACTCAATAAATGCTTAGTATTTCAAAAACTTGAAATTTTTGTATTAAATTTCATTTTCTTGTGAACGTTTTAGTTTCATTGATTTTTATATAATACATGCTTATATACACATATATGTAAGTAAAATACACTCTTATAAACTTAATTTTGTTTTATATTTGTATGTTTGCAATATCCTTTAACGCGAAATTCTTTTAGCATGAAAAAATATTTCAGTCCTCTCAGTTTCGTATTAAACGATTTTCACTGTAGTTCAAAATTGCGAGGTTCGTCGCCGATAGCTTTTGCATTGCTTTTCAATGCGGTGTTAATAACAAATCAATCAAGCAACTTAATAGTAATTACGCATATAATGCTCATTACTTGCAGTTTTTTTCCGCCGCCTTTTAACTCAAACTCAATCCGTAAACTTTCGCTACAATTCTTATAATTACAAGACAACATTAAATTTATAAAAACTCTGTTTTCCGCAAAGAATTTCTAGTCTATTTGGTTTATTTAAATTTTCGAATTGTTCTATAATTAACTTAAATTTATCAATATGCTTGAAGTTTAGTAGCAACAACATGCTTGAAGTCTGTAATATTTTGAGAAGGAAACAAATTTTTTTATGAGAAGGTTTTAAGAAGATTTTAAATAACTATAAACTGTCCACAAATATAACAGGAAAAATAAACTAATTTTTTTTTTCTAAAATCAGTGTGTGTGTAAAAGATTTTTTTTTTATTTAATTCCTCGTTTTTACATAAAAATTCTAGATTAAAAAAAGTTCAATTTTTATACAGGAGCCTTATTTCAACGATTTTTAACTTTTTCAATATAAAAAGCATGTTATGTTCCAAGAGCAATAACGGACATAATTTTTTTCCAGACATTTTGTTTAAAATTAGAAAAACACCGATTCCTACAAACTGCAATTTCGAACTTTCTTTTATCTTTTTTAAAAATAGTTCTCAACTTTAAAATTACTTTCCGTGTAAAAGTCCATAAATAAAAATGGAATATATCTGTTGGGTAGAAGGGGGACGGTAAATGATAAATCAATCAGATCCTAAGTTTATAACCGAAGTTGCGAGGATAACAAACAACATTATAGGAAAGTTATTATCGTAAAACTTACAAAAAAATATCAGTTGAATCCAATACTATTTTTTAAAAAATCATGTATAAAATAACCTATAACTTCCAATAAGATAAAAACTATAATTCCGATATGAAATGTAATTAGATTTCAAGACAAAAAGGATAAAAGGCAGTGGCGTAACGGAGAATATTTGGCCTCCTACAGTCCCTGCCTCCCCCTGCAATGCGGAGGTGTGCGTTACGCCACTGATAAAAAGCTGAAACAGTGGTAAAAAATGCTTGTTCAAAAATCGCGTTACATCTTATAGATTTGTTTTCTTCATTTATTACTACATAAACTTAGTGATTAGAAAATCAAAGAAAAACGATCATTTATTTCAGAAAAAAGTATAAATGAGCGGAAGTTTTTGTTGGACCCCCTCCAGCGCGAATGCAGGATGCGATACGAGCGGGCATTGAGGATACAAGTTCCGTATGATGATCAGAAGCGTATCCATTCCACAATCGCTGTAAACTCTCCTCTAGTTCGACCAAACTCGTAAACTGTCCAACTTACCAACCCAAATGATCCCAGATATGCTCGATTGGTGACAAATCTGGGGATCGAGTGGACCAGGGAAATGTGGAAATGTGGTAGAGGCCGTCTTGTGACATCCTTGTTGTGTGTGGCTGAGCACTGCCTTGTTGAAAAATGGCCCCTGGAGGCCCTGCCATGATTGGCAACACATGAGCGTGAAAGATGTTATGGACGTACCGCTGAGCTGTCATTGTCCCATGGATCAATATTACATATGACCGTGTATCGTAAGCAATGGCATCCCATACCATCACACCAGCTGTGGGAGCGGTGTGTCGCTGTAAAGTGAAGGTAAGATTGAGGAGTTCATCACGGGGTCTCCACACACGAACACAATTGTCCTCACTGCTCAAATTGAATCTTGATTCGTCGCTGAAGACGGCGTGGTTCCATTCTGTTGCAGTCTAATCCCGTCGTGCGTGACACCGTGGAGGGTCAGTAGGTGAGCGTCATTGGCAGCACACTTAATGGTCACCACGATACCGGATGTCTTTCATCCAAGTGCCTTGCGATGGTTCGAGAAGACACAGAGGCCCGTAGTAAAAGTGCTGCCAGTGTCTGGACAGCGGCCAATGAGGCAGTTGGCTCTACAAATGCGTGTCGTTTGATGTGCCGGTCTTCTCGACGACTGGTCTGTCGATAGCGTGCAGAGCCTGGTCGCCGAGTAAATGCCGTCTCTTCTGTCCACTGGTCCCAACACCTCCTCACAGTCAAATCAGAACATCCAACTTGACGAGCTAATGACCGAGCTGACCACCCAGCTTCCATCATCCCGATGATTCTTCCCCACTCGAATTCTGACAGCTGCTCATATTGTCTTCGATGGCGGCGTAACGGCATGTTTACCTCGGCGTTTCCTTTGTAAAGTAAGTACTAAGTACTCTCAAACAAATCTCTTCTTACCTGTTTTATACTCCAAGGAGAACGTTCAACGCCCTCTAAAGGCATTATCGCTAGAGCAATCAAGCTGCATTTCTAATCATTTGCCCGACATGTACCTTTATGCCAAGTTTCGTTACGATCCCACATTTCTTGGTGCGCAAATTTTTATGGCGATAAGTGCATTTCGAATTGTCTTTAAATGTTGGTCCCGAAATGGTTGTTACGAATATTGTCCAAAAATAATGATTTTGCTCTCTTAGGATACATTCCAAATTTTGTAGAAGAAATCCTGTCATTTTTACCAATGCATTTTTACTCCTGCTTAATTCATTTAGAAGACATCATCTGATTGTCAATAAGAAGTGAATTATACAACTTGATTGTATTTTTATCACATATTTTTCTCTGTATTTATTTATGTAATTCAACTCTTCTTAAATTTATTTAGTAATTTTGATGAAGAGATAGTCTCTTTTTCAAGAATTTCTATGCTATTTATATATGATCTATTATTCTAATGTAAAGTTTACGTGTAATATGCATTAAATATGAACATCCACATAAAACATAAGGTTGGTTAGGGTAAAGTATAAGTGATCCGTAGAAATCAAGATTCCTTTTCATATTTTTTTGCTGAAAATTTGCGCATTTAATTTTTTTGTAAAAGTAAATAGAGAACCATAAGTATATGATAATATTGGAGCCCATCAGTGATTTATATACCTAATGTTCAATGGCACACACAAGAATTTTTCAAGAGGGGGGAGGGTTCAGGGTCGAAAGTCCACCATTCTCGTATCATACCCCCAATATACTGCCAAACATATATTCTTTTGATTTTATCGACTGTCTAGAACAAAAAAAACTGTAAAAAAATAAATTATTGAATACATAATCAGCAACCGAAAAAAAAGTAATAAATTGATATAAAAAATGGCAGTAGAGAACATCATTTATCCGAACGTTTATTATACGGAACATCAAATATCCGGACCAGTTTTTTTTTGTCAACTACATGTACTGTATATGAATACGTTTTCGAACAGTGCAATGCTGAACAGTTGTTTTGCGTGAGGCCAAAAGTGACGGGAAAACCCAAGGTCAGGGATATTTGGGGAATTTCAGTTTTGTGATTTGGTAAACATCTGCGCGGAGTATTAGGTCAGTTTGTTTCCAAGTGAGGGGGTGTATACGTGCTCTTTAGTTAAGTTGTGAACTGCTATAGCTTCGAATTCAAAACGGAAACGCAACGTCTTGAACATAGAGACAAAACTTGAAATATTAAACCGTCTCACGAAGGGAGAAAGTGGCTAATCTCAGCATGTCAACGGATGAAGAAAGAAAAATGCATTTTTTGCAAAGGAATAAGAGAATTTTTCTCAAAGCAGTGTTTCTTTGGTTCCAAATGTAACATTACAGCTGCTAGTTTCCAAGTTGCTCACTGTATTACTCGCCACGGGAAACCTCTTTTAGAATGAGAATTCGTAAAGTAAAAGGGTTTCTATAATGTAGTCCTACATTGTTTGCTGATATTAAAGAAAAAGATTTGGTTATAAAGCGTACAAATGAGTTACCTATAAGTCGCAATATAATTAAAGCTCGAGAGATAGTATTAGAGAAAAAAAAATTTTCGCAAATACATAATGACTTAAATTCTGCAGAAATGTATTCAATTATTTTAGATAATGTAAATATGGTTATGCACAATTAGCAGTTTTTGCTCGGTATAAGTATGAAAATATAATGAAAGAAGAGTTAATAAAACTAATAACGTTGAAAGGAAGTATACCGGTCTTGATATTTTTAAAGAATTTGATATTGCATTTAAAGAAATGGATGTTGACCTTCAGAAAATGGTTTCTGTACAACCGCGCGCGCGCGCGCGATGGTGCACCTAGAATGGAAGGGGAAAACATTGGATTTATTCAGTATCTTCGGCAAAATATTTCACATTCTCTGATTGAATTTCGTTGCATAATACACTAGCAAGTTTTATGTGTGTGTGGTTTAAAAACATTTTCCAATGTAATGTCAGTTGTAATAAAAATAATCAACTTTATACACGCAAGAGCTCTTTATAAACAGCAATTTGCACAATTCTTAGAGGAAATTTAATGCTAATATTCAGGGATTTTGACATACAACAACGTGCGATGGCTTAGCTTCGGTCAATTTCTTAATCGCTTTGTAACGTTATTATAAGAAATTAAGCTTTTTTTAATTGAAAAATACAACAGTTTCGATGAATTATCCAATGTACATTGGTTAAATGATTTAATGTCTTTATGCGACATCACTCAGAATTTTAATGAATAAAAAACTTCAAAGGCATGGACTAATTGTTTTAACGATGTTTGAAAATACTAAAATATTTATGACGAAACTTGACATCTTTTCTAAAGATTTGGAAAAGAAAACCATGAAATATTTTTCTCAATTTCAAAAACATTTTCAAAACACAATATTTTCTGAAAATTCCATTGACATTCAAGAAAATACAATTAAAAATATTCAATAAATGTGCAGGAAATAAAACAAGCTTTTGAGGAGAGATTCAATCAATGTAAAAGTTTGGAAAAAATGCATTTCTTTTTATTTTATATCCATACAAAAGAGAATTTGAAACAATAGAGTTAACCGAATTTATGTGGTAAGGTATCGATAATTTAGAAATAGAATTAGTTGAATTTCGAAGCAACGGTAGTGTGGAAAACAAAATTTGAAGACTTGATTTCTGAAGTAGAAAGAAGACCGTGTGAAAGTAGTGCAAGTGCAGATTATGTGTGTACAGTAAAAATTGAAATATTATATTAAACGCGTATGGGATTCTTTACCAAATACTATTATGGGTTTTACTATTATGGGTCCTCATATTCGCGTGAAAAGTTGTTTTATTCAAAGAACTTTGTAAAATCTTCTAATAGAAATAGACTTGACAGGGAATTAACTGAGAAATGCGTTATAATTCTCTATGAATACGGAAAATGAATCGAATAATAAAAAACTATCTGAAAATAAACAGCAACAGATTTCTCATTAAATACTTCAAAATGAATTTTATTATACACACACACATATATATATATACGTATATACTAATAAATAATACTTCATTATATATATTCTATGTAATTTTCGTTACTCCTTGTTCATCCAAACACTTATTGCCATTTGCACCAAACACTTGAGAATTTTTAACCCCACTAAAAAATTTTAAATCCTCAAACCATGCCCATTTTTACCCGTTAAGCCAATTTAATTTCAAAGATGTTTAGTTTTAAAAATACTCAGTTAAAAAATTTTAAACTTAACTGTCGTGCAAATGGGTATTAGTGACCCTAGAGTTAATACTAAAAAAATTTGACCCACGTCTCAAAAAGGTTCGCCATCCCTGGCTTAGACCCTTTTGGTGAGAGGGTGCAATAGAAACGCTGAATTCAGTTAGTGCCGAATGGCAACATTGAGAAGAAGAGGAGAAAAAAAGAGAGATGTTGTGTGTGAGAGATGTGAAGTAAAACTTCCGAACATAAAGTTTTAAAAATTTTAATGTTTTTTTTAGTGTTTGTTAATGTATGTGACGTCCTGTATTGTGATCAATATTTATGAGAAATTAATAAACAAATTTTGGTTTAATACTGCCTTTTCCATGAGAAAATAATATACACGCTACCACTACTCACACCATATTACAGGGCAATGGGGGGGAATCATGACCCTCCCTCCCACGTGTGCGCCACAGCTAACGTTGTTATGTGCACATATCTATAAAAACCAATACACAGGTCTGAATTTTAACAATTTTAGAGTTTTGTATTGATACATTTCAGCGTGAACAGAGAATATCAAGTCTGTGTTAGACTTCCATCCAGTCGTTACTAAGGATTTGTGGAGTTGCATTAACTCTTTCTGTGGTGGTTCGATTTTTTAATTCTTCGATTCTAAGGAATCTTTGCAGAACAAACTGAGCTCTTCAGGTATCTCCAGAAAAAGAAGTCGAACGGAATGGCGTCTGGAGAACGGGGTGACCATGAAATTGATCCATCTCTACCAATCCAACATTCCGAAAATGTTTCACAAAGGAAATTACACGAGTCACCAATGGCAGGGGGCCCTAATCTAGTTGAAAATCCGTTCGGCTACATTTCTTCTAATTGACGGACGGCAAACAGTACAGTAGAGTTCTGAAATCTGAGACACACCCTTACAGGTTGGAAAAAACCCACGTGCAAGCCCATTCAAGACATCACGCATTTTTTTCAAAAAAAAGGAGCCAGTTTTTGCAAAGCCGGTTACTTAATTTTCTTTATTGTCAGCTTTATGCCTTCATAAAGCATTTTTCTGAGGTGTGACTGATCAGGTAAATACAGTCGGAAACCTCTCTACAGCGAAGTGCATTTTCTATATAACGAAATTTTTCTTTTGTGTTTCAATGTTCTTCTCCCCTTTTTAAAGTATTTCTGAGCATTTCAAGTTATTCTCAAGTTACAAATTTTATGGTGGTCAAATATCTTGAACTAATTTTATTAGATCCTAACTCGCCGATAGCAATAAAGATCTGGACGTTTCATCCAAGATGTGCAAACTTTAACCCCAATTGTCCAGTTCACTAGAAATATCTTCGACATTCTCTTTCACACTCAGTGCAGTTGTCTCCTGTCCTCGCGTTCTAGTTATAAAATAAAATAATGTATGTTTAATTTACTTGTATGTTTTAAATTAGAAAATGTCCTTAAAATTCATTAGTTTTATTGAAAAATTATTTTCTTAGAATTGAAAATACAGTGTATTCTTGTTTTTTTTTCTTCTTTTCCTTGCAGTTTTTCTTTTTTTTTATGCTTAAGATATATAAAATGAACATGTATTAATTTTGAAAAAAGGTGTGAATAACTATATAGTGTTTATGGATTTAAAAATTGTTTTATGTGGTTTATAGAGTATATTGAAAGGTGAACCTCTATGTAACGAATTTTCCATACAACAAACTTCTTTTCGGGATTTAACGATTTCGTTAGATAGAGGTCCGACTCCAACGTATGCTATGCATTCATTAACTTTAATTTCCATGTTGTAAATGTGCTCTATGCCTTCATAAAGTACGTATTTTTCTTTTGTTAAGAGTATTTGGGTAGCAAATTTTGTATCATATCAAGAAAACAATACGTACAAATGCAGTACGATATTTTCTGAGGAAACACTCGTACTTATTCTTTTATCATTCCATTCTCGGTAACCCTGCATTTTTAAAAACTCGGCCATCTTTCGGTCCACATTAGGTCGAGTTTTCAAGACTCTAATATATTAGCATACTGAAGCACATGTCCGAATTAATTCATAACTTCCAAGGAAAGAAAGGATCAATTCGCTTTATTTCATGCACACAAAACGTTAAATTTAGGGTTACCTGGCTCAATTTCCTTACACAATGCGGGTTTTCTAATCCACAAATCCTGCAGTTATGTCGATCGCCCGCCCTCACCCAAAACGTGAAATGTTGCTTGATCACTGAATACGATTTTCAGAAGAAATTAATCATCATTACTGAACGGTTAAGAACGCACATTGCTTTTTCACTGCATGACGCCATTTTGTCTATAAGCAAGCAAGTTCCCTGTTGCCATCCGTAAAAAGTAAAACAAAAGAAACTTTTTTGACTAAAAATTTTCATTGATATAAATTATTTCCTCTTGCTTCGTAATTCGTACTTTGAATTTAATTTATTTAACCAGTGATTAAATTACGGACACCCTGTATACGCATGCTTGCAGGATCTTTGCATGTACATATCGGTGAACCTTTCTAAAACCATAATGCTATGGATTTGTGTGTTCAAAGTCTGTAAAGATCTATGTGCGCAAATATCTGCATCGATCGGTGTTTGCACGTCTATCTTCTGAGCAGGGGCATAGCTACCACAGTATCAATGATACGGGGCCCCCAAGCTGCAGGGGTTCCAACATGTGTAACTACAGTCCTACTAACAAGGCTCTTATATCTAAAAAAGGTCCCCAAAAGAATTTTGATACAGGGGCCACTCAGAACTAGCTAAGCCAGTGCTTCTAAGCTTTGTTTTCTGTATTAAAATATATAATTTCATTTCTTGGTAGTTATACAATATAAGAATGAATTAAATTAAATAATAAATTAATTTTTATTTAACTAAAATTTATTATCCTATTAAAAAATCACTACTTTTTTTAAAAACTAATGTGCTTTTGTAAATGCGTCTAAGTCCAATTTTTTGCATGCAATTTATTAGATTACATCTAATTTTAGGTAGGCCCTTTAGCTTATTTGATGTAGATTTTTAAATCGAAATGATCTGATCCAATGTTTTTTATAAGACGCATAAATATTCACAAACAAAACAAAGCTTCAATTTTACATCATATAAAATTGAATACGTATTTAAAAAATTCTAGCATTCCTAACTTCAGTCTTCTATTATACTTTAAAAAAATTAAAGCTCATTGTTAAAAAATTAAGTAAGATCTTCAGAAGTATATGCGCGCACATTGAGAGAGAGATGCTTAACACTAGGATTTCATTATACATTTATCCACTTACATTATTACACTTATTTTAAATTTAATTTTGATTCAGGTCATATAATTAAACATTACCTAAATAGTTGTTCATTTAGCACTGACGTAGCTAGTCCTGAGTGTACCCGGCATCAAAATTTACTGGGAGCCCTTTTTTGAAGCCCCTTAATAGTTTAGGATATTTTGCTTACACATGTTGGGGAACCTGAAGCTTGTGGTCTCGTATAATTGATAAGTCTGATACGGCGGTAGGTACGCCCTTGTCATTTAGTATATATTACCAATCCGTTAGAGCAGAAGATAGAGTAGATATTAATTCGAAAGTTGAAGTACGAAAATATTCATTTTTATTACCTTCGATGACATAAATCTCAAAACAAACGAAACATGCCACCTATACTTATCGAAATAGAAACACCATTACAAGGTCTTTAGGTGATAGCAAAACATTACGAAAGGTGATATTTATAAATTATTCATATGGGGCATACAATAGTCAATACCAAACGTAAGATATAAAAATAGGTGCGGAAAGTTTATTCAAGATACATATTTATCAGTAAATAAAATACTCACGGTTATTAAATACGGTTTTCTAATAATCAAAAAATTATTCGAAATTATATCATTATTATTGGACATAAAATGGAAATTTGATAATATATTTCACGATATATTGACATTTGTAGATTACTAGAAATTATAAAAACTAGTGAAAATGAAAACATTATCGATTAAATAATTATTTATAACTTGCTGTTACCATTGCGAAAAAATTTTGCTACGTATGTTAGATATTTTTTTCATTAAAATTAATAACCATTTCATAGTCTAAGTACAGGGGTGTCCAACACACGACCCGCCAGTACGACTCTTTTGAAAAAAAAATTAAGTATCCGTTTTTTAAAGTTTTTTTCATTTTCAAATTTATTTAAGGGGAAATTTATACATATAAATAAATCTATAACGTATTTGCCTTTTACCTGTTCTTGTTTTAAAATGAATCTTTTTTGATAATAGAAACGTACTTTAGATTAAAATAGATTTAAATTTTATTAAACAGTTACATTTGATTTTACTATGATAAATTACTTTTTTAATAAATTCCGAATTGCATTATGCATATTCTTTACTATAGATGGTACATGATTCTCTGTGTGTGCGACTTTCATTTCTCCTCCTCCTTTTGTGCTTGGAGGGCCCAAAAAGCAAGAGGCACTCAGAGATGTTTTATAAAGTTTTAAAAAAAATTCAGGACAGTTAAGGTAAAAGGCAATGTATACTTAATCGTTTGTGAATGACAGCACAATCTAATTTCGACAATGAGTAACGAAAGATCAATTCAAAAGGAACACCGTAATTTTCAAGAAAAAGGCAACTGTAATATTTTAAACATTATTTGATCATTGCATTATTGTATTATATAAACATTATTATATTATCTATGTCTGGGGTATACATGAAAAATAATGAAAACAATAATAATAATCCCTTCTGTTTTAAATTTTCACTCCAATAAATGTTTTTTTGTTTCCAAATCTGATATTAAGGTACATATTTTTTTGTGTGCGGCCCGCGAGTCTATGTTTTTTCGAAGGTCCTTTGGATTGTCCACTCCTGGTCTACTACTAGTAAAACAAATTGCAATATTTAACCTCAATATGTAAAATAACGGATCAAACGCCGAAAACTGTTATTACTCAGACTATGACCGAATTTACTCACTGCGTGGGATAAGTCTCTTGGTGTGGGAGAGCTTGACTCGGTAAATAAAAAACAAAACAAAAAAGTTTTGTATCCCGAAAAAGACAGTTAAGTTGAAATTTGAAAAGCATCGAATAGTTTTGAAAGAATCAAACAAAAATTTCAGAAAATTATCAAACTATCAGTATGTTTTTCTATAAGCTGATTTTTGAAAATGATGAATTCTTTAGGAAATATGCCTTTCTATTACTTAAGGTGAAAAAAGTCGAAATAAAGGAAAATAATTTTTTATTTATATATTAACTCTCCTTCATATCATGAGCAATTAATATGAAATATTTATTCTAAAAAAATTACCGTAAAATCCGGCGTATAACACGCACTTTTAAAACAAAAAATAAAATCCAAATTTACGGGTGTGCGTTATACTCCGGCAATAAAAATGATAGCTTTGAAGATAACACACACACACACAAGTAATATATAAAAATATTTAAGTCAATTCCTACTTAGATCAACAAAGAAAAATTTTATTTTAGCTACTTTTTTTAAAAGTTACAGTTAATATAAATATGTATATACTGTAACGGCGTGGCACATAGGAGGCTTGACACATAGCACACGATAGACTAGAAAGAGGGCGCTGCTGTGAACTGTTTTGGCCTTTGAGCGGGAAGGAGAGAAGAAGTAGTAGTAGAGTCTCGAACGAAAAATGGACGAAGCTGCCTGTAGTTCCCGATGTGACTTTTAATTGTAAATGAAATTATTAATATAGTGATGTGTTTTGAAGGAAATAATAAAAACGGAAAATCCGGTTAATTAGAGCTGATTAATTCAACTACAAGACGATCTTACAATACATATGACAGAATCACAACATTAAGTGGTAATTAATTTTTATTAATTATCATTAAAGTATCGTATTGTCATCCAAAACAATCGTGTATATAAAATTTCAATTCAACTGAATTCTTTAAAACGTGAGGGAAAAAAATCTTTTAAAGTTTTGACCCAAGTCGCTGAAAATGAAACCAACCTGGCTGTATCTGTAATTCTTTAAATAATTAGTTTCAGTCAATTAATTTTCATTAATTATAATTAAATTATCGTATTTTTACCCAAAACAATAGTGTATAGAAAATTTCAGCTCATATGAGCGCTTTAAAATGTGAGGGAAAAAAACCTTTTCAAGTTTTGACACAAGTGGCCAAGAATGAAGACAACGTGGCTGTATTTGTAATTCTTCGATTAATTAGTTTTAATCAATTGATTTTTATTATTATAATCAAATTACTGTATTGTCATCCAAAATAATCATGTACATAAAATTTCTGCTCAATCGAGCGCTTTAAAATGTATTTTATTAACGATTGAAAATTCCACCAACATAAATAAATAAATAAATATATAGAGAGCCTGAGGAATAGGTACTAGAAATTGAAAGAGAGATGAGGATTTAAAAAAATTAGACATTTATATACATTTATATAAAAATACTGCATATTTAAAAGGTATGAAACCCCTTATGAACTTAGAGTTGTAATTGTAGATGTATACTAAGATAATACTTCGAATAAATGACCTCTAAACATAAGAACATTGCATAGTACGTATATTTCAGGTTTCTTCTTTAAAAAAAAAGGGTGCGTGATATACGGCTAATATACCTTAAAATTAAAAAATACAGCTTGAAAGTACAGGCGCTCGTTATACGCCAGATTTTACGGTATACTTCTTAAAAATAAAAATCAGTTCTTAAACACTAAACAAAAATTCCTTGGATAAAACTATTTTAATACAAGTAAAAAATTATATCCTGAAAAATGAACAAATACCATGTTTTTGTAATAAATTTTCTCATAAATACCTTGAAAATAAATATTTTATAAAAAAAACTCTTTTTCACACATTCGAATGAATTCAAAATATTCATTCAAAACACATAAGACAGTTTACATAAATTTTGAAACTTTATGTCAAAAAAAAATATTCTTTTAAATATTTACAAACATCAAACCATTTTAAGGTGACTGGCGACGTTCGAAACCATAAGTTTGCAAAACCAAAGAAATGAATAATTTTTTTATATTTATTCAAGTTGAATTAGAGTATAAAGCTATAAAACTGTATGAAGAATATTTTATTACAAGAAAATTATTTGAATGCAATTTTTGACAAGAAACGAAAAAAGAATAACATACTTTCAAAACATTCTCCTTTTATGAAAAATACTACTATAATATTTTGCCTTTTTTCCAAGCCAGGATTTCTATACCGGGAGTGAACTAAAATTTTTGAAAAAAAAATTACATTATTTTTTTAGAGTTACGATCAATTGAAATACTAACCGGTGTTTTTTGTTAAAATTTCTCAACTCTGATACAGTAAAATATGAATGAAAATCCACTTCTCTAAATTATACATTTCAAAAACTTTTAATTCAATCCCGGAATTGAAGTCCTAGCAATATATTGACAAAATATTATTATTACAGAAGCATTTTTTATAAAAGATAGTCAGTCTTTCTTCATTTTTTGCAAAAAAATTGTTCTCAAATAACTTTTTCTTCTAATAATAATCATAAAACATTTTTATGTATATATTCTAATTCAACTGACAATATAAATATATATAAAAAAAAAAGTGTTTATTTTTATTCTTTTTTTCAAAATCACGGTTTAAAACGTGATCAGTAACCTTAAAAACTTTTTATGACATCAGAACACATAAATGTATGTAAATCTCATCCCTTAAGTAAAGTTTACAATAAAACAGTAATGTGAGAATAACCGCTTTTTAAAAGCAAAACAAAACAAAAAAAATGAATTTGTAACTTACAAATCTAATTCTGGTTTTACCATGGAGTTGTCTCCAGTCTTATTTAGTCTTAAAGCCACTGTAATTGCAACTCCGAGGTTTAGAATAGATAAGATCAACTATCAAGCTTAGCGCATGCTAACGAATTAACAAGTGCCGGGAGAACTCCACGGGAAGAACGTTTTGGAGTACCGCCAAATCAAAAGTTTTGGGCGCATGCGCTGTTCAACCAGTAGACGATTGTCTGACCCAGTTGTTTACGGTTTTGTTTGATTCCGATCTTATTTCCGAAATATTGTGGGTAGTTACTGACAGTGTGGGATGGGAAACTGTAGGAAAACTGGATAGGGTAAGAAGACGACAAGTTATGCAAAACAGGATCGATTTGATTGTTTATTTTTGCATATTTTTTTAAGCTTGAACGTCATGGGTCCAGTTGAGTTGAATGTCGTCTTGTTAGTCATGGAAAAGACGTTACTAAATGTAAGATGAGAACGTTCTCGAGAATATTCTCTTCAGCCACACATAAAAATAACAAAAGCAGCTTTTTTTTTAATTAATTCTTTCTGCGCTTGATAAATTAATAACAGTTTGACAACTAAATATAATTCCGTTGTATTACTTTTAATTTTCTGATACATGTCGAGCTTTTTGACATTAAAGGATTACTTTTTTAACGACTTTTTGGAACTAAGATCCTAATAATATAGTTAATAAAAGAGTGATTAGTTTCTATGGTACACATAAACTGAACTTACGGAAATGTGTCTATGTCGCCACATAAAAGAATTTTTTTTTCTTTTGTTACATGCAAGTTTATGATAGTCAGCACTCTTTCAATAAATTTAAAATATTGTACATAATTTCTCCAACAGTACAAGACATTTTCAAGAATGAAAAATTTATAACTCTCAATTAAAAGTTTCAAACAAACTAATTATTCTATTCAAATAAAAAACAACGTGAAATCGCAACGAAGAGAGAAAAAAATTGCACTCTTTTAAAATGGTTTGTCAGAATATTCTTTTAGAACTTTTCTTTTTTTCTTTCTCAAACACTAATAGAAAATAACATAAATTTTCATTTCATTTTTTTCTTTCTCCACTAAAAGAAAATATAATTAATGTTTGGATATATACTGAGATATATATTATTTTTTTATTTATAAAAAGAGTTTAATTCAAGTTGCTTAAAAGCATACTTCATATCATACAAAATATTTAAAAAACAAATAAATAAATCTTAGCATGTAAAAAATCATTTCTCAATAAACAAAAATTCAAAATTTTTTTACCAATTATATATTTTAATATAAATACTGTTCCTTACCGATAACTAGAATCATCGAATGCCACTCCAGTTCAAACATAAAATGAAAAAATAAAATCTTTCTATTAAAATATATAAGTTCAAGGGAAAAGTTAATTATTCTTCTTAACACATGCAAATATTCATGACCTTAATGGAAATTCATTTAAAACCTATCTCATTAACATACCACCCTTGTACGCAGGCAGCTTCATTAAACTTACGCTATTTGAGATAATTATTTGCTGCTTTATAGAAATTAGACAATTTCGCCGTCATTACAAATACTTGTTCCTGAATAAAAGAAAAAAATATTTTAGAACGGGATATCTTTTGATTGGCTCTGTTCGGAAACTTGTTTCTTTTATATATATATTTTTTAAAAAATGTTTCACTTAAAGTTTATAGCTGATAGTACGATGTCTGTTGAAAGGTTTTTAATTTATTAATTTTTTAAGAAAAATGTGCGCAAAGTTGTTAATTGTGTTTGTAATCGATAAATGATTTTAAGTAAATTTGTAGAATCGATGGATGATTGTGAATTTTTTTACTAAGTTTTGAACAAGGTCTATTTCAAAACTCCTAATAATGAATAAGAATAATGGTTACTTAAATTATTATGTTTTTCGATAGATATATTTCTGTTTTTCTTTGTTGACACCATACCTTTTGATTTCGGTGATTTACTCGTAAAAATAAAAAAAAATTGGTATTTACACATGTGTGGAAATTTGCTTCTTCCATCTTCTTATTTTAATTTTGCTTATCTCGTTGTGTTACATATTAATTTCATAACTTCAAAGTTTGTATAATTCGATAAATTAATCTTATACTTAACTAAAACAAAATTTGTATAAATTAGATTTTCGGGATTTATCAAAAATATTTTTAATATTTTGTTCCAATTTATTATAACTTTTTTAGGCCTGATCCAAAGATCGATGGGGGAGAGGGAGGGGGGAGTTTTTCTCTAAAAATAAATAACATTAAACAGTAATTTTTGGAACTAGTTTGATATACCGGGGCATGGCGCTATGCGCCGCTTGGCGCGATAAAGGAATCACGCCAAGCAGGAATGGAATCCAAGATGGCGGTCTAGCGGTAATTTAATGAAACACAATAATTTTAAAGAATTGTTTGGAAATACATTGAAATGTATTTCAAATGAAGGATATAGGAAGAGACTGAGAATAACCAAGATCAATAAATAAATAATGAATATCAATGTAATATAATAAAAAGTCACATGTACTAATAATAGTATTATATGCAGTATATAATAGCCTTGTAATATAATTTAATAGTAATTATATATATAATACTCAGAAAGTATGATTTAATAATAATTATTATATATATAATAAACATATAATATAACTTAATAGTAATTATAAAAAAAAGAATCGTCATCGTATTGTAATAAAATAAAAATAATGCATAAGAATACTCGTATTGCATAATAATTATAAATAAATAACATAATAATAATTATAAATAAACATAATAATAATTTTAATAAATAACAAAATGTGTAATAATATTTACAAATAAATATAAAAAACAATTATAAATAACGAATATTCTTAGATTATTACATATAGTAATAACTGCATTTTTATATTACATGATTAATTAAATAAGTACATAATCTATATTAAAATTACTAATGAATAGCAATTACAAAGTACTGAAAACTTGCAATATTCTATAAGCTGCAAGTTCCTTCAACGAATTTCTCGAACAAGGAACGTTCAAAAAAAGCATTTTTAAAACGTAAAATAAAGCGAAAATAAACGATTTATAGCGATAATTAAAAGTACAACACTCATTCTTTAAAAATATATATTCTGGAACTAACCCATATTAGAAATATCCATATTTGAAAATAGCACAAAATAAAACAGAAGACGGAAATAATAGAACAATTATACTGAAAATGGTTAAATTTTTAGAGAAAAAGAATTAAAATCGTCTCAAATTAATAGGGTTAACGCGGGAAAAACCAAAAAAAAGTTATTTCTGATATACGTTATCCCCAAGGTAACCACATCACCAGACGTTAATGTTATCACCCATATTAGCAAACATAAACAACAGCTTGGCGCGTGCCCCATAATATCAAACTAGCACCTAATTTTTTAACGGAAATGGAAACAGTGCAGTGAACTAAATTTGTGATGGTCACTTGATAAATGCAATTTCGAGTTCTCCATTGAATTCGAAACTTACATTAAAGTTGTGCTTGTTATTCTTGTAAAATTTAGAAAAAATTTCAAATTTGATAATTGGGTAAGGCGTTTAAATATTAAAATTGTTCAAAAAGTTTTTCAAAATTAAAACAAATACGAATTTGTTTTAATCTTATAATAAAACAATACGTACACTCTTTTAAATAAAGTGCATTTTGTTTACATGTGTACGATATTGCTGTTAACAAATATTTACTTTTTAAATGAAATTTTCTGTAAAAAGCAAAAATTGACAACAGTGAAGCATGCTGATTGAGTGGCTGGAAACATCCGATTGAAGTTATCAAGTGACAATGATGTCACATGTATTTACCCCATTTGTGAATCGATAAACTTAACCTCAGCGTTAAAAGCTCTTCTATAATAAGCCACCGTCTATTTAAATTAAATTTAATTTTTCCCCTTTGAAATAATAACCTCATAAAATTCGCTGTTTATTCATTGAGTGTACAATTAAATATTTCAATGATTATTCAAATTCTTATCCCTTAATTTTTCTTCTAAATTATATAATGAACGGATATTTAGAAACGTAAATTATCTAATAAAATTTTTATATATATATAGTGGGTACTTACGTATTATCCCAACCTATTGGCGACATTATATGAAACGAAGCATCTGGTTGCCGATTCAGCGCGTACGACACATAGGAAATCAAGGTTGCCAACTTGGCGAATTATTAATAGAGTTGGTGATTGATGCGTGATTCAAGAAGCACAAAGTTTTTGAGATATTACTAAATCATTTTTTCCCTGGGGAATTATTGTGTGTGATACATTTAACTGTAGATTATCCACAGAATAAATATAACCCCAGCTGACAAAAATCACGTATTTCATCGGCAATGCAGGAGAGACAACTTTCGAATTTTATTCCAGAAGTACCATATATAATCATATCAAGTGAACTCAGGTGGCATCATGGAAAAATTACATCAACGGTCAAACCTAAGCTTATATTTTTTCACCTATTGTATATCAATAAATATTGAACAAATACCATTTTAAATTTTGATCACAGTCTTTTTTTAATTTCCATTTTATTTGTAGAATTCTTTGAGGGGGAGGCGTTTCTCTTTTAGAGTTTTCAGTGTAGCAATTACAGCAGGTAAATTTGCGTATAATCTCGATTTCATAAGGCCCTCCTAAATTTTAAGGTGATTTCGAAGCCAAAAATTAGATCATATTTTTGAAAACGCAAGACAGTTGGAAAAGGTTATTATAACAAAGACGGTACTGTGTAACAATTGTTCTTTTAACTTCGTGCAATGAACGGAGGTTCTTGTTCTGAGATACGTAACAGCTTTTGTGCTTTTGCCAAGAAACTCATGTTCTTCGGACTGCGATTGAATCGCATTTCCTTACGTGATTGCAAGAAGAATTATTTCATTCTGTGATTCGGTTTCCGCCGGAAGACCTCCCACGCAGAGGGTAGGAGGGGGAGCAGAACGATCAGAGCTTTTCTTAGAAAACTATCAGTAAAAAACAATGAGTAAACTTTGTTGATGTTTCATTTATCTATCATATATAGAAACTCTGAAAACGCATTGTGTGATACAGTACAGTTTACTTTTAATTTCCATTATTGTTTCACACACATTTTGGTGTTATGATGGGCATGTTATAAGTTTAAAAACTTAGACTTATGGACAAGTTTACTTTATATAAGTTTAGTTTTTTGACTGTTTCATGATAAAGATAATCACGTGTTCTTTATTGAATTGAAAACAGACATTAAACTAACTTTTTCTTTTTCTAGAATTTAGATATAATTTTAAGTTTTATAATTGTTTAAGGTATCTGACTTGAAATGTTCAAGTATTAAAAAATATAATTTCATTATAAAATTTTAAAATTAAAAAGAAAATCTTATATTCTAAGAGTATGTTTACATTAAGTGTATTTTGCAAATTTAAGTACGTTATTATTGTTGATAAATATATTCCTTTCAAAAGAAAGTGTCTGCAGAAAGCAGAAGTTGGCAACAGCGAAACGCATGAACTGAATAGCTAAAAACATGTGGCTGCACTTATCATGTAACTGTGGTGTCACAAGAATTCAGTCCATTTTACTTACATGGTTTAATAATTTTTTATTATATTCATATCATAATCAAATGATAAATGCAATCACGTGTTTCCATTCAATTTGTTCATATGCTTCGCTGTTGCCAACTTTTGCTTCTTAAACTTTTTATAGTATATATTTGTCAGCATAATAAGGCACATGGGCGGAGACTTCTTAAGATATCTTGAGGCCCTAGGCCCCAACGCAAAAGTAGGCCCGGGGCCCCTAAGCAACTGTAAGCCCCACCTACGACCCTTAAAAGTAGACAGTACATAGCAAACGTTGCCAAATACTCGAAGAAACAATAATCCGAAGAAAATAAAAGTGCGTTACTTAAATCGCCCAAGCCAACTAGAATGACTGCCGTCTTTCGATTGAATGAGTAATGTTGGTGTATAGTGGTAGGCTTACACATGGACAACGGTTATTAAATATAGCCAGTTGACATATCGCCCGAAATTCCTAATTTTTCGGAAAATACAAACGGAAATAACATTTGATCGATGAAATTATTCGAATCAGGATCTTATTAAGGCTGAATGGAGAACGAAGACGAGGCCCCCATCGTGACCGAGGTCCTGGGCCCAAATCCAGTTGGTCCTTGTCTTAAGATGTCCCTGCACATAGGTAACCTAAGTTAACTTGCTTTAAAAGAACACACATAATATAAGAATTCATTTTTAATTTTGAAAAACTTTTTGAAGAATCTTAATATTTGAACATCTTTACTCATTAATCAAAATTGAAACTGTATCTAAATTTTACAAGTCGGACAACAAGTACAAGTCTAATGTCAGTTTTGAATTCAATGGAGAACACGTGATTGCTTTTATCATGTGACAGTCATGAATTAACTCATTTGAAAAAGATAATAAGCCCATTTCAGTAGTACGTATGTACTTTAACGATGCTTCGAAAAATTCGTACTTATAGAATAATTATAAAAATGTCTCTTTAGCAACATAACGATTAGATATCAGTATGTAAAACAAAAAATATAAAAAAAAATTTTTAATTCAATTCCCACTTATATCAACAAAGAAAAATTTTATTTTAGCAACTTTTTATTAAATAGTTACAATTAATATAAATATGCATATACATATTACAGAATCACAACATTAAGTGGTAATTTAAATTTGTGTCAACTATCACTTAAGTATCGTATTGCCATCCAAAACTATCGTGTATATAAAATTTCAGTTCAACTGAATAACGTGAGAAAAACCTTTTCAAGATTTGATACAAGTCGCCAAAAGGGTCGCTAAGTCACCAAAAATGATGCCAACGTGGCTGTATTTGTTATTCTTTAAATAATTAGTTTTAATCAATTAATTTTTATTAATTATAATTAAATTACTGTATTATCATCCAAAATAATCATGTATATAAAATTTCAGCTCAATTGAGCGCTGTAAAATGTATTTTATTATTGTTTGAAAATTCCACCAAGATAAATAAATAAATATATAGAGAGTATGAGCTAATAGTTAGAATTGAATAAGTAATCAGATTAACACACAGAACATAAATTTAACATATATTCGCGTAATTTTTATGTAAAGGTTTAGATAACGAAGACAACACTTGAGCTAGAATCTTAACCTCCGCACCAATGTCAGGACTCTGAGCCCCGGAAAATTAAACGTGCATCAGTCTCTGCTACAGAATGGTCTTTAGATTTATTGTACAAGACCCGAGGTAACTACTCATCTATTACTATTCAGTTGATCTATCGCGCGCGACCCCAGATTACCATCGCCCCAATTAACAAGTCTACGTTTTGACATTTTGCTTGGTTTTTAAAATGTCTATAAATTAAGTATGCAGCTCTAAAAATGTGATTTTATATGTTCTGCAATTATATTCTGCTATGAATGTATATTGCAAAGGATTTAGCAATTATATCTAAGTTTACTAATAAGAGAAAAAAATCAAAGATGTTGAAATTTTTTAAAATAAAAATTAGCATAATAATTTAGAATATTATTAATTAATATGTGTTTCGATATTTATCTAAATAAAGATTCTGATGGCGATTTAAATAAAATATCGATGATTTAATTCGATTATCTCATGAAAGAAATATTTTCTTTTCTAATTTAAATTCCTTATTCACACACACACAAAAAAGGTAAATATTTTTAGAGTATTTCCGAACCTTTTTCATTCGCTTACTCCTTTACCCTATCAGCATACCCAGTCTAATTATCTGAATTACTAATATCTGTTTGTACAGGTACAGTAGCAACAGTATAATACAAAGACATTTTACTTTTTACCAATTGTATAACAAATGCGTACTTAGGTGGTTGTAAACATTTAATAATTTTTTTAAAAAATATTATAAGTATGATATTATTCACTTTGAGAACAACCAGAAATTTATTAAAAACAATATTGTGATGATAAAAGAAGAGAAGAGCAAAGCAGTGTTGTCAATTTTATGGAAGCCATTATAGCAGGGATGGACATTAAGTCGATCGCGATCGACTGATGGACCACTAAGACATTTTGGAGTGAATCACCTTCATTAAGACCTAAGACGCGCTTACTAAAGAAAATATTTTTAGAACACCGACGCCGGCTATAGACCGGAGAATAGGCTTTTCCCAATCGATGCAAATGTGTTTACTTGAGCAAATGTGATTCAATAAATGTGTAGACGAGTGTCTCTCAGCCGAGAACTATTGGTGTGGCTTGTTTCAGATTTATGACTGAACACCATTACTTACAGCAGGGATGGGCATTTACGTCTATCGCGATTGACCGATGGACTATACCAAGACATTTTGGGTTGACCATCTTTACTATGATTTAAGACGCGCATACTAAAAGAAACATATTTATGCAACATCGATGCCTGCTAGACTGGAGAATCGGGTTTTCACAATCGATGCGACTGTGTTTACTTAAGCTTAATAAATGTGTAGACAACATATGTACCTTCATTGGAAGCGAACGATGACGCTTATCTCGTTCCCTACCACTGTAGAAGAAAAAGTTATCACTGGAATGCCAGCCGTAGAAAGGAATTTCCCCCACCCACCCGACTGAAGGGAAGAATAAATGCTGATGATCAATCCTTTCCCCGATAGTGCGGGATTGGCAATTGAGACATCATCCTACACCCCGCCCTTTCATGGGATTGGGCTCTCGAGTTGATGTCCCGCGATGGCGCGGGAATCGACAGGAAGCAATTAGAAGTAGGTAAATACATCGATTTCAGATTCATCGACTCATGTATGTTCTCTGCTCGCTACATTGAATACGTTCACGCTCCACGGTCTAGAGGCCTGTCATAGTTGTTCAAGCATTCAACTAGACAATTTTGCGTTACTTGTGTTTTTGTAGTAAAAATAGTAATCTGTTATATTTCAAGAGAGGAATGCAATGTCGAAAACAAGTGTTAAGAAAAGTAAACATACAATTTTAATACGGAATACCCACACCAATGCCACTGGGTGGACCGCAACACTTTAAAAACATTAGAAGTAGTCCGTACAATGGAAAAGTCTGCACACCTCTGCGTTGTAGTATAGAACCACAAAGTATTAATTATAGCATATTCTAAAAAATTAAAATACAATTGGGTATTCTGTGGTAAAATAATTGAAAAAGAAATTAATTTGTTTAATTTATAGTTTAGCCTTATAACTGAAAAGTTATTTCACCGAGTACTATTCAAAACCATGATTCATTAACAGTAGAAAAGAAAAAAAATGTGTAAGTAGCTGTTTTTAACAGGAAGTCGTAACGACATACGAACAGTAGAATATAATATAAATACATAATATCAAAAATAAGAATAAGCCACTCATCCGGTATAGTGGTTAATGACGCTGACTGCAGTGCCGTGGGGCCAGGGTTCGAATCCCGGAGAAAGCATGGATGTTTGTAAATGTTTAGTGCCTTTGCGGCAGGGGGGTACTCTAAATAGCCGTCGAGCCGCATGAATAGGAACCGAGCAAAATCGTTTTGTCACCTGTATGGTGCTCAAAGTTACAGCTAACGACGGGCGTACAACTAGCCCCTAGCACGATGAATTTCGTGCGCCTTGGTATGATGTTACTGTTGATCAGGCGGCATAAGTAACAACAACATAACAACAAAAATAAGAATTATGACGTAACAATTTATAAGCCTGGATAACTCAGTCAGCAGAGTTCTAGGCTTCTAACTTAACGGTCCCTGTTCGGGCGGTTGTTTTTACAAACAACATTTACTTTTTTGCCAAAATTTTTATTCTTAGTATTGATGAGAGGGTAATTATATATAAAATTGTGTAGGGACTTTGTAATTATTGACCGTTGCCTATCACAGCTCTTCCCCCATAAAGATCTTCTCACGTCAGTAAAAAACATTTTTATGTTCTATCGATCAATATCCACATTACATCATTTTTCCCTCTTAACCCCCAAGACCATTGTATATACCTCTAGAGGTACTTGAACCACATTTTGAGAAAAGTAAGTGTGGAGGATATTCAAGAGAAATGATGACACTAAGCAATAGATATAAGATGCCCAGTTCTGATAGTGATGAGATTGTTGTGAAAGCACCAAAGAGCGAAGGGGTGATCGACCTGAAAGCAACCTGGGAGCGAAGGGGTGTTTGACCCGAGGATCGGTGAGTGCCTCCTAATTTCTCTTCACTTGAGTGGCAACAGGGGGAGGTACAGCGCTCCGAAAGGAGAGAGAAAAGATTCCTCTAGATGCGTTTTGGAGAGAACGGACGGCAATGAGCGTGCGCGATAATATTTAACCTTTTTTATGCACCCATGTAAATAGCTTAATAAATGTTTTATTTAAATTGAGAAACACTCGTAGCCCCATCATTTATTTCTCACTCAGTTTACGGTGTGAATGAGTTTTGAATTTGAGTATTGAACAGATATACTTGATTAGTGTACATTTTAAATAATGTTATCTTAGTATTAGTAGATTTATCATGTAATTATCAATGAATTTATGAAATTGGCTAGAAACACGAGATTGGTTGCAGTTATCAAATGACTATAACGTTACATGGATTGTATCGCATTACTTTTCGCAAAAGGATTTTTAAAAAAGTGCTTTGGAACACTATCTTAAATATCAATACCACAGGAATGGTTGTTAAAACTTATTTCCTTTCCTTTCATTTTGAAGATAACATATCTCAAACCCAGATGTTACCTTTCCACGTAAAGTGACCCGATGAAAACACTTTAATGTTATGTTCATTAAGCAATCACTTTAAAAAATTATTTTAATTTTTAACGGCACATATATTTGATATGTATAACTAAAGAGTACAAATTTATCCAAAATCGAATAAAAGCAACAATTACAATTGAATTCCTGAACATATCAACGTAAGAAAAATAAATTAACTTGAAGATAAAATAATTAAAAAATGAAAATTCAATCGCGCATTATTAACACACACACACAAGTCATATAAAAAAAAATTTAAGTCAATTCCTACTTAGGTAAACAAAGAAAAACTTACTTCAGTTACTTTTTATCAAATAATTACTGTTGGCGCATGCGCGCCAACGTCATGCGCACAAATGCAAATATTCTTCCTTGCCGCGCTGTGCCGGCAGTTGAGAACTTTCTGTGGAACGAGATAGACGAGAAAATTTCTCTTTAATACTCAGACGTGAGCATTAATATAGGACTCTAAGACTCGAAGCTCACAATAAAAAAAAATAATTAAAATTTGCTGCGCTCGTAAATAGCATATATATGTTGTGTGGTTAAATAAAAAAAGTAAAAAAGAAATAAGCGTGGCTGGTCCGTCGATGAAACAAAAACAAACTAAAAATAAACAATTACAATTAATATAAATATTTATATACATATGACAGAATCACACTATTAAGTGACAATTAATTTTAATTAATCATCATTAAAGTATCGTATTGTCATCTTAAATAATCATGTATATAAAATTTCAGTTCAACTGAATGCATTAAAACGTGAGGAAAAAAAATCTTTTAAAATTCTGACACAAGTCGCTAAAAATGAGGCCAACGTGACTGTATCTGTAATTCTTTGAATAATTAGTTTCAGTCAATTAATTTTAATTAATTATTATTAAACTATCATATATTGTCCCCCAAAACAATCGTGTATAGAAAATTTCAGCTCAATTGAGTGCTTTAAAATGTATTTTATAAACGGTTGAAAATTTGAACAAGATATACATAGGGAGATTGTGAAGTAATAGTTGCAATTTTTTTTTTTGAAATACAGTTATAAATATTTACTTAATTAACTTTTATCTAAATAATTTCTTAGTCATTTATAAAGCTTTCGTTTCTTTTTTCCCTTCCTTTTTAGCCCAAATAAAGCGTTATTTTTTTATTTAAAGAAATTCTAATAACAATTACTCATCAAATAGATAGGAATGGATGTTTAAAGTAATTTTGTTATTTTAATATCCAGTGAAACGTTAATGGAATTTTTAATAGTCTAATTTTAAATTTTTAAAATTTCTTGAAGAACAAAAAATTGATGTAAAATCTCTCATTTTTAGCAGAATGAAACAGTAATAATGATGGGAAAAAGTCTTTAAAACATCACGAAAATTTAAAACTGGTTTAAAACTTTTTCGTCCTCGATTGCGAATTTTTTTTCCTAAATCTAAAACAAATTTCACTGAAAATTGTTTAAATTTCTTTACTTTTTAATAGCAATCTCGTCTTTTATGAAAAGAATATAAAAAATAACTTTTATCACGCTAAATATGTAACAGTTTTTTTAAATCTGTTTCTCTAACAATAGCCGGGGAAAAAAATGTTTCCCTATTTTACATTTTTCCTTTAGAATTTTTTTGTGCTCTGCATGCATAACCTTTTTTATACGGTATACATCAAATATTTGCACAGTATTTTTTAAATAGCTTCTGCATGCAATATTTTTAAAAATATTTCCCTATCATTTCGCTTCAACACATAATAAAAAAATATATTATTAGAATAATTATGTAAAAATTAGCAATTACAAAAGCAAACGCTCGAAATAATTTTCAGATTTGTCCTTTAAAATGAAAATCAGTTCCCTTTTTTTAAAAAAAAAGAAAAATTCTTTCTTGACCTTTGGAACTCGGTGGAAACGGAGTAAAAACATTCTTGTAATCCGGCGCTTTGAAGCGACCAGTATGTTTATTTTTACCACGAGGGGAAGTTAAAGTTTTTAAGTTCAACGGAGTGAGGGGGCAAAAAATATCCACACCCAATTACGAACAATAGGCGCCTAGTCGTTAAAAGGGTTCTCCTGAGAAAAAAAAAGAAGACTAAACTGCCGCTGAATGGTTTGGTATAGCAGTATATGAGGAGAGGGGGATATTGCGGTACAGCTTTTGTACTTAGGAGTTCTTAAGGTCAATTTTGTGCCTATTTCGTCGACAAAAAGATTCTTTAAATTAAACTGAAGTTGTTTTGTATATAATTCAGTGCCGAGTTCAGCTCAATTTGGACCCTGGGTGCAAAAGCTCTACGGTGGGCGCGGTAGCCGAGTGGTCAAGGTATCGGATCGTGGCTTTGTCACGAGTTCGATCCCAGTACCACTAAAGACCCGCCATGTAGGGGAGGGATGCATGTTAAATCTGTCGAGAGCTCAAACGCCCTCCCGTCGGTGTGGTGTGGTAGTTAGGAGGGGGGTGCGAACTCAGGTGTCATCCACGTCACTTGACCATGATTCAAAATTACGTGGTCCGTCGCCAAAAGCCCTCGTGTAGCTGAACAGTGCGACGTTAATATTCACTCACTCACTCACTCGCAAAAGATCTACGGGATCCCTTGGCACTGAAGAATCGAAATTTATAACCAGAAAATTTGCTTAAGGTTATCTTCGACTAATGTTAAAGAATCGGGGCCGAATTCGGAATATTTTGTCAGATATATAAGTACTCACACAAACATTAATATTATATATATTCTGACTACACTATCCTGTAGAGAATCACTTATTTTTTATCATACCACTCATTTTTATCCGAGTTGACACATTTTTTCTTTTATAAAATGTGTTTTTCAATTTGTTTCTTATACCATAATGCTAAATGAGTTATCCCTTCACATATTAAAAGGAAAAACTAATTATTTATGAAATATTTTGAAATTTTAAAAACACTATAGTATATAAACAAATGCATATAAGTTACAATGTCACAAATTTTTATAAAAATTGAGACATTTTTTCGGTCCGAAAATGTGCTCCGCGTCAAGTTCACGCTCTCGTACGTATAGCGAAAACAGCCTTAATTCCAGCTTATCCGGATCCCGCCAGATTCTTCCTGGCTCCTGAGCGCCCGCCCCAAGCGCCCAATGGATAAATCGGCACTGGGCGTAGCCTGAGTTCCTGAGTGGGCACTGTATCAATGATCACTTGAGAGCCTTTTTTGGGCCTCCTTAATATTTTACGATTTTTTCCTTATACATGTTTAGGTCCCTGTAGCTTGAGGCCCCGTGGCATTGATACGGTGGTAGCTGCGCCCCTGGATTGGAGAGAGGAGTATCAATTCAGCTGTTGTCCTCTTCACTTGACCGTGGTTCTTAGATACAAGGTTCGTCGTCAATCGCCCTAGAGTTGCTTCAGAGTGAGGTAAAAATTAAAATCAAATCACACACAAATAACCTGGAAGAGTACCGGGGAAGAACCTTTGAAGCTCTCATCAAAACCCCCACTTTATAATTTTTCTGTTAAATTAAAACAGCAACGTACGCAACCCTTTCTGATCGAGAACAGGATTTACATTCTAAAAAACACGTAGACGAAAGTACTGAGGCATAATCTCTATCAAGGACGTCTTAAGACTCTTTGAGGCTCTGGGCCCAGAGAAATCTTTTGAGGAACTGGGGCCTTTACGTAAAAGTAGGTCCTACCTGAGATCTTTAAAAGTAAACTGTATATAGCATGCATTGTCAAATACTCGTTCAAACAGTAATTTGAAACAAATAAAAGTGCACGACTCACTATCTCAAAAGCCTACGCACAAACCGGCTCAACCGATGGCTAATTTCGACTAAATGAGTTGAATGATTGTTTATGGCATTAGGCCTAGGCATGGACAACGGTCATCACATAGTAATATAGTCTTACCCCCCATTTTTGCCTGTTGACATGCAGTTTGAAATTCCTTGTTTTTCGGAGACTATAAATGGGAATTATATTTAACCACACACACAATAAAATTATCCGGATCATGATCTTATTTAGACAGAGTCGAGAACGATACGAGCCCCCCTCGAGGGTGGGACCTTGAGCCCGGGTCCAGTTGGCGCATGCCTTAAGACGTTCCTGATCTATATGGTAAAAATTTAAAACCTATACGTCAACCCTATAGGGTAGGCCCTACCCTACCGTTGTGTATTAAAGATATGGTTAATTTTTTAAAAAAATCTAATTATAGCAAAGTATAATCTGTTATGTCATAATGATCTGTCTGTAATGGCGATGTGTTTAGAAGTATGGTTAACGTGTATTTCGTCGCCCCTCCGGTATAGTGGTTAGCGACGCTGATTGCTGTGCCATTGGGCCTGGGTTCGAATCCCGGAGAAGACATGGATGCTTGTAAATGTATAGTGCCTTCGCGGCATGGGGATACTTTAACTAGCCGTCTTCACGCTCAAAATCGGGATGATACCTAGTTAAATCGTTCAGTCACATGTATGGTGCTCAAAGTTATGGCTAACAACAGGCATCACTTAGCCCTTTGCCATGATGAATTTCGTGGGCCTTGATCTGGCCTTTGCCGATCAGGGGCATTAGTAACAACAGCAACATGTATTTTCATTTCCCATGTCTCTCTCTGTCTTTGTTAAAGGACCCATTCTTTCTTCTTCGTCCGAGTCTCGATGGTCCTTAATTTATAATAGCTTAATTTATATAGCTGAGCCGGGCTCATAGCCTCGATCTCAATGGGGGACTCGTCTCGTTCGCGATTCAGCCTTAATAAGGTCATGGTTTGAATAACTTTAATAATTTCCAGTTGTTTCTCCGAAAACAATTAGAAATTTTGGATTATATGTCAACTTGCAGCAGTGGAAAGACTACATTATTATGGGATGACCGTCGTCCATGTATAGGCCCAGGCCTAGCGCCATTCACAGTTATTACTCATTCAGTCAAAAAGTGGCAATCAGTCAAGCTGTTTTTTGCGATTGTAAGTCAAACACATTTATTTGTTTTGGGTTATTGTTAGTACGAGTATTTTACAACGTATGCTATGTACTGTCTACTTTTAGGGGCCATAGGTGGACCTACATTTGTGTAGGGGGCCCAGGACCTACTTTTGCGTAGGGATCCAGGGTCTAAAGAAGTTTTAAGACGCCCCCGGTAACCATTTAAATTTTATTATAAACTAATTCAAAAGATTTAGGTGGCATCATTTTTCAATGTTTTTTGTACATAAAATTTTGGATCTTATTTGCTCCGATATGATCTCTCCTTGAAATCGAGTTACGGATGTTCTAAATATTTTTTTTTGATATCCTATTAACACTATTTTATCAACAGTGACATTTCAATGACAAATTTCTCTCAAAATATGTTCTTAAATAGAATTGCTAACATAATGAATCTCTGATTAAATGTTGTTAAAGTGTTGTATTTATGCGCTTAAAAATAATGAAAAGAGTCCAAATTAACACAAGGAAAGTTGAGTAGTGTGTCTTTTTTTTGATTTGACTAAAAATAAAGAATCACAAATCTACTTGACCTACTAAAGAAATCCTACTCTAATTCTAGTTTTGTGGTTAAGCGCATTGTTATAAGATCCTGTTGAAAAAAAAATAAGAATTTTCAATAATATTTTTCGAGCCTTATAAGGTTACGTATCAAACAAGTTGAAATATTATAGAACTGATTAAATTAATTTGTGGCATAATTAATTAGTTATAATTAATAATTAATAAATAATTAATTAATAAATAAATTAGCATAATTACTTATGCTAATTTGAAAATTATTTAGAGATTAGATTTATTAGTAATAAAAAAATTATTATTAATTTACGACATAAGTTATTACTTACTGTACCGTTGTATAAATTTCTTAATCTTATCAGAATTTAAATAAAGCCTTATTATCTGTAGTCATTATCGTATAGTAGTTTATTATCGTTCAACAACTAATATTATTTATTATTACTTGCATATTAAATTTCATTTATGGTTTCTCTGTCTGAAATAATATATATCGTACATTTAATAGTATGTAGCTAATATGTATTTAAAGAAACAAATATATGTTAAAAAGTTATTCAATCTAAATCACACAAAAAACAATTTTAGAGGCACTTTTTGTAATAAAAACAAAACAAAAAAATATTCATAATCTAAATTACTTATTAACTTGAACTCGTTTTTACTTCAACAAAATACTTTTTCATAATAATTTCCGTTTAAAAATTAATTGTTGTGAATAATGCAAGGAATGGTTGAAATTGAAAAAACATAAGTTATGTATATTTAATTTAAAAAAATATGCTTTTCAAACTATATTTTTTCGGGTGTTTTTCCTCTACATTAGAGGTCTTCAATCCGAGGCCCGTGGGCCACGAATTGCCCACTGATGGCATCTTAGTAACCTCTCATTTAAATTTGAGGCAATTTGATGAGGAAGTTCGCAAAAATGTCGCTAGAGATAAAATATTTGTATAACTATTCATGTTAACAGGAAATATCTTTTATTCCCTCGAATTTTTTTTTTCCTATAAAGAGAATTTTATATAATTTTTTAATAAAATTAAGCGAAAGTATTCGAGGGGTTGTGAAATAAAGAGAGATAATACTATCAATAAACTGCAGAGAAAGTAGATTCTTTTTTTCAATTTCTACTATTTGTTCACTGTCTCCCTATATATATATTTACTTATTTATATATCTTGTTCAAATTTTCAATCATTATTAAAATAGTTTCTATTCATTCATTCAAGTTCAAATACATTTTTTCAAACCTGTAGTGGATGACACTTGATGTTAATACAGTTTTTTTCAAATAATAATTCATTAATTAAATTAAAAAATGAATAAATAGTAGCAAACAAAAATAATAGTCCAACAGTTTATATAGAAAGGAAAATCGTTCGTTGTGTCCCTGTAGCGCAATGGACTTCTAATACAGAGATCGTGTGTTTGAATCCCACCTGGGATGGCTTAATTTCTTATAATGTGATTTCCTTTTAAAAAATACTATTTTATTAGAATAATTAAGTTGAATTAAAGAATAAATAGTAACAAACAAAAATAATAGGCCAACACCACATATTGGAAGGAAAATCGCTTTCTATTTTGTCATGTAATATTGTGATTCTGTCATATGTATATACATATTTATATTAATTGTAACTATTTAATAAAAAGTAACTAAAATAAAAATTCTTTGTTGACCTAAGTAGGAATTGACTTAAAAAAACATTTTTTTTATGTTATTTGTTTAAACAAATATTTAATACTATTTAACTAGTATATACACAGTCATACATATTGAAACATTCCAAGAATAAACATTTTTTATAAAAGCAACGTATATTGATAGCTTTTTATCCCTCTCACTTTACCTTCTGCAAACAGCAAGAGAAATACAATTAAAAAGCGTTGACATGAGCGTTCTGACCGTCAAAAGACCCTCTGGTTTTTGACATGGGGATAATATGTTCAACCTTGGTAGAAAGTTTCCGTTTCCTATCTACCGGACAGACGACGAAAAAAGATCTCATAAATAAAACCAAAACTACTAATGAATCTGATAACGAAGAAAAACTGGACGGCGGAGTCAAATGATGAATAGGATGTTGTGTTTTTGTTAAATAGCGCATCTCAGCAGATGTTAAACTTTCAGTCACAAATTTCAAAGTATATGCAGAAGAAAAAACTCTTTGTAAGTCGAATAGTTCAAAAATTTACATTTTGATCTTGCGCTTTAATCCATTCTAAGTCCCTGGTAAGTACACTTACAATGAATTGCATTAATTTTTTAAAGTCTGTAGAAAGCTGTTTTATCATATTTCATTTGTGCTGTCATCCATTAATAACTTCAGAAAATTAAGAAAATTATAAGCTCTTACACACTTTTTTACCATCGCTCTCTCCCACATAGTAACAGGATTAAAAACTTCCTCATTGATCTGACAATTTCCTGAAAAATAATATTGTAATTTGGCATCTATAAGTAAAAAATAAGCTTTATATAACATACGATATTTTTTCCAGTTTGTAGTATTTACAAAATATATTTTATGAATATAAAACAAAAAATAAATAAAAAGCATTAATTTCCTACTTTTTAATAGGCCCCAATAGACAGTGGTAAATATACTTACTACCAAAAAGGTGTGGTATTAAAAATCAAATTAATTTTATCAATAAGCTAAATGAGTTTCTCTTCTTAAAAATCAATCTCAATTCCACAAATATTTTAATACACCTTTACTAGAAATAAATGGCCCGTTAAAGCAGTGATCCGCAACCCCGGTCCGTGGATCAAATGGTGTCGGGTTCCCTAAAGAACATTTAACTATTGCCATTTTATTTAAAATTGTGCATTTCTCTCGGATTTGCGCAACTTTCCAGGAAATCACTTTATATTCCACGTTAAATCACTTTTATTCATTTTTGGTGTAACTATATTTTATTCTGAAGGCATATTTAAATGTAACTAAATTAAAATTGTTAAATCAAAACAATCAACGCGTCCCATCCTCAGCGGGCCGTGGTAAAATTATCAAACGTTGACCGGTCCGCAGCGATAAAAAGGTTGAGGAGCACTGCGTTAAAGGATTAAGGAGAATAAATATGTTAAATAACTAATTAGTGATTTATTATTTGTGCTAATACAGCTATGCATGAAATTATGTGTAAGTTTTGGAATAAAATTTATAAATCAGAAATATATACTTAGGTCTCAATTATTTGCTGGAAAATCTTCGAGGTCTTTAGATATTTCGAGCTTTCTTAACTTTTTCCAGGGTCTTACATTATGATTTCTCACCTCATTAGTGTACACCAGAGTACCCCCGATTTTTATTTTTACCGTAGAGATTACACCTCGTCTTGTTTTTAGAACCTCGCCTTGTTTGACCCCCCAAGTGAGGTCTGTGTACACTTCTGTCTTTTGGACTACCTGTTTTTTGGTAAAGTTTTTTTTGTATGTATAACATACAAAACAGCTGTGTTAAACTACTTAGGAAAGACTGGAAGTTTGAAATATAAACGCAAAACCAAAAACAAGAAGTAAATACTACGAAAAATCGAATCAAATATTTTTACTAGCTCACCTGAACATTTTTAGTGGCCCGTATTTATAGTATTAATCTTTTTAATCACATCTAAAATGCTTAGTGTCACAATGCTTAGGTTCTCAAAGATAAGTCTTTTTCTTTTAGCGTATTCTGATGCATCAGTTTCTAAATTTCGGAAAAATACTTGTACATCATTCGTTGCGTTGATTAGAATTCATTTGTAAATCTTTCGTACCAGAACCTCAGAGGATATCCTTTCTCACACCTTTAATGGTGCTACCTGAAGCAACATCCTAAAGCTCCTCTGCAGCAGCAACAATATTGTTGCGTTGATCCGGGTTCGAGGATTTTATGCAAATCAGTTCTTCAGGAGCGATAGAAATTTATTGTCGAGAAAACAATCCTTGAAATATAGGATTCAGCAGCAAAATTCGCCGAATAAATATCAGAAGGTCTTCACACCTTCTACAGCGCTCAGACACAACAATCAGTGTCTAAAATATACGTATGTAAAAGATAATTCGCAAGCACCTCTCTTCCTATTCAACAGCCGAGCTAATCACTAGTCATCTCTTCACGGTCAAGGCAAGACTACTAATCACTGTTCAAAACAATACTAATCGCTAGTCAAAACAAGACTGACTAATCATTAGTCAAAAAAGACTGACTAATCGCTAGTCAAAACAGTTTCGGCAAGCGTCTCTCTATTTATAGGCCATGCGGATCCTTCGAGAAAGATCCGCTTGCGTCACAGATCGTGAAATTAGTTCATTCTCCACTAATTTCACTCCACTATCCCGCCTATAGGATGTCGCACTAAAAAGAGATACCAACTCCCGGGGAATGCACTAGGTCTGAAATGGTAAAACACCAATCCGCTGACCATAAGAAAAAAAATAGAAAAAACATGACTGAATTGCACAAATATGTCATGAAATAATATTTAAACTCCGGTTGTTGTTGTTTTTAAAAATGTAATTAAGATTTTTCGAATTAATGTTTTTGTTTAAAGCATATACTTGTCTTTTAGTTTTTGTTCTCTCTTATATTAGATGAAGCCGCTCATCAAAAGAGTATAATATGAAAAAAATTCTAATATATATATGGATAACTTTTTGACTCAAGTAAAACATAAAAGACAGCACATAGTGAACAAAAAAAAAGGTATTATTTTTAGAAAACATATGCAGTGCATGGAAAAGAATTTTAAGCAAAATATTTATTGTAAGGAATTATATTTATTATTAAGAATTTAAAAAGAATTGTTTTTTTAAATTGTGATGTATGAATTAACAAAAAAGGCTAGTAATATTAACCAAAACTAGTATTAGAACACAAAGATAAAGGTAAATATTTCTTTTATAAATTACAACTGAAGTATTAATCGCCCAAAACTAATTATGGAGCGCATAATATATATATAAATTTGTTTATTATAGTTTTTTTTCCTTTCTGTACTAAATTTCATTAAGAAACAAAGTTATGTGTTAATGGTAGAAGTTATGTGTTAATGGTCCTCTGAGAACAAAAAACTCAAAAACTGTTTATTTACACTAACCTTCAAGCAAAATACTTGAAATACAATAAAAAGATTTCCTATATTTATATATATTTATTACCCGCAGCCTTGTTCATATACACTTAAAAAAATTAGTATTTGCTTAGAGAAAAGAGGATATGTACTTTTATCTCCATCAACTTAACCATTACTTTTTTATGCTCTGCATAACTTTTATTGTATTATTTTTTTCCGTTTCGGCTTTAAAAAAAAGATTTTAAAAGGTTTTTCTACCACGAAAATATTATCTCTTTCACATGCAATACATTTTTTCTTAAAGATCGAAAAAAAATCCTTTAAATTTTACACATGAATGAAATAAGCTGGAAGAATATCCATTCTTTGAAATTAAAAACATCATTATATTTTAATTTACTGGCATTAATAAAAGCTTGCCGGGTTTACTTTCACTTTTACTTCATAATTTGTAAATGGTTTTGTTCTTTTTCTTTCTCTCTCTCTCTCTCTCTCTCTCTTTCATTTTGTAAGATTTATTTTATTTTTCTTCTTGACTCATTCATCTCTATTTTTTTTCACTGTTTAGCTTAAATTAAAGAGTTTCTTTTAATTTTTGATAGCTATTTAGTGTGATGAAGATCGGAAAACTTTTTTTTAATTTTGAGTCTAATTCAAACATTATTTGTTCCCTTAAGCATCAGGGGCTTAAAAAAATACTTCAAATAAGTTTTTGGGAATTTGTCAATATTTTAAAGTTACTCAGCTATGAATTGGTAGAGGAAAAGAAGTTGAGTGTATGTGTAGGAATTTTAGTAGAAAAAATTAATGTGTGGTGTTCCATACTTAACTAATAGGATCGTAACAAAAATATAAGTTCTTTTAGAAGAAAAATAATTGATGAAAAAAAGCTAAGCAATATAAGTTTGATTAAGAGATTCGAATTTAAATGAATATAGCTCACCCACAAAAGCCCGCAATAACTATTTCAAAATGACGTTTTAAATAAACTAAAAAAGTGAAGTTTTAAAATTATTTTGAAAAGGAATTTTTTTTCTAATATACAGAAAGATGCTGAAACGGAAATTCAACATATTTTTCATAGTTCATATGTAAATATTCTAAACCTAGACATTCTTCAATTTCTACTCTTCGTTGACTTGCTCCCTATATATGTTTATTTACTTATATATGTGGGAGTCCGCATAAATCTTCGAATAAAAATCACTCTTCAGAAGGCGGGATTTTAGATTGGCGAGGTGGTTGTCTAGGGGTAAGTATTTAAAGGTGAGTGATGAATGAATTGAATCAAAGTCATTTAAACACAGATACTTCATTTCAGTAAAAAAGAATTTATTTAAAGTTAAAGGGAAATATTTACAAAGAGAAAGACATGCAGGAATTAGGTTAATTGAAAGTCGAGTTATACCTTTAGAAGACGGGGAAATTAATTACCTTTTTCATGCTTGGACGTTAGGACTGGTATCGCGCAGGGCGCGAAATGCGCTAAAGACGGGACATGTTGAACCGGCGGTGGTTAGTAGGCCTCTGCCGAAAAATTATTCAAGCCGGAGATACGAAAGCTCACTAGACGGCGCTGCTTCGGAATGCAGTAATAAACAAAATTGACATTAATGGTCCTCTGAAAAGGATATGACTCAACCTTTTAACAAAATGTTTCAAAGGGACAATCCTACTTATATATACACTGAAGTGCCCCTGAATTAAGGATACCTACTTAGTAACACGTCGGGCCTCTGACCTTGCCACACGACGAGGCATAGATTCAAAAAGTTTCTGGAAACGTTCCATGGGAGTGACTTACCAAATATTGTCTAAAGCTGTCCAGAATTCGGTAAGGTTCGTTGGTGCTATTTGATGGCCTTTACTGCTTTGTTCCAATACATCCCAAAGATTCTCAATAGGATTTAAGTCTGGTTTTCTAGGTGGTCAATTTATGACAGAAAAGTCAGAGGAAGACTCATCCAACCAGCCAGTTGCCAACCGAGACTTGTGAGAGGTACAGTTGTTTGCTAGAAAAACTCCACTACCGTGCGGATAACAGAACAACATAAACGGATAGAGGTGATTACCCAGCAACTCTACGTACCGAATTGTATTGAGGGAGTTTGGTACACGCACCAAAGATCGCAAACATTGCCACGAAAAAACATCCCAGACCATGATTGAGCCACCATGCTCTTGTACAGTTCCAACCTGGCATGCAGGATCCATGACTTCATGAGCCTGACGCCATATTCTCAGACTCCCGTCGGGAGTTGGAATTGAGACTCATCACTCTATGCTACTCGTTGCCAGTCCTATACACTCCAATATGTGTGCTCTCTTGCCCAGGCAAGGCATGCAGTCCGATGACGAGCATTGAGCAATGGTACTCTCGTAGGTCGACGGCTCCCGAAACCCATACGGTGAAGCGAGCGTTGCACAAACCGTTTGCTGACTGTACGACTGGCACCGTCATTCAACTGGGTGGTAATTTGAGCTTATGTTTGGCTTCACTGGCTACATACAATAGGCCTGAGTCATCTCTCAGCACGCACTGTCAAGGCTAATTGTCCTTTGCAGTTTGCCCCATTACTAGCATTTTTATTTATTTTTTTTGTCCACCATCCATGTACTCTTGGTATGCTCTTGACACTGTTGACCTTGAAAATACTAGCTGTCTGACGATGTCGGAAATTGAATGGCTCATGCAGCGTGCAGCTGCGATTTGTCTACGATCGAAAGCGTCTAAATCAGGCAATTTACCATACTGGCAATTCCAACAACTAATTCAGAACAACCACAGTACACGCTATGTATGAAGTTACCACAGTGCCCTAACTTACGCATAAATGACGCGCGGCTCTACACAATTTGCATAGCCCTTGCTGTCCCTAATTTAGTGGCCCTTCAGTGTATAGCTTGTTCAAATTTTCAATCGTCAATAAAATACTTTTCATTCATCCTCTGAAGTTCAAATACATTTTTTAAACTTGTAGTGGATGACACTTGATGTTAATACAGTTTTTTCAAATATTAATTCATTAATTCAACTTAATAAATGAAAAAAAAGTTATCTTTGTTGACTTAAATAGTAATTGACTTAAAAACATTTTTTTTTGTTATTACTTGTTTCGTTATGAATATGCTTTAGTTCCCTTTCCTGAATTCAAAATTTGTTATTCATGTAAAGTTCTACATGACAATATATATAAATATATATTTTGCACAATGTTTTTCGGCAGCTTGCATTAATCTGAAAATTGTTCAAGAAATACATCCGTCGAAGTTTGGTTTTCAATTCAAAACGGCATTTTGCTACAATTATTATTTGAGCTATAGCATGTACAAAACGAGATGCCCTTGGAAATTCATTCAAAAACTTACAGCACCTCTCAAGGAAAATCTGCATGTTTTTGATGACTGGGACATTTCCTACAAGTATTTTATCCAAGGCTGTTTCAAACTTTTAAGTTGGAATTTGTTATAAGCAGTGACTTGACTTAAAAAATATAGGAAACCTATCACTTTTTGTTAAAATTAGAAAAAATTATTCTGCATTTTCATTCCAATAAAAAAAAAATTTTAACTCTATGCAGCGTTCAGAATCGTCTAACAGTACCAAAATGTTGAAACTGAATTTTACACTATCTTCAAATATGATGATGTAATAGGATGTGAAGAAATTTTAAGAATGATTAAAACAAAAAAAAAATTTTTTTTCTTTGTCTTCATCCATTTGCAGAAATGATCCTTATTTTTACTTCTGCTGTAATTTAAAACGTAGTACACGTAAAAAGAAATGACAGCTTTGCAATTGGAATTATTTACGGGAAAAGTTAGAGTTTTTACAACTCTTCAAAGATATTTTTAAACAATAAAAAATCTGTCCACAATCATGCTGAATAATATCAATCCATAACATTAGTAAAATAGAGATCACCATACCTCAGAGGAAACGGTGAGTTAGCGAATATTAACGTCGTACTGTTCAACTACAGGAGGGCTTTTGGCGACGGACCACGTAATTTTGAACCATGGTCAAGTGACGTGGACGACACCTGAGCTGGCACCCCCTCTCCTAACTACCACACCACACCAACGGGAGGACGTTTCAGCTCTTGACAGATTTAACGTGCATCGCTTCCTACACGGCGGGTCTTTAGTGGTACTGGGCTCGAACTCATGACATGCCTGCTATGTTCCGATATCTTGACCACTGGGGTACCGCAGCCCCCTCAGAGGAAAGGAGGGGCCGAAACAATGCATGGGCAGTGTAACGTCACTTCTCCGAACATCAAGAGCGGTCGGCATCTTTGTTGGACCCGACACCCACACGTGCATCTTGCAGCAGCAGCGCAACCCCTTTTTGACCCCCGAGGAATCGAGCACCGTCGACCGGAAGATGAGGGGAGAGATGCTTTGAACTTACACGGGAGCGGTGGCCAACGAATCCTCCTCTCACAAAATATTGGACTCTAACAATCTATAACTAAGTTTAATAACTTTAATGTATCATTTAGTAAATAATATTCAATAGTTGTGACGTAAATAAATTCCATATTTAAATTAACCAAGAATACGCTACCGTTATTCTTTCAAACGTTACAGCAGAGTGTATGAGTGAATATTTACGTCACACTCGAGGGCTTTTGTGGACGGATCTCGTAATTTTGAACCATGGTCAAGTGACGAGGACGACACCTGAGCGACTTCGTTATATAGAGGTCCGACTGTATTTGAAACTAGTAGTAATGTAATTTCCACGCGCCTGTAGGAGTACGAGAAAAATTCCAGAACAAAATGCCGAAAATGCTTCGCTACAAATGTTTCCAAAAAACAGCTACTGGAATATTCATATTGTAATTTAACAAAGAAAATAGATCCAAAAGGAAACTCGTTTATAAATTGAGACGATAAATGTTAAGGTAACCCGACTACGTTCGGAACCGTGATTTTGCTAAAGCGTGTAAATGGATAATATTTATTATATTTAGTGTCCCTTAAATTAGAAAACGTATATAAAATTGTTTTAAGAATATTATTATAATAAAAATTATTTAAGTACAATATCTTGACAAAAAATGAATATTGAATGACCCATTTTCAAAATGTTTTCCTTTCATGAAAAATGCTTATATTATAATAATATTTTGCTTGTATATAGCTCAGACCTCTGTACAGAGGCTGAACTAGAATTTGTGAAATATATAACTTAGAAGTAGATTTATCCATATTTTTCTACAACAGAGGGAGAAATTTTAAGAAAAAAAAACACCGATAATTATTTCAATTCGTAGCAACTGTGAAAATAATGTGAATTTTTCAAAACTCCTAGTTTAGACTGGAGAAGTCTTTATTGTATATGAGCAAAACATTATTATTATAGAAACATTTTTTATAAAAGGAGAACGTTTTGAAAAAAGGTCATTCTAACTTAATTTTTTGCCAAAATATTGTATTTAAATAAAAAAAATTTGTCATTATGTCCTTAAAGAAATTTTATACATGTATTCTAATCTAAATGACACTAAATATGAAAATTGTCCATTTATGCGCTTTTTTAAAATCACGGTTCCGAACGTAGTCGGTTACATTAATTGAAACCATTAACTTTAATAAAAACAACAACACATGCACCATCATATTATAAAAGTGATCAAAAGTTGACAAACGGCACCTCAATATTTGAACCTGTAACACTAACATAGTTAGTCCTTTGTAGGCCCTGTATCAAAATTCCTTAGGGGCCTTTTTCTGAAAAATAAATAAAAGTGATCATGTGAATAAAATGGATTAGAAAGCGTCAAAATATTACATGTGTTGGAGCCCTTGTACAGAGTGTTTTTTTCCAGGTATAGAAGTTTAAGTTGGCATTACTTTCCAATATGGCGACCGATTTAACAGCTGTCAAGTGATTTATTCTCAGTTTGGTTTGGCAATTCATCAAAACGATAATCAAGCAACGCGTAGATTCGTCGAATGGGCCCAAAACGAGATGGCCGTTGTTCCCGATTTTCATAAGCGAATTTTGTTTAGCGATGAAGCGCACTTCTGGTTAAATGGCTACGTTAACAAACAAAACTACCGCATTTGGAGTGAAGCTAATCCACAAGTGTATGTCGAAACACCGTTACATCCAGAAAAACTGACTGTTTGGTGCGCTTTATGGGCTGGTGGAATCCTTCTTCAAAAACGATGAAGGCCACAACGTTACAGTCAATGGTGATCGGTATAGTGCCATGATTACTAACATGAAGACAACATTCGCCGTGTTATTGCCGATATACGGCCACAAATGTTGGAAAAAGTCATCGAAAATTGGACGTCCAGATTGGACTACATCCGAGCCAGCCGTGGCAGTCCTATGCCAGAAATCATATTTAAAATGTAATGCCACAAGATTATCTTTCGAATAAAAAAAATTCATGTCAATCGAATAATACATCGTTGTTTTATTGCAATTTAAAGTTCTATACCTCTCAAAAAAACACCCTTTAGTTTGGGGGCCCCTTAACATTGTTACAGCGGCAGCTACGTCCCAGACCTATAAGTATGTTTACCATCTTCATCAATATTAATGTCTCTAACTCCAAGGGCACTCATATCGCGTCTTGGGAGCCACTTGTAAAGAGCCATCTGATAAATAGCAACTGATTTGAATTTTTTCGATTTAGCCCCCATGTTTACAGATCTTTAAAAATCGAGATTCGAAGTCAGGACCTGCAAGGTACAAAAAGTGTGACTGTCAATACAAGACCGGTGGAAAATATTTACTTTAAATCACAAAATTTATCATGTCATCAAAAATTTAGGAGCGTTATCATAAACTTATACAAAATATAAAATATTTAGATAGCTACTTCCCCTTTACTATACGTTATGCAAGCATTTGGAGGTATGTTATTTGCTAAAAAATAATTTATTTTTTGTTTTTTTTCCATTGAAGCAAACTGAATGAAGTTGAAGAAATAAAAATATATTTATCAAGATTTTTATTTTTTTAGATCCGTAATAAAAAAAAGTAGAAGCGTCTACGAGGTAGGATGAGTACCATGACAATTGCTCATACAACATTCATTTTTCCCCTCATTAAAAAAAAATCTATATATATATATAAATAGATGTTTGTATATATATGTGACCTCGCTTCACTCAAACAACATTCAACCGATCACTATGAAAATTGACATGTATATGTAATTTTTTTTTTTTGTGAAGAAGGTTTTTGTGCCATCCTCTTTGTTGCAGCTCCCAACCAGGTGGCGCTACAACATATCAACTTCTGTACCATTCAATCAATCGCCAAGTTGCCAACATGGTCTCCAAAAATGATGCCAACTTGGCTCTATCGCCAACATTTCGCTATGTTTCCATTGAATTGCCATTATAATGTAAGAAACAGCTTTGTTTGCGAATATTACAATTTTAACATAAAATAAATACAACAGAAAATAATATTAAAGTTTTACAAATTATGTACACTATTTTGAGCATTCCTTACACAAAATTTGTAACAATATGTTACTTTTGCCGAGCAGAGATCAGCTTAGGAAGGTGTTTTTAAAAATCGACCCACAAGAGAGTTACGAGGCGTTATAAATAAAAAAAAATCCTTTTTTTATCAGCTGTTAGATCTACAGACTTAAAATTTAACAAATATGTTATTATTGGTTCAGCTAAGATTTACAAAAAGCTTTTTTTTTTTTGTTTTAATGTGCAATTCTCTTAAAATTTACTCATTAAAAACTTCTTTATCCTTCAATTTGTATTGTTTAATTTTTCGATTCAACCGTGCGAAGAACGGGTACACCAGCTAGTGTCAAATAAAATGCACACATACACAATGCATATGTATATTTTAATTTACTTAATAATATTATCTAACAAAATAAAGCTTTTTATGACCCAGTAAAACACTATATCATGCTAAAAGGCATTTTATATCTGATGAAAATGTAAAATTTTGATAACTTATATTTTCTTTATAAGACATTATTTCTAAATAAAATTTTTAAATATATTTCATTTCTTTCTAGTATATAAGATAATTCATTTAGCTAAGGGAGAGAGAGAGAAATACCAGCCATATTTTATGCAATAAATCAGTTTAGATTATTTCGTTATAACAACGGGGAAACCAGCATAAGTATGGTGTGCCCACTTTGTTTTTTTTTTATCAATATTATTAAATTTGAGAAACGAACCTCTTCTAATTTTCTCAATTAAGAATTTTTTAATTCCTTCTAAATTATCAGTTTTATATATCTGATACACTAGCATTATTTACGTGATAATTTTTGACACTTGTATAAATTTCTCTGTTTGACTGAGTGGACGCGGTAGCTTAGTGGTCAAAGTAACGGTCTCCTACCGGCATGTCATGAGTTCGAGCCTAGTACTGCTGAAGGCCTGCCGTTAAATATGTCGAGGCTCAAACGTCCTCCCGTCGGTGTGGTGTGGGAGTTATAAGATAGGGGGTCTATAGCTCAGGTGTCATCCTCGTTATTTGACAAGGGTTCAAAATTACGAGGTTCATCGCCAAAATTCTTTGTGTAGATGAATAGTGCGACTTTTTAATATTCATTCTCTCTCTCTCTGTACAAACATACAGGGCAACTTTTTTAAAATTAAAATTAGAGTTACTAAAGAATACTGCGTGCATAACCTGTGACTGCCAAGCCCACCCCTTCTAACCCGACACATCCACTTTCAACTTAATTGCAAGTTTCATTCAGCTTACATCCCGAAACTGTCACCGTGATTTTGGGATTTTTAACTTTGTAAACTTTTAATTATGGAGAAAAACAATAACTTGTGAGGATTTATTATTATGGTTGTTCTATAGCAGTGATTCTCAGCCTTTCTTTTATTGCGGTACACTTTTAACAATTTCAAAAATTGGAGGCACACTAACAATAAAATAAGTTTAAAAGAATTTTACTTATCTAAAGGGTGTTTTTTAGAGGTATAGAACTTTAAATTGCAATAAAACAACGATGTATTATTCGATTGACATGAATTTTTTTTATTCGAAAGATAATCTTGTGGCATTACATTTTAAATAGGATTTCTGGCGTAGGACTGCCACGGCTGGCTCGGATGTAGTCCAATCTGGACGTCCAATTTTCGATGACTTTTTCCAACATTTGTGGCCGTATATCGGCAATAACACGGCGAATGTTGTCTTCCAAATGGTCAAGCGTTTGTGGCTTATCCGCACAGACCAATGACTTTACATAGCCCCACAGAAAATAGTCTAGCGGTGTTAAATCACAAGATCTTGGAGGCCAATTCACAGGTCCAAAACGTGAAATTAGGCGGTCACCAAACGTGTCTTTCAATAAATCGATTGTGGCACGAGCTGTGTGACATGTTGCGCCGTCTTGTTGGAACCACAGCTCCTGGACATCAGGATTGTTCAATTCAGGAATGAAAAAGTTAGTAATCATGGCTCTATACCGATCACCATTGACTGTAACGTTGTGGCCTTCATCGTTTTTGAAGAAGGATTCCACCAACCCATAAAGCGCACCAAACAGTCGGCTTTTCTGGATGTAACAGTGTTTCTCGACATACACTTGTGGATTAGCTTCACTCCAAATGCGGCAGTTTTGTTTGTTGAGGTAGCCATTCAACCAGAAGTGCGCTTCATCGCTAAACAAAATTCGCTTATGAAAATCGACCATTATTTTCGAAATAAAATTGCACAATTTGAAAGCGTTGTTTAGGCGTGAGTCTATTCATGATGAATTGTCAAACCAAACTGAGAATAAATCACTTGACAGCTGTTAAAGAGGTCGCCATCTTGGAAAGTAATGCCAACTTAAACTTCTATACCTGGAAAAAAAACACTCTGTATAATACACTATGTAAAATTCTTAAGGGGTCCGGCACATCCATAGGAGCCCATGTTAAAGTTTGCGTAAGTTGATGTTCCTTTTTCTCAAAAACTTTTTACAGTAGGTTATGAGTACTATTAATAACACTTTAACGGAGGAATTTACTTTTTTGTACAAAATCAAATTAATTATGAACTTATTAAAAATTGTCCATTTTTTTCGATAAAATTTGGTTTAAAAAAGTCGTATCTAAAAAAATATGCTAGATATATCTAATTTCTATGTTAAAATGTGTAAGAATTCTAAAAGTCTGCTCACTGAAAATTTGAGGATTATATGAAAAGTAGTTTTTGAGAAAAAGGTACCGTAAAATCCGGCGTATAACGCGCACTTTGAACGCAAAAAATAAGATCGAAACTTCAGGGTGCGCGTTATACGCCGGGTATAAAAACGATAGCTTTAAAAATAACAGGAAAGATGTGAGCATGAAAAAAAAAGATTTACTTCTACATGTATCGAAACACTGTTTATTTAAAACAAACGACTTGCCTTTGAACAAAAAAGATTTATGGTGATAATTATTGCACGATGATTCAAATATACTAAAAATGAAATAAATTTACATCCATTTCAGAAGGTGAAAGTATTGAAAATCTTTATTTTGCTGACTCCGTTATTATATTTTTATTTCTCCAGATGGTTCTACAGTTCTAAGGCATTAAATCCACATCATATGATATTTTTTTCTTTCAACAGGATGAAAGACTACTTATCTGAACTTAAAAATATAGACATAAACTATTTCTCTGAGAAATAGAACTAAATACACGACTCCCAACGAAGTTTTCGTTGAAAGAGTAATACCATATAAAGAGTGTTTTTTTCCAAGTATAGAAGTTTAAGTTGGCATTACTTTCCAAGATGGCGACCGATTTAATAGCTGTCAAGTGATTTATTCTCAATTTGGTTTGGCAATTCATCAAAACAATCATCAAGCAAGGCGTAGATTCGTCGAATGGGCCCAAAACGAGATTGCCGTTGTTCCCGATTTACATAAGCGAATTTTGTTTAGCGATGAAGCGCACTTCCGGTTGAATGGCTACGTCAACAAACAAAACTGCCGCATTTGGAGTGAAGCTAATCCACAAGTTATGTCGAAACACCGTTACATCCAGAAAAACTGACTGTTTGGTGCGCTTTATGGGCTGGTGGAATCCTTCTTCAAAAACGATGAAGGCCACAACGTTACAGTCAATGGTGATCGGTATAGAGCCATGATTACTAACTTTTTCATTCCTGAATTGAACAATCATGATGTCCAGGAGCTGTGGTTCCAACAAGACGGCGCAACATGTCACACAGCTCGTGCCACAATCGATTTATTGAAAGACACGTTTGGTGACCGCCTAATTTCACGTTTTGGACCTGTGAATTGGCCTCCAAGATCTTGTGATTTAACACCGCTAGACTATTTTCTGTGGGGCTATGTAAAGTCATTGGTCTATGCGGATAAGCCACAAACGCTTGACCATTTGGAAGACAACATTCGCCGTGTTATTGCCGATATACGGCCACAAATGTTGGAAAAGTCATCGAAAATTGGACGTACAGATTGGACTACATCCGAGCCAGCCGTGGCAGTCCTATGCCAGAAATCATTTAAAATGTAATGACACAAGATTATCTTTCGAATAAAACAAAATTCCTGTCAATCGAATAATACATCGTTGTTTTATTGCAATTTAAAGTTCTATACCTCTAAAAAACACCCTTTACAAGCTCATCTGCCTTCATTCATCCATCAACACCTGTTACTACAAGTTGCAGTTCTAGAAGAATACTATTTTTTCCAAAGTCTGGGATGATACCTCGAAAAAAAAAAGGCTAAACATAAAGGCAATGCATGCAAATATTTCAGATTTCTTCGTAAGAAAGGGGTGCGCATTAAACGATGAACATACCTAAAAATTAAAAAAATTCAACTTGAAAGTATAGGTGCGCGTTATACGCCGGATTTTACGGAACATAAAATGAAACATATTACATTTTGAGAAAACTGGCTTTAACGTGAAAATTTGTAATTGTTTTAGCACACACATTTACCTTTTTTAATACTTTCCAGAAGCATATGAAGCATTTTTTTTTACTCTCTGCTTGCACAAGACTTATTTTTTTCTTTTCATTATTTTTAGCAAGTGTGCCTTTTTTTAGATCTCAAGATACTTCCGTTGGGCTGCACGAATCGTACTTGTATCTAATTTTTTGAAGCATGACACAAATTTATAACTTGGTTCAACATCACAATGTTGTAAGATAATTAATTTTGCTACATGACTCATATTGAACTGTGCAATAGCCATATTTACCCCTAGTTTTAGAGTTTTTAATTCCACAAATGTAGATCGTGGAATCACTGACAATATGGTGTTATTAACCGACTCATTTGGGATCTGTATCTTTCCATGTAAACATTTTCTTAATAACATAGAATCACCTAGATCAGGGGTGCCCAACCCAAATCGGCTGGCGGGCCAAGTAAAAATTTACTAAACTGAGAATAAAACAAATTATTTAAAATATTTTATTATCGTACAACATTCAAAATATTTTATTACCTTACAATTAATGTGACACTTGTTTTTGTATTTTACTTGAGATTTTTTTTAATAACAACGGATAATTTAGTTGACGCGCATCGAAGTTGATTGGTCATGTTTTCCTCGAGCAACCTCCTGCGATACTTTGTTTTTACCAGGCTTAATTTGGAAAAAATGACTCGCAGCGATAAGTAGTTCCAAATGCTGATATAATGCGCACAGCCAATCGTTTTAAATTTGGAAATTTATCTTCGAGGATATATTTTTGATAATATTCAATCTTATTCCTTTCGCACAGGCCTTTTAGCTCTCGATACTTAAGTGTAATTCTATTAACTCCATTTGTAAATTTGGAGGTGCGGATTACATTAAATGGAGCTAAAAATATTGCAACATTTCCTCAAACTTTTGTATGTAGGAGAATCTGGTGTTGAATTCTTCAAATAATTTTCCGATTTCCGTAGAATATTTGAAGAGGTTTTTATGGTCACTTTATAGTCATTTAACAAAGGGGAAATGAATCAAATTGTTTGAGCGCAATTGATTTTCATAAAGATGCAGCTTTGCTACAAAAGCTTTTATATTTTGATAACAATCGGTTATTAACATATTTTCAACTTGTAACTTCTGGTTCAGCTCATTCAGTTTCATTGTTATATCTGTTAGAAAACATTAACCTAGAAGCCATTGCTCATCGGAAAGTTCACTTGTATTATGACCATTATTGTTCATGAAAGTTTTAATTTCTTTCCCTTAATTTCCAAAATCGTAATAAGCAGTTACCTCGACATGACCACCGAATTTTGGTGTAATAAATGATATCACCGTATTCAGATTCCAGTTCCTCAAGATATTCTTGAAATTGACGATGCTTCAATGGATTGTTTCTAATTGAATTAATTATCTTGACAACAACTTTCATCACATGTGACGTATTTAACACTTGTGCACATATATTCTTGAGGTGCAAAAAACAATGACAAATTAACATTTCAAAATCATCTGAACTGTTTCCTAAAGCTTTTGCGTGATCGAAAATTAATGAATCAGCACCAACATTTTTTCCAACCAGGGGCTCCATCTGTTGCAATGCCTACAAGATTTTTTTTCAAATCTATCTGACGACTTTGCGCACAATTTATGACAGCATTCTTAATATCTCTTCCGGTGGTAATTCCTTTCAAACTCACAAGTTCGAGTAGTTCTTCAGTAATAGTCATTTGACTATCGATACCTCTGATAAAAATAGCAAGTTGAGCAGTATCATTTATATCTGACGTTTCATCCAAAGCCAGTGAAAAATATACGAAGCTAGTTGTAATTGTGTTTAGTGATGCACAAATCTCACGTGAAATGTTTTCTATTCTTCTTTCTACAGTTTGACGTGACAGACTCATCTGAGTAAAGAGATCCAGTTTTTCTGGACAGATTTCTTCAACTACGGCAATTAGAGTCTTTGATATAGTTACCGTCTGTAAAAGGCTTCATATTTTTAGCAATGATGTGGGATACTCAAAAGCTACCACTGACAATACCATTTGATTGGGCAGTTTGCTTATGAAATATGTATTGTTGATATGTCAAATTGTTCTTCAAAGACTGTAACTTAGCTTTCCGTTCGCCAACAGTAAGTTTCTCCATGTTTTTGTTCATATTGTCTTTTAAGGTTGTATGATTTTAAAATTGAAATTGAATGACGACAAATCAAACACACAACATTGTCTTTTACATGAATAAAAAAGTAAAAATTTTCCCATTCACTTTGAAACTGTCTATTTTCATCTTCAAGTTTCCTTTTTAATTTTTCTTTCAGCCATGATGAATAAATATATAATAGAAATTTATTCAATAATTATTCATATGATCAAAAAACAAAAGTTTATCTTTTACTGGATCATAATCACAACAAAGTTGAAAGTCGACCGATTGCACTTCTTGGTGGAAGAATATCTTCTTATCTACAGTAGATTTATGCTGTCATCTGAGGTTACGTAGTATAACAACTATGTGCGTAACATCTTCACATTTTATACTTGTGTTACAGAATGTCTGCATAAAATTGATTTAGATTTTCAAAATTTTTATTTCAAATGCAAAAAGACAATTAAGCAAAGAAGAACAAACAGCATTGTAATTATTACATTGTTCGACAAAAAAAGTTTTTTTTTCTGCCCGATAGCCAAATGTTAAGTTTCTTATTGTATGATATTAATTATTGAACCTTGATTAAAATCTAATATCTAATCTAATATATATTATAAATGTGAAAGTTTGTGAGGATCTTTGTGGGTCTTTCACGCAAAAACAACTGAATGGATTTTAATGAAACTTTACAGTAATATAGCTTATACATCAGAATAACACATCGGTTATAATTTATAGCATAGGCTATAATTTATAAAAATTTGTAAAAAGTGTCCAAAATATAACGATATTTGTCAAGTAAGTAGGAAAAAATTCTGGCATCTCCAAGAAAATCTGGCTTGCGATGCAAAAAAAGCCCACGTCAGCATATATCTATCTTTTGTTTGTGAAAAACTCTTTTTGTTTTGGCTACGCAAGGGGTTCGCTTTAATTAATTCCTGTGATCAGAATAATGCCTATTTTTTATTTCAAATTTAAACTAAGTTTTGAAGGGAGAAGTTGTTCTAAATCTCTCTTTATTTTAATGTTTTTTTTATGATTTTATTATGCACATTTGGTAGTAAGAAATTGATCTTTTTTCAAAATATATGCTTTTATCGGTTCTGGTACTTAAAGTAAATAAACTTTCTCTTTCATACTGCATCATTTGGACAAATTTTAAAAAATTTATTTATGGTTAGTAGTTAATTATAACGCTATAATTTTAATTGAATAGGCAGATATTGCGTTTGTAAGTTAAAAAATAATTTTAACTACTGTACTGTATTTTTGGAGTGTGTGAATATTAATGTCACACTGTTTAGTTACAAGAGGGCTTTTGGCAACAGATCACGTAAATTTGAACCATGGTCAAGTGACGTGGACGACACCTGAACTGCCCCCTTCTCCTAACTACCACACCACACCAACTTAGAAGGAATATCCTACCAATACTTAGCAGGAATATTCTTTGAAATCCACTCTTCCAAGATATATGGCAGCACGGGTTCTACGATGAGTATTTTAGCGGGGAAGCCGAATAGTTTTGTAGCAGATATTGCGTTTTCAGCTGACGGCGTTTTCAGCGGATTGCAAAGATTATTATTTTTGTCCCGAAAAAATAGTTTATGTCAAAATTTAAGTGTCTTATGTTTTTGTATGTTAGTGAAGACCTTGGAAAATGATTTCACTACTTATTTTAAGTGAACGGTGTATATATTTAATTTTACAGTTGAATATCTTTAATTAATTTATTAGCTCTAACGGATTAAATGTTCCAAAGTGGAGTATTTTGTTTATGTATATCCCTTAATTTTCAATGTAGTGATCCAAAAAAAAAATATTGCATGAAAAAAACTGCAGTAAATCATAATGCGGTAGTTAAAGCATTAACGTGCATCGTGCCCCTACACGGCGGGTCTTACAAAGCTCTAATAAAGCTCGAGTTACGAAAGTAGCTAGGCATTTGCCAACTTGACTCTATCGTTAACATTTCGCTCTGTTTTTCATTGAATCGCCATTATAATTTATGATACGGCGTTGCTTGCGAATATTACAATTTTAAAATAAAATAAATACAACAGAAAGTAATATTAATGTATTACACTTTCAGATATAAATTATTTACACTACTTTAAGCGTTTATTACGCAAAACTTTTAACAATGTGTTACTTTTGCTGAGCAGAGATCAGCTTAGGGAGGTATTTTGAAAAATCGACCCTCAAGAGTGTTACGAGGAGAATTATAAATAAAAAAAAATCCTTTTTATCAGCTATTAGATCTACATACTTAAAATTTAACAAAGGTGTTTTTTTCTTTTTTTGTTTAGCTGAGATATGCAAAAAGCTTTTTTTGTTTAATTTGCAATTCACGTAAAATTTACTCATTAAAAACTTCTTTTTCCTTCAATCTGTTCACCCGTGCGAAGAACGATATATCATAAAATGAAAAAATTACATAATTTCAGAAGGTTAAAATATTAACATCCTTATTACATTTTTACTAGCTGGTTTTACAGTTTGGAGCCAACTCATTAAATCCATCATCGGATTCTTTCATTGCCAAATAAAACAAGAAAAAGACTACTAATCTGAACTTAAAAATATAGACATAAACTATTTCTCTGACAAATAGAACTAAATACACTACTCACTCTCAACGAAGTTCTCGTTGAAAAAGAGGAATAACATACCCAAACTCATCTGCTTTCCTTCATCCATCAACACCTGTTATTGCAATTGTTTGGAAGTCAAATGAAGGAAAAAAATTACCCCGAAAAAAACTGCACGGGGAGAAGTGGGGGTGGGTCAAAACAGGATATTTTCGATTCAACCATCTGTAGTCCAAATGTCTAAAATAATATAGACAGAAACTTCAATTGGGCCGCAAAAAGTCTCCAAATGCGCCGCGGGTTGGGCATGCCTGCCCTAGATCTCTAAAAATTGTCTTTATGTAATTCATTATGGTATATAGCACTTATGAATGTGTTTATGATCATAGAGCCTTTCATTACGTTCAGCTTCTGTCTTTTGAAACCGGCACCAGGCATTTACAATCGCAGGACATAGTCCATGCTGAGGGCTCTCGTTTGAAGACAGAAGGGGAAAATAAACAGCCTAAACAGCAGTTTTCATGCCGTGTAGATTATTGGTATTATTTCTAATAGCCGTACTATAATAGCTTTGAATTTTTGATATTAAAATGTCGTTGAGTCGGTTACGACACGACCACTTAGGCTTTTTCATAACTTAACTTTTTTTTCCTATGTTTCGCTTTTTGAGATCCAAAAGACGCGTACCCATACACTTTTGGACAAGCTCAATACACTGTAATTTTTCCACACTTGAACATCGTATGGATTCGGGATCATCAGAAACCTATGCAAGGAGAAACACAGGTGCTCCTAGCAGAGCTCATTTGATGCGCGTCAAGGAGTAGCTTCATTTAAAAAATAAATATAAGTACTTTTAATTATCATATTTTCTCATATTATATATCATTTTAAACAGAAACATTCAAACATTTTAAAAAGTGCAAATCGATAATTTTTTGAAAATTCAAGTGCCGTCCCCCGTTTTAATGGTAACAATTTTCAATGTTAAATAAAATAATATGTGTGACAAAGACACCAAAATCTTTATTGAGTAATTAATTACAAATTAATTATCAGAATACATTTAATCCGAAATTTGAGCTGGATTGTTTTTGATAATTTCTTTCATATTTGGGCGTAAAAATGATAATGCCACACTCATTTTGTCATCTACATTCAAAGGAGTCTCGATCTCTTTTTTTCATTTTTATATTTGTCAATACTGAAAATCCAAATTTATACAAATAAAATGTAGAGAATTGTAATAATATTTTTAAAACCTTTTGGGCTATTATGAGATAATCTCCCCTAATTTTAATCCAAAATGAATTAATTGACTCTCCCGAAAGTTTTGAAATTAAATCTCGATTATTACAGAGCGAAATTATAGTTTTTTTATATCCATCTATCCACGAAATGATAAGTTAAATATATACCACGAATACCCTTAGTTTATTTCTATAAAACGGCCGAATTATTCGGTTCTGGCTTTTGTTTTTTCTTCTCAAAGAATAACTAATAATTTTCAAAAAAAAAAACTGGCGGCACTGGGGTTGAGAATCACTGTTCTTTAGTTTAAATGCGAAGGTGAAACACCTCTCCCAGTGTAGTTTGTTCCTTAGTGGGTATCGAAACATTTTGTTCAGAATTTTAAAACCTAGTTATGTCGAAAATATGTTCTCTGGTATATAGATGAAGAAAAAATATAATTAATTTTTATGTAAAATACTGCCCCAAAGGGAATGGTTGGTATTTGAAGTTTGGTATTTGAGCCTTTTTTAATGGTTGAAAGTCAAAGTAATTTTTGTTAAAGAGAAAAAAAACAGATCTTTTAATAGGACACATTCTAAATACTTACAATAGAAAAAAAACACCAGGTACATTTAATAGCTTCTTTGGTGTCAAATTTTTGAAAAATCTTACTGTCGAAATGACAGTGAGCGATGAAGTGGAAGACCGAAGAATGCTTGGATCAGATTGATTCGACTGTGTGCAGAGAGAAATGGGTTTTGGAAATGTAACAATGGACATTGAACTATTCACTGCCCAGTACTCACTTTATCAATTCATCATTACTTTTGATTATTTATATTGTAAGGAAATAATTTCATTTTGAGTCTAAAATCTCATTCAACTAAAATTAAGTATTTTTCCATTTTTACGAAGATTCAACCCTTTTGAAGCAATATTAAATTCTAAAATTGTTTTTACTTATTTTTCTCTTAACCTCTTGGCTACCAAACGACGCTTTGTAATCTCCTACGAAATCTCAGATTTCTGGGTATACTGATCTTGACGTTACGACGCACATTTCATTTTTCCTTTTGAAGCTGACTAAGGAGCATTTTCGTTCGCGCTTCGTTTCGCTTTCTTCAGTTTGTACAACTATTTTTGTCGTTATTTTTACTTTTTCTTGCCAATATAGCTACGTTGTTGGATTTAAACGAAAGTGATACTGAATGTTTGCCGGAAACCGAGGAATACGACAGTAATTCTGATGCGGATTTATTTATTTGTAAAGATATGGAACAAAATGACAATATACTTATGTATCGCATGTGGAAAAGTTTTTGTTCCAAAGAACATTTCGAGCAATTTCACTAAAATTTGGAAATTTAATTCTAATTTTCCTACTTTTTTCAAATTTTTGTAACCCAGACATTTTGTAACTTCTGTAATTTCATACAAACCCAGTCAAAGACAATCTACCCTATAAAGTTTCCTGTGCTGGATACTGGTTGAACACCTAAATAAGCCATGTATCCACATGAGGTTACAATGGGATTTTGCTCTATACGTAGCAAATATCCACTAATGGTTACATGGCACTCAAGGGGTTAATCTCCAAATCATAGAACAACTTTTTGCTTAAGATAGGTTCCGATTAATTATATTTTCCCTTTCATATAACCAGAGGAGTAACGGAGAATATTAGCTCCCCCCCCTGCAAAATCAGGTTTGGGGGCCCAGGCCAGATCTTGCAATGGGTACATATTTGGCGTCAACTAGGCATTGGGCCTCATTAAATCCTGCCCCCTGCGATCAGGGGTTGTGGGGGTGTACGGTACACAACTGCATATAACCGCGACCCACCCTATTATACAGTAACAGCATTTGAAAATGCACGACTCAGCACATTGTTTAAGGTATCTGACTACGTTCGGAACCGTGATTTTAAAAAAGCGCATAAATGGATAATTTTCATGATATTTAGTGTCACTTAGATTAGAATGCATGTATAAAATTGTTTTAAGGTCGTTTTGACAAAAAACAATTATTTGAATACAATATTTCGGCAAAAAATTAACTTAGAATAACCTTTTTTCAAAATCTTCTCCTTCTGTGAAAAATGCTTCTATTATAATAATACTTTCCCTGTAAATAGCTCAGACCTCTGCATAGAGGCTCAACTATGATTTTTGAAAAATTCACATTATTTTCAGAGTTACAACCCATTGAAATAATTATCGGCGTTTTTTTTCTTAAAATTTCTCCCCTCTGTTGTAAAATATGGATAAACCCACTTCTAAGATATATATTTCAAAAATTCTAGTCGAGCTTCTGTACAGAGGTCTGAGCTATATACAGGCAAAAATTTACTATAATAGAAGCATTTTTCACAAAAGGAGAATATTTTGAAAATGGGTCATTCTATGTTCATTTTTTGTCAAAATATTGTACTTAAATAATTTTTTATTGTAATACTGTTCTTAAAACAATTTTATATACATTTTTTAACTAAGTGACACTAAATATCATAAATATTATCCATTTATGCGCTTTTGAAAAATCACGGTTCCGAACGTAGTCGGATACCTTAAATCTCCGTGCAGGGATATTAATATCGTAATCTATTAAATGTTAAAGGAAAGACATAATAGAGATATGTGCATACGATACAGAGCACTATTTAGTTTACAATTAAATTACATGATTTATGTTATTATTTCATCCATACATTTAAGCTTGTTTCGATTTTAGAGGAGATTTAGTGTACTTCGGGGATATTGTTGGTTATCTTGGATAAGAGAAATTATTTGTACAATCTTTCAACCTATTTCTTCCATGCAATTTATTGCAGTTGCATAAGACAAATATCTTCAGGAAATCAGAAAATCATATACCTTCAGACATTCACGAAATTAAATATCTTCAGACATTATACTATTGAGAAGCAGAACATCGGGTTTTTTAGTAAGTTATTCATGAAATTCAGATAAAAAGTCTTATTTAACATTTTTATGACCAATCAAAGGTGCTGCGCAAACATGACATAAATTACAAATTGAAAGCAAGGTAAGTAATAAAAAAATAAGGAAGTCATTCCTTGCTGGCAAGATTTTAATCAAATACCGATTGACAATCAATACAGAAACAATAAAAAAATTAATATACTACGTTGATCCAGCTGTCTTCATGCTAACATTTAATGCAGACTCTTTATTGGATTTTATGTTATTATTTAATAAAAGTGATTAAAACTGTTATTATTTATTTAGTTGTATTTTAACCAACCTATAGATACTAAAAATATTTTTTGGAAAGGAATTCTATCTTTTTTCTCTTGTCACATTTTTAAAATTTAAGAGCATATGTTCTTAAATTGGGATAGTACTATGGAAATTTCTGAAATTGCATATTTTGACAAACTTTTTTCAATTTCTCATAAACGAGTAAGTTCTGCTCGTTTTAATAATATTTCCTTTTCAGTTTTTTCGGTAAAGTACAAAGTTTAAAGTGTCAGAACAATTTTACTATGAAATTATTTTATTTTTGTAAAAATGGCAAAAAGTATGAATACACAAAAATAATAACAACTTATTGTCCTTCTTTTTGTTACTCACTGGATAACTTTTGAAAGACTTACATTAGATCCTGCATTCTTATATAAAACTAAAACTAAAGAATGCCTACATTCTGTATACCTTAAATTTTAAATTTGCATCGTATTTATGGTATCCGACTACGTTCGGAACCGTGATTTTGCAAAAGCGCATACATGGAAAATTTTCATGATATTTAGTGTCACTTAGATTAGAATATATGCATAAAATGGTTTTATGGACATTTTGACAAAAAAAATTTATTTAAATATAATATTTTGGCAAAAAATTAACTTAGAATAATCTTTTTTCCAAATGTTCTCCTTTTGTGAAAAATGGTTCTATTATAGTAATTATATTTCGCCTTTACATAGTTCATACCTCTCTACAGAGGCTCAACTAGGATTTTTGAAAAATTACATTATTTTGAGAGTTACCACCAATTGAAATAATTATTCGCGTTTTTTTCTTAAAATTGCTCCCCTCTGTTGTCGTAAAATATGAATAAACCCACTTCTAAGTTATATATTTCAAAAATTCTAATTGAGTCTCTGAACAGAGAGAGAGAGAGAGAGGTCTGAGCTATATACAGGTAAAATATTATTCAAATAGAAGCATTTTTCACAAAAGGAAAACATTTGGAAAAAAGATTATTCTAAGTTAATTTTTTGCCAAAATATTGAATTTAAATAATTTTTTGTCAAAATGTCCTTAAAACAATTTTATGTATATATTCTAATCTAAGTGACACTAAATATCATGAAAATTATTCATTTATGCGCTTTTGAAAATCACGGTTCCGAACGTAGTCCGATACCTTAAATATTTTAAAATTTTAAACAAATTTAACTTAAAATCACAGGAATTTTTTAACTTATAAAAATAAAATCTATCGATCCTATGTATAGTATTGCGATTTTCAGAATAAAGCCGTACAAGAATAATATACATATTAAATATATCATAATTCCCAAGCCTTTTTTGGGGGAAACTAACTAAGAATCTAAGAAAATAAAATTTAAAGATTAAATTTTAGTTTTCTTTTCGATTAAAATACTTTTCTCGCATAAAATGTGCCCTTACGTACCCCATACAAATGTACCATATGTTGTACCTTCTTTTTCCATAAAGTGTTCATACGTAAATTTTTTCTCATTCTCAGAGTTTTACGAATCTGTTTTGTGGAAGATTTAAGATTTATATATAATTTCTGTTATCTTTATTCCGTATTGACAGCCCTAAAAGCATAAATGACAGAAAAATATCTTAGTTTAAAAGCCAAACGTTTCAAAATATCCAGGCGATTAGCTATTCCGTCCTTAAATACCACTGTTGCGTCATTTCATCCCAATACCATTGCTATTTTGGAAAAAATATCCTGATATATTTTTAACATTTCCAACCTGTAATATTGCGATGTTCTTTTTAGTTTTGAGTCTTTCTACCCAAATATTTTTTAATAGTTTGGATAAGATAATTCTGTGACTAAAAATTAAACTGTATTCATAACGCGTGCTCGTGACAAGCATAATAATGATACCAGGAGGGGTGAAAGAATAAAATACCAAAATTAAGACTCTTTGCTTATGGGATATATATCTTTAAAAATTTCCAATAGAGCTTAGATTTTTTTGTGATCTTAATAAAGGTATTTTAATCATTCTGTACAAAAAAAAATTTTTATGTTAAAAATTTTTTTTTTTTTTAATTTAAGTTGGGCATAATTTTTGAGATCTCAAAATACATGCCTATGTTTAGGTACCATTTTTTAAAAACCTGTCTCTTAAATATGTAAAACAGTTTTTGTAAATATATAAAACAATACGTGAAACATTATGAACCTATTTTTTAGTAAAATATTAAGATAGTTTCTTTAAGAAAATTATACAACTTTGTAATTTTGAAAATTTCTATTTTTTCCCCCTTTTTTCACACATAAAACTATTTTTTAAAAAACTGTGTACTACTTCGACTAAAAAGAATAGGTTCACTATATGCACAAGTATCCTGTATAGAAGTATAAAAAATTTGGAACCATATAGTGCAATAGTTGTTTTTTTTAAAGTGTACGTATAAAAATAAAAAATATTTTGCTTCGGAGGAAAAGTAAGAAAAATTAACATCTGTATAAACGTTTGTTTACATTTTTGTCAATTACTGTCAAATCCGGCGTATAACGGGCATTTTTAACACAGTAAGTAAGATCGAAATTTACGAGTGCGTGTTATACACCGGATATAAAAATGAAAGCTTTAAGAATAAAAAAAGATGAGCGTAAAAGGAAATTAAGACTTCTACAAAGATCGAAATACGGTTTATTTAAGGCAATCGGTTAATCGCGATGATCGCGATTAACCGGTGGACCACCAAGACATTTTGGGATGATCGCTTTCACTAAGATCTAATAATCATTCCATCATACGAAGGGGTCTAGAAATACCATATTTATTCGAATTTAAGCCACCATCGATTCTAAGCCGCGCCTCAAATTCTCAGCAGGATTTTGTGAAAATTAAAAAATATTCTGAAATGTTTAATCGATATCCAAAATAAATTTAAAAGGAAAAAAGTGAAAAATTAGTTAGTTTATCAGTATTATAAATACATGCATAAAAAAAAAGCTGCGTAATTCCTCTAAATGCGCCATCCAAAAGATTTTTTCCCTTCAAATATAACCCGTAATTCAGTAGCATTAATCTTTCGAAAAAAGTGCAACTTATATATATACACTGCGCTGGACAATTGCTAAGGACGGATCACAAATTGCTAAGTAGCATAACATTAAGCGAGACATGAGGCCTAGTAGGATACAATATAGTTGCCACACTGTTCAGACATTGGAATAAAGAATATTTATTGTTCTGGGAAGTACAAAAGCTGTGAAACATATGAAAGGAAAAAAATGTTCATTTGATCTGCGTACGGAGAAATGGAACAATGTATTTAAAAGTCAGCAGGCTCCTTAAAGAAAGGTATCAGTACGGGATATGTCCACCGTGGAGTGTGATGCAACATACCACACGTCGTACCATACTTTGCACAACATTATCCAGCAGCTGTTGAGGCAATTTATCCCATTCCTCTGTGAGTGCACGGATGAGGGTGTTCTTGTTTGTCGGAGGGCAGTTTCGACCAGCAACTTGCCTCCCCAAAGCATCCCACACATTTTCAATGGGGTTTAGATCTAGAGAACGCGCTGGCCATACGAGACGTTGAATACCCTCGCTGTCTAGACAATCCTGAACAGCGAGTGTTCGATGACATGTTGCGTTGTCGTCCATAAAAACAAATTTATCACCGACAGCACCACGGAAAAGACGAACATGAGGAAGTAGAACTTCATCAATGTATCGTTGGCAGTCATAGTCCCATTCGCAACCACATGTAGGCGCGTGCGGCCATTGATTATGATGCCGGCCCACACCATGATACTGCATGTCGGATATCGGCCCTTTTCCTGGATATTTTCTGGACGATAAGCAGTACCACTCTCGCGCCAGATCAGTTGGCGTCTACAATCCGATGACAGACTGAACCTACTCTCATCTGAGAATAGTACGCATGCCCAGTCCTGTTCAGTCCAATTGTGATGCTCACGACACCATTGCAAACGGGCAGTACGGTGCTGTCTGGTCAATGGGACACACACAACAGGTCTGCGTGCGTATAGTCCTCCTCCCCTCAAACGTCTGGCAACAGTTTTTCGGGAGATCTGCTTTCCTGAGGCAGCAAGAAACTGATTTGCCACCTGCTGAGATGTGGTGCGCATGTTCCTTTTTGGTGATAGGACGATATATCTGTCTTCTGCAGGCGTCGTACTTCTAACACGACCTCCCCGTGCCGTCTACTACACATTCCAGTAGTTTTAAATGACTTCCACAGCCGTGAAACAACGCTGTGAGCGATGTCGAACTCCCTGGCAACATCTGTTATTTTTCGCCCTTCTTCGATCTTTCCAATAATTCGGCCACGCATAAAATCATCTATGTGATGTCGGGAAGACATGCCAAAAATTTTAAGTTCGTCTATTAAATCTTTCCTGTAAAACTTTGACTTGAAACAACAACTGTCCGCACGCGTCAAAACCTTTAAAGCTCTTATGAACGCTATCACGTGATGAACAGACGTGGGAAAAAAAATTTGCATATATACTCCTACTTCTTCTTACTAATATCCCGCACTTATTCTAATTGTCCACATCTTGCTTCCTTTCATTTTGTGGTTGCAATGGGTGATAGTGTTATCCGTCCTTAGCAGTTGTCCAGCAGTGTAGATATAGATTCGAGTAAATACGGCTCTTAGAAAAAAACGGGGGGAATTCGTATCATGAGAGAAAATTTCGTTGAATAGAAAATGCTCCTTACTTATTTGGAGGTTACTTTAAGAAGCAAATCGTAAAATGTTCTCGATTCCAGGAAAAAGTTCGCTAAGTAGAGAAATTCGGAAAATACAGGTTTGCAAAATGGAGATCCCACTGTATTGTATACTTTCTTTTAGCTCACTGCACCTACGCCCCTGTGTGGACCGCAACACTGAAAAAATTAGAAGTAGCCCGTACCCGCGAAAAGTCTGCCCATCCCTGTTTTAGAGCGTAGCATTTTTTATCAAACTTCCCATTTTTAACCGATTTTATTCTTTTTTTTCTGGTATAAAATGTGTTCCACATTTTTTTATCCTACACGGTAATGTTAAAAGGGCTTTGCTTTCACGTATTAAAACAAAAATAAGAATATTCACGGAATATTTTGAAATTTTTAAAAACACTATATTGTTAACAGAGGTACGAGTTATAATATTGCAAATTTCCATGGAATTTGGGTCATTTTTCTGTCTGAAAATGTGCTTCGCATTTAGTTAGAGATCTCGTACTTTTACAGCCTTAAATAAATAGTTTACGAAGTAACATCAGATAGGAAGAAGTAAAGTATAGTTTCATCGTATTATTGAACGAAAATAACGTTATATAAACCTAAGTCCACAAAAAATTAATGGTTCATTCCAAATCTGAACAGAGACTGGAGGTCAAAGAATCAAATCTAGTATCGTCCTTATCATTTGACCGTGATTTAAAATTTCAAAGGTCATCGCCAAGTAGTCCTGATGTTGTTTCGAAACACCATGTCAATAAAACAAATAACCAATCAGCGAAATAAAAACAAATATTAACGATAGATTTGTTTATTTACATTTTTTTAAAGGACATCATTGTTGACATTGGTATTTTTTATTGTCGAAAGCGTAATTGCTGTCGGATTTCGGCGTGATCTGCTTTAAATTGTTCATAGTATTTTACATGAGGTTTTGAAAATATTTTTGAAACATTAATTTCTTTAAAGTCTGGAAATATTAAATCAGCAGTTTTAGTGAATTCGTAGTAAAATACAACAGTTGTAGTAACAAGTAATATAAAAAAAAATTAAGTCAATTGCTACTTAGGTCAGCAAAGAAAATTTTTATTTTAGTTACTTTTTATTAAATAATTACAATTAGTATAAATATGTATATACATATGACAGAATCCCTCTATTAAGTGACAAAATAGAAAAGTGATTCTCCATTTTCCTTTCTATACATGGTGTTCGACTATTATATATTTTTGTTTGTTGCTATTTATTCATTCATAAGTTACATTCTCAGAAATTAGGCCATCCGAGGTAGGTTTCAAGCGCATGACCTTTGGATTAGTCTAACACTATCCATTGCACTACACGGATACAACGAGTGATTTTCCTTTTTATGTATGTGTTGGACTATTATTTTTGTTTATAACTATTTATTCATTAATTAAGTTTAACAAATTAATTAATATTTGAAAAAACAGTATCAACACCAAGTGTCATCCCCCACAAGTTTAAAAAAATGTATCTGAACTTGAATGGATGAATAGAAAGTATTTTATTTACGATTAAAATTTTGAATCATATATATATATATATATATATAGGGAGATTATGAACTAATAGTAGGAATTGAAAAGCAATAAGATAAAACCAAAAGATATATTTCATTAGTAAACGCACAAGAAAGAAAAACATGAAAAGTTTTTGTTACGGCACACAGATTAGGGCTTTCGTTTCTTATTAAAACCAGTTCTAGAAATTTATGATTTAAGACCCTTCCATAGGGACCCGTCTTAAATTACAGAAATTTTTTTACGTACCTTTTTCTTGCATGATGTATCTTATTTCCTCCATTAAAATATGTCGACATACTAAAAAAGTATTCTCACTAAAAATTTGAGATGTATACATCTGCCAGTTTTGAGAAAAAGGTACATAAAAGGAAAAATGTTGCATTTTGAGATAACAGGCTTCAAAGTTAAAATATGTGATTTTTATGCATTTTCTATTCTTAATATTTTCCCCTTGCATATGAAGCATTGTCTTTATTTTCTGCTCCCACAAAAGACACTTATAATATTCTTTTTTCAGAAATTTTAACAATATAGCTTTTTTTTTACTTTTCTTTTTTGTAACAAAAGATGCTGGCGCTCAGCTACAGAAACCCTGCATACATTTATATTTTGAAATCCGACACACAGTTATAACCTTGTTCAATGTCACACACATAGTTTTAAAATCATTATTTTAGATATATAACCCAGTAAAAACACTATTTTCAGTACATAAATTGTGTAATAGCTGTGTTTACTCTCAGTTTTAATAACTTTTCATTCCATAAATGCAGATTTTGGAATCATTGAGGCCATATGGCATTCTTAACTGAACTCATTGGGGTTCTGAGTCTTTCTGAGAAAGCATCATTTTAACAAATTAAGACCCTAAAAATTTGTTTAATTTCACTCATTATTGTATTTGTAATATGCGTATGTTTTATGATCTTGGCGTTTTTCATTTCCATCAGCGTCTGTCTTTCGAAACATTGTGATAACCCCCATGGAGTGATTATCTCTTTGAGTATCAGCGTGAACTAGAGGCGTAGGATTAACGAAAGAACTAGAAGGAAACATTATCTTAATATGTCTTTATTAAGATATTCAACTTAAACCTTTAGAAAATTACATTATAATAATTTATGTGAGAGAATCTACGATGGCAAAACACACCACACACAATATATTTATAATAACGACTTAACCTAACTCGGACCACTATCAATAACTGAATCGCTTACACTCAATTCTATTACAATCACTGATCCTAATATTAAATAATCAATCCTACCTTGTTGTAGTATCAGTAAACGATCACAATAATTTTAGATGAGGTCTTGCGATAACTCGTGTGCAATGGTATGCACCTTGATTAATGGATCTCTATCACGTATAATTACTATTCTACGCCACGTAACGTTATCTAAAACTTCTTCAATCTAGAACCACGAACTGTTTACATTCCTCTAATTGCCATCAATTTCCACAAATTGCAATCGCGCTTACTCTAACTTCCGAAATTTAAAAGCTTCCTAATTTGCATCTTACTTTCACACTTCACTTCTTGGATTTGGTTGGAAAAGAGTTGCCATTAATTCTGGCCTCAAAGAACCCAAAGGACATGTTAGAAAAGACGCGTGAGCCCGTCACAACATAACCCTGGATTTCCAACGGTAGGACACAATCCAAGCTGAGGATATTCATTTAAAGACAAATGAAAATTAACAGCCGAAACAGCAATTTACATACTGTGCAAATAATTAGCATTCTTTCGAATAGCTTGGGATAGATTAGAATTCAAAATATGAATAGCATACACTCATACGACTTATCATCGCTGTTATCTTAGTTATTTAATGTAAACAACAGTGGTTTCTTTGATAAACATATTTTTTTCAGTAATTTTTGTCAACAAAAAAAAATGTTTTTAAAAAAATGAAAGAAGCAATTTAAAATCAATCATGTTTTAGTTTAGATAAGGTGTCGGCAAATTACTTTTAGCTGTGGCGTGCCAAACCAATCTACCAATACGGTTCAGCGTGCCACACAGTAAGACAGGATACACAGTAAGAGTCATATAGGAGTGATATGGGAGTCATATAGAAGTCGGCTAGAAGCTGAGTAAAGTCGTATAATAATATATATAGCAGATTAATAATAAAAGAATAGAATGCACACAGACACAAGAGGAAGACATAAAGCTTGGATGCTGATCGCCGTGTGATATCGGTAAGAAGATTAATTATTAAAGTTTAATTATAGAACGGCCCCTAGCTTCTTAAGGAATCTATTATAGATAAATATTCGGAGGTTAATTTCTCATACAGAGATAGTGAGTAGGGTTTCAGGCGCTATTTTAACTTAGTATTGATAATTACGTAGTATCACTTCTGATTTGATTCCTCTAGTAAGACTTGTGTTGCATTGATTCATATATATTGAGACAATAAATTAGATTTACTATGGAGAGTTCGAGTGGTCAATCATTTATTCCTACAAATCTAGGTCGCGTGGATGAAGAGATGATATCCCAGGGCAGGGTGGTATATTACGGTCAAATGTTTTTTCCGGTCGTATTCTCCGAAAAATTGGAATTTCGGACAATATGCCAACTGACTACATATGTTGACCGTCGTCCGTGTACAAGAATAGAGCTATCCCCGTACACCATCCTTACTCATTCAGTCAAAGGGCGACATTCGGTGGAATCGGCTTGTGTGATTATAAGTCATGTACATTTATTTGTTTCGGGTTACTGTTTGTAAGAGTATTTGACAACGTATTCTACATACTGTCTACTTTTAAAGGTCTTGGGGGCGGCCTACATTTCTGTAAGGGCTCTTAGCCTACTTTTGCCTAGGGGCACAGGATATCAAGAAGTCTTAAGATGTCCCTGGGTAGATATAGCAGAATTTAAAATCCTCATCGGTTTGATTTCTCAATTTCACTTAGAAATAAGTAATCGAATATGTTTATCCTTGAATATTCAATAAAAGTTAAAAATAATATTTCTATTCTAACTGTGGGATTTTATAAATTCCAGGAAAAAAATTATGAATAATTTTAAATTTTGTATGGCTTGACTCTGAAAATGATAAAGGATCTTTTACTTTTATGGCTTAAATATTAACAAAGGAGTTAAGGAATGGCTGAAATATTAAATTAGAAATTAAGGAATGGCTGAAATATTAAATTAGAAATTAAGGAATGGCTCAGATATTAACAAAGATGACGAAACTAAATAAATTTCTTCATAAAATTGCAATAATAAAGTAACAAATTTACTAATCAAAACTTTTTTATAGGTTTTCTGAAAAAAAATTTGAAACATCTTTCAAAATTTAAAACATATATAAAATCTGAAACAATTTTTCATAAAACCAGTCATTTTAAAAAAATTACGACTAACAAATAAAATAGGATACTCACTTTTCAAAATAGTGAGACGATAAACAGATCTTTTGACGAAATACCACACAATTTGTTTCATTTTTATTTTCTTCTTTCAAAATAAATACATTTCTCGTCTTCTCATATATAAAATAGTTTTGACTATTTATCTTTCCGTCATATTTTAAACAAAGCATTAAAAAATGAAAATTAAATTACTCTTTCAAATTCTACCATATCGTATTTTTATATTAGGTAACTCCTGATCTATATTTCAGTTCTAAGGGACTGATACGCAAACACTCGCCTTTGAACAAATACTAACCGAATAAGAACCATTTTCTTTGCGTAAATCAGCTTCTGTTATGGCTTCTTTCCTTGTTGTCTTTTTGAGCAGGTGTTTGAATGAGACAAGAACAAAGAATCGCAATGACAACTGAACTCTGGGGTGAAATCAATTAATATGCCTTGTGAGCTTGGAGAAACAAATTAATTACAGTGAAAATCGTTTAACACGAAACTGATGGGACTGAAATATTTTTTATTGTTTAAGGATATTGCAAAATAAATAAACAAACAATCATATATTTAATAAAATTAAGTTTATTAGAGTACATTTTACTTATATATATGTATGTATATATGTAGGTATTTAATAAAAATCAGTGAAACAAAGATATTCACAAGAACTTAATGAAATTTAATGCAAAACTTTGAAGTTTTTTAAAAAAAAACACATTTTTGTTGAGTTTGGGGAAAATAATTTGATATTTTTCTTTATATTGTCTTTTAGCATCAAATTGCTCCGTTATCTAAAACGTTTGAAGTAAACGAAAGACAAAAAGTAATATAAAGGACAATTGCAACTTATATATAAAATATTTTCTATAAGAAAATAAAATAAAGGCAAAAAGGAAATATAAAACGCCAGGATGTCAAACTAGGAATACTAAAAAAGGTCATATACAAAACGATAGAAAATGAATTATGAGTTATTGTAGGATCAGCCACCGTATCGGGATATTTCTTTTGAAGTATTTTTAGAGCATAAAACAAGCATTAAAAAACAAATGTGCTTAAACGGGATTTCTGCATGAAAAAGAAAACGCCGCTATATAGGAACCAGTGGACATTTGAACGAACTTTGAGAATTGGTGTTTTCTCTATAGAATTACTGTTTTTAAAATTTTTATGGGGGATAAAATTTGTCGATATTCTTTTATATGTTCCTTTAAGAGCCCATAAAATATAAAGTACGACATTATAAATCAAACATTTTTTCACTTTTATAAGAATGCTTTTTTTGTGTGTGTAACCTGTTATTGAAAAAGATATGTAAACCCTATCTATGAACAGAGTGCTCTGATTTTTATGACGTCACAATTATTTATAAATACCAGGATTTCTAATGTATGTCATCGTGTATCATCTATTTCTAATATTCAGCAGAAAGTACTATAATTCATTATTTTTAACATTGATCAGAATTTTTACAAAGGTCTTCCCTGGTTAATTCGCTGGTGCTGAAGAAAATGCAAGCGAAAAACACTTTTTTCAAATATAGAGGAAGGTTAGCTCGCTTAAAATTATATGTATTCCTCTAACGTGCCGCTTTTCCGCATAGGCTCGCTAGGCACGTATCTAGGGCGCAAAAGAATTGGGGACGTAAAAAATTGGAGGGTGAAAAATGAGAAAAAAATTAAAATTACAGCGAATGTACCATTACCTAGAGAATCGTGAGATAAACATTTATACCTTGAAGAGAGTAAAAATTGAAATGAGATCTACTATGGAAAATGAAAAGCTTAACAGTTTGATGTTGTTATGCACTGAAAATGATATTGCAATGGAAACTGATTACAATGAAGTTATTAATTTCTCGAAAAAATCATTCGTTTTTCGAAGAAAATCTTCGTTGTACAAGTACAATAACAGTGACTGAACAAAGAATAAGGATGTCAAAAATTAAAAGATAATAAAGCGATAAGCAATGAAAAAGATGATAATTAACAAGTTGAATACAGTTCATACAATAATGTGTGACGAATCTTTACGGCACTTTTCCACTAATACTCTTAGGCGTCTTTGGGGATTGTAAAGTCGCATATATTTCCAATCAGCTCTGGAAGAAGAAAATGGGATAATCAAATAAATTAAGGTATTTAAGGAGAGCGTTGTAAGTTAGCATTTAGAAGGCGATTGAGCCAAGAACAGTAGTGACGAAGTTAAGAAGATTCAAGTGGATTGCGAGATTAGAGTATTGCTGTTATTATTCAGCGAAGTAGCCTTAGAAAGACTGATCTACCTGGAGAGAACGTCATTACAGCCAGGTGATATATTATAACTTAGTATATCTGACCACAAGAATTAATGTATAATAAAGTTAAATTTTAACGAATGTTAATAATTGAAGTTGCGTGTATTTCTCGGACCTCCTATTCCGGTAAACCCGTTCGATATTGAGAGTAGTAGTGGATTAATATCATATTTTATGATTTAATTTAATAGTAAAGGTCCTTTTGACGTAGACATATATTGTTTAATATTTGTAATTAGAAGGTTTCTAATTGAATTTATTGAATAAATATAATTCGTTATTATACAAATGGCGTCTGGTCATTCTTTGCCTCAATTTAATCTTAGTGTCCAGGGTGGAACCCAGGGGGGTTCTAACAAATGTAAACTCTATACTGTAATTGCAAACGGTTTCATTAATTTACTGTACTAATTTACAAAAGGGTGGGTGGTCCGTGATACCGTAAGGTGAGAAACGAACAAAAGTGACCAAATCATACCACTATTCTTTCCTTACGACTCTCAGTCCATAACACGGTGGGTCCATAGGGGATGGATAATGAAAAGACTACTAAAACAGCAGAAACAAAGAAAGGGAAAAGAGTAAGAAAGTTAAGGGAAAATCCCTCCCGAAACAAAACAGGGAAAGTAAGAACTGAAGGAGGAAGGGGTTGCTCTCTCTGGAAATAGAGGGCGTAGCTATTGAAGTGCCTAGGGCCCCATGGAGGTTAAAAACGGCCCTGGTTTAATCCTGCAGCCTTAGTTCTTAAGGCTAAGAGTTTGCTGTTGTTCTACTGAGGCCTATTTTTGATTTATGGTCTCTTGTTATACCTCTATTTAATGCTTTGATTCTTGAGACTTCCTGCAATTTAAAACTTGAGCAATGGTGTGTGTGTATGTGTGTGTGTGTTGTAAGGGCGCCCCTTTGGGTGACCTTCTCCTTGATTATCAGCGTGAGCTAGAGGTGTAGGAATAAAGGAAGAACTAGAGCCGTCACTTAAATGACTTTAAGTAATTAGATAATAATAATATATGTGAGAGAATCTACGGTGGCTAAATACACAATATATATAATACCGAAATAACGTAACCCGGACCACTATCAATACTAACTCACTTTCCCAGACTATCACAGATCCAAATATTAAATAGTCACTCCTACACCTTTTATGTAGTCTGAAGTAGCGATCACAATAATCCTAGATGGGTTGGGATTTACGGAGTGCAATGGCAACCTTGACTTAAGTGCTCTCTATAACGTATAATTTTCTGTTTGCTGTCACTTAACGTTTTCCAAAACAAACCACTGGGAAAAGAGTAAGATTTGGTTGGAAAAGAGTTGCCATTCATTCTGGCCCCAAAGAACCCAAAGGACATGTTGGACATGACTGCAGTGAGCCCGTCACAGTGTGTGTTAGTATTATTACAGGATTCAAACCTTTTTTATTCCTGAACTTGCTATAAAGGATTTTACAAATTTTTTACTTTTATTAGTGATAAAAAAGAATAGCTACCTTACACGTGCCTTACTGAACGGTTGAAACATTTCCTTAAATCATTCTGATGCAGAACATGTAATTATATTATTTCTGTTGCATCTTCCCTTTTTTTCCTTATATATAAATTTGGAAAAACGTCAATTCTACCTTTTGTTTCTTGGCACTTGAGTATAGAAGATATACAAAACTTTCTCATCTAATGTTAAAATAAATGATATGATCAATATCTCAAGAAGTCTTTTCACTGCCGCAACTACAATTCATAAAATGAGTAAGATCTCATCGTTATATGTGTATATATAAACATATTATTCAAAATTTCTAAAGTCTTTTTTGAAGTACAATTATTATTTAAATTTAGGAAGAAACATTTTAACTATTGTAACTATTGACAATCCTTTTCGAGGCAACAGATTATGTTCCAAAATTTCTGAATATACAAGTGTAGTTTGTCCTGATCTTTTCACGAAAAATTTACATTTTCACAATCAAAAATAAAAAGTATTCGAGATATCGTGACTGAAAAAAATTGTTAAGGATAGTTATTGAAATAAATGTTTCCATTCTGAGAGAGAGAGAGAGAGAAGAGAGAGAGAATAACAAAGTTCAAAATTTGCAGAAAATGTAGCATTATATTAAATGCAAATTATGACTTATCAGGAAAATACAGAAAAATTCTTTTCAAAAGCAGACATATCTGTAAAACGTATCTTTGAATCGATAAAATCCCTTTGTGAAGTATTGAAATGAACAAAATAGAAAAACCGATCACGCAATTCTATGAACACAAATAGGGTTCAGTAGGTGGGCGTAAAATGGCCAACTAAACAGACGCAACGACACAACTATTTCTACCAAAACTGCGATCGACAACAAATAATAAAAGAAGGAAATGCACAATCGGTATGTTAATTTATAAAAAAGATCATAAATATTTATTTGTCTAATTAATAAAGAGTAAAAAGAATATTCAAATGGAAATGCTGTTAAAAAAGATATTGCTGCTCTGTTCGATTATTATTATTATTATTAATGTTTATTAACATCATGCTTCGTGGCAGCACGAGGACTATTGTTCTGTTGGAAACAATATATGTTTTATATTCGGAATAAATGAATTTATTCATAATTAAGGTATCCGATAACGCTCGAAACCGTAATTTTGAAAAAAAGAATAAATGAATATTTTTTTTTATTTAGTGTCAACCGAATTAGAATATACATATCGAAATGTTTTTAAAATATTATTACAATAATTTTTCTTTAAAATGCAAGTTTTTGACAAAAAAAACGAAAAAAAAATAACACAAGGCTTTCTGCAATGCTTTTCTCAAAGCTACTATTGAATTTTCAATTAAAAATGTTTTATTTATAACGGGAATAAGAACTTCTCAACAAATGCAAAATATACAATTAAAATTAAAGCAATTTCAATAATTCTCAATGGTTAGTCAGTTGCTATTTGCGTGTATTCTTTTCGATGCATTTAGATTATAAATTAGTTCCAGAAACCGCATAATACAATGATATTTGTTTATAACAACTGTCCAGTTGTTAGGCGGAATAATTTTTATATTTAAAATGAACCAGTCAATAATTTTTTTTGTTCTTTTAATATACTATTTATCAAAAATAAAAAAATTTCCATTTTTCAATGCTTTTAAGACGCAACATAAAACGAATACACATAATCGATTTTTGAGATAAAATAGCGTCACTGAATGTAAATTACAACTCATATAAACTTCAGAGACTTCTTTCAAAAGCTAAGTAATAAACATCTTGTAAAGCGCTTGTTTTTACTTTTAATGCTGGCTTAGGAAAAAGGGGAAGCCGTACAAACACAGAAACAGTAATGACAAAGTGGTCTTTTTTCTTGGTTGCACATTCGTTTTGCACCCATTTGAAATTAGAAATCAGTGCGCTGTATTTGTATTTCTTATAGGTTAAAATAAACTTTTGAATAAGCATTCTCACTGAATTCTTTTGGAGATTTTTTTTACGATATAATTCTTTTGGTACTTTGACAAAAATACAGTAATACAAGATTAAGAGAATATTTAGATTTTGTCGATTATCTCTAGAACTACCGGACAGATTTTAATAAAATTTGGTATTCATAGAGTAGTGCCTATATATATATATAATGCAAAAACATAATCATTCAACAGTTAAAATATACACGCCTGATAGTGCGTAACACTAATCGAAGACGGAAGGTATGGAACAGCAGTTGCTGAATAGAACAAAAAAATCAGTTAACAGGGGGCATGTTCTTCTCTTTCATAGAAATAGGCTTCATACTATGATTTTATACCAAAAATAAGGGAATTGATGAGTTCCTGTAGCAATTAAGTCCGATGTTCAGCGATGTTTTCACGCCTTGGATGATTCTCGGAGGTGGAGTTGCAAGTTCCAATTGCCCTCCCCAGAACGTCCCAGGCAGGCTCTATACGGATGAGGTCTGAAGATCTAACTGCCCAATCCATTCAGTGAATATCCTCAATTTCCAGAAATTCTTTTACCAGATGAGCTCATGTTCCTATCACTGTCATCTATTAAATTAAATCAGGTCCAACTGCACCCGTGAAAAGACTAACATAGGGTTCCAATACCTCCTCCCTAATACCTCACAGCAGTCACAGTGCCTCTTGCAAAGACATAGCGGTATATGTGGCCATATGCAAAGTAATGACTGCCCAAACCATCAAGCCTCCGTTGTTGTAATGGTCGTTTTCTCAGACTTGGGAGGTCTGGTATCTCAGGTCCCTGCTGTTCTCTCCAATATATTCTCTCCGTACCCCTGATTTTATTTTAATGGATGACAACGCGAGACACATAGAACTCATCTGGTCGATGAATTTCTGGATATTGAGGATATTTGAATAGATTGGCCAGTTAGATCTCCAGACCACATCCGTATAGAGCCTGTAAGGGACGTTCTGGGGAGGGCAATTGGAATTCGCAATTCCCCTCCGAGAATCATCCAAAGCCTGAAAATAGAGCTGCTGAACGAGTGGGCTCAATTGTTCCACAGAAACTCATCAATTCCCTTATTTCTGGTATAAAATCATGGTATGAGGCCTATTTATCTGAAAGAGAAGAACATGCCTCCTGTTAACTGGTTTTTTTGTTCTATTCTGCCATTGCTGTTTCATATCTTCCGTCTTCTATTAACGTTACGCACGATCATGCATGTGCATTTTAACTGGGGATTGATTATGTCTTTGAACTATATTAGCCCTCTTTATATACGTACCAAATTTTATTAAAATCTGTCCAGTAGTTCTAAAGATAATGGACAAAATATAAACATTCTTTGAATGTTGAACAACAGTGTATTTTACAAGTATTTTTTCTATTGAGTGTTTACGTAATTCCCAATGCCAAAATTATTTCAATCTAAATTGGATTCTTGTTTTTAAGGCTGTTTTCGGTTAACGTTAAAGAATAGGACCCGAATTTGGAACTTTTTTTCAGATCTAAAAGAAATGAAAAACTATCCTTTACTATCCTTTAGAGAGCAGCATTTTTTATCATACTTCCCATTTTTAACCGAGTTGATTCATTTTTTCTGGTATAAAATGGGTTTCGTGTTTTTTCTCCTATATCGTAATGTTAAATGGGCTACGCCTTCACGTATTAAAACAAAAAAGAAAATATTCATGGAATATTTTGAAATTTTTAAAAACTCTATATTGTTAACAAAGGTATGAGCTAAGATATTGCAAATTTCTGTGGAAATTGAGGTATTTTTCTGTCTGAAAATGTACTTCGCGTTTAGTTCAAGCTCTCGTACTTTTACCGAAGACAGCCTAAATGATATTTAGTAAAGTTTCCGTAATGTTTATTAGAGGTATGATTTAAAAAATTTTTTACAAAATTATACTTAAATGTAAGGAAATGCCAACTATATATATAATTTTGTTAGTAGTTGTTCAAATAAATTATATTTGTGATGAATATTACCGAGCCTTTAAAATTCATTACTCAAATTTTAAATCGAACGAGAATTTCCCAAATCACAATGGGTTGAATTCATGACAGTTACACGATAAATGCAATCAAGTGTTCTCTATTGAATTCAAAGCTATCATTAGTTCTTGTACTTGTTGTTCCACTTGTAAAATTTAGGTAAAATTTCGAATTTTATAATTGGTTGGAATATAATGAAAAAACTTCATAAAAAAGATTTTAAAATTTTTTAAAAAATCTCATTTTATACATGCATTTATAAATCAAGTGTACTTTATTTACTTATGTGACTTATTATTGTTGACAAATATGCACTTTCTAAAAGAAAGTTTCTGTAGGAAGCAAAAGTTGGCAACAGTGAAGCACATGGCTGTAAACATGTGATTGTAGCTATCACGTGACTATGACGTCACATGAATTTAGCCCATTACATATTTGCAAGAGTTCATCAATAATATTAATGTTATTCTATGTATGTAATTGATAATTTACAAAAATAAAAGCATTCGTTTTTATGATTATGGTTTTATAAAATGCCTAAATTTAAAATATTAACTCATTAAAAGAAATTTTCTTACTGTTTTCTTGAGTTTCTGATAAAATTAGAATGATATACTTTTCATGTGTATTAATTTTTAAAGTAATGTTTTACCACCGACATATAAATTATAGTCAAAAGTTTGATTTAATTTAATTTTATAAAACCATAATCATAAAACGAATGCTTATTTTGTAAATTTATCATTACATACTATTGATGTTCAATGAGCTAGGCGTCTGTCGTGATTATAATCATGTTTGGCTCACGTAATAACACTGCTCCTACGAAGCTTTATTTTGGCGTGTTTGACTCGGCAATGTAAGTCACATCATTAATGAATACATAATTTACCAAACTCATATATAAAATAGTTTTCGAAAAGAGTATATAAAATCTTTATATTTTTAATATATTTCTTATGATAAAACAATTCACCCCAATTCTGAAGCGGAAGCTTCAACTTTGAATTGTAAAATTCGCGATTTCATTTAATCGTAACTATCATGATCAACCGTGTATTTGAGGAAGATTTCGTTCATTGGCGGTATCTTTCATTATCTATTCATCACAAACTACCTTCATTTGACAACACAACAAATTTATATAGTTAACTCATACATTTAAGTATAATTTTAATGAAAAAAATTTAAATCTACTCTAATAACATTACGAAGAAGCACTACTAATAATGTTGTTTAGGCTGATATTTCGAATGCGAACGAACTTAAACGCGGTATTTCGGGCAGAAAAATACGTAATTCCCAAATACACAATCTTCAACTCTACCTTTGTTAACAATGTGGAGTTTTTAAAAAATTTCAAAATATTCCATGAATATTTTCTTTTGTTTAATACGTGAAGGCGTAACGAAGCAGAGAGAAAAGCGAGGCTTATTTATACCGGAAAAAAATGAATCAACTCGGTAAAGCAGGAAGTATGATAAAAAATAACAACTCTCTAAGAGATAGTAAATGTTTTTAGATCTGAAAAAAAGTTCCAAGTCTATTAATAAATACTAGCGGCAACACCTCAATAAATATACTTAATAAATCCCTTTGTTGATAACATTCGAGAATGTTTATGATATTGTCCATTATCTTGCTACAGAGAACTACTGGACAGTGCAATAAATTGGTACGTATATAAGAGGGCTAATATAGTTCAAAGACATAATCAATCCCAGTTAAAATGCACACATGCATGATCGTGCATAACGGTAATAGAAGACGGAAGATATACAAAACGCTTAATGGCAAGAATAGAACAAAAAAATCGGTTAACAGGAAGGCGTAATTCTTCTCTTTCCAGATAAATAGTCCTCTTGCTTGATTTTATACCAGAAGTGAGGAATTGATGAGTTTCTGTGGAACAATTGAGCCTCGTTCAGCAAACTCTTTTTCAGGCTTTGGATGATTCTCGGAGGAATTGCGAGTTTCCCAGTGCCTCCCAGGCGTCCCCTTACAGGCTCTATGCGGATGTGGTCTGGAAATTTAACTGGCCAATCTATTCAAATATCCTCAATATCCAAGAGGCTCATCGACCCAGATGGAAGTTCCTATGTAATCTCGCGTTGTCATCCATTAAATAAAATCAGGGGGTACGGAGAGAATATATTGGAGAGAACGGCGGGACTGATACCAGGCCTCAAGTCTGAAAAACGACCATTACAACGGGCTTGATGGTTTGGGCAGTCATTACTTTGCATATGGCCACATATACCGCTGTCTTTGCAGAGGCACTGTGACTGCACTGTGAGGTATTAGGGAGGAAACTATTAGACCCTATGTTAGTCTTTTCACGGGTGCAGTTGGACCTGATTTAGTAATAGAATTACAGTGATAGGAACATGAGCTCATCTGGTAAAGAATTTCTGGAAATTGAGGATATTCACTGAATAGTTGGGCAGTTAGATCTTCAGACCTCATCCGTATAGAGCACGCAGGACGTTCGGAGGGCAATTGGAACTTACAACTCCACCTCCGAGAATATCAAGGCGATAATATCGCTGAATATCAGACGAGGTAATTCGATGTAAAATCATGGTATCAAACTATTTCTATGAAAAGAAGAACACCTATAACCAGTTTTTGTTCTATTCAGCAACTGCCTGTTCCATAGCTTTCCGTCTTCGATTAGTGTTACGCACTATCAGTGTATATTGTTGGTATGTTTTTGCATTATGTCGCCTTAGGCACTATATGCATACTGGCTAAATCTGTCGTATTCTATTTGATCATCAAATATTCCGCTTGTCTTCGTGTTACTGTATTTTTAAATCAAGTATAACGTCGATGAATGTAATTCGAGTTTGACTACTGACTTCTATAAAAATACTAGTACGGCGCGCTATTTCAATTTCAGAAGGTGCTGCTGCGGCACAACCGCTGTCATTATTGTTTCATTGCGGCTTCCACCGGCAATGAAACGAAAGCGGCGCTACAGATGTTTACCCGCTTTTTGAAAGTCTCTGGTTTATAATAGTGTAATTACATTCGAGCGACATACTATCTCAGATCGTTCGCTCAATGATGGTGCGTGATAATAAGCATTGAGAAAAATGAGGAGAATTTTTGTTTCGCGATGACGAAGAACAAAGAATTATTGACACTGGTTCATTTGAAATTATTCCGCTAACAACGGACGGTTGATATCAATGTATTATCTTGATTTTTTCCTGGAACTGTTATAATCTAAATGCCTCAAAATACACGCAAGAAGTAACCATTGAGAAGTATTGAGAATTGCTGGTATAATTATTCTATTACATTTGTTGAGTCTATTGATATAAATAATTTACATTTTTATTAATTCAATGACAATCTTCGGAAGAAAGAAAACATGAAAGCATGATAATTATTTTACTAGTTTTTTAAGAAAGGTATGCAATAATATTTTAAAAACATTCGTGTAATATCGACCTATTCGGTTGACATAAATAGTATTCATTTGTAGCTTTTTTTCAAGGCCGACAGAACAACGATCTAAGTAGCGCCGCAGCTGTTAATAAACAATAATAATAATAATATAACATATGGCAATAATGATCGACAGGCAACAATATCTTGCAGCTGGCATTTCCATTTAATTATTCTTTTTACTCTTTATTAATTGTTTAAATAAATGTTATGATGCTTTTTATAAATTAACATACCGTGTGCATTCTTTCTTTTACTATGTTCCTAAGATTGCGCGTCTAAACGATTTTACCTATACGAACTATTTGTGTTCATGCGTGCATTGATCATTTTCTATTTTGTTCATTTCAATACTTCACAAAAATTTTATCGATTCAAACACGAATATGTTAACTTTGAAGGAGTTTTTCTGTATTTTTCCTGATAGTCATAATTTAATTTAATATAATCTTACATTTTCTGCAAATGTGAATTTTATTATTCTCTCTCTTCTCTCTCTCGAAATATTTATTTCAATATCCTTAACAATTTTTTCAGTCTGATATCTCGATACTGTACGATTTGTGAAAATGTAAATTTACAAATTAACGTCGGACTACGCGTATATTCAGGGGCCTGAACATAATCTGTTGCTTCAAAAGGATTGTCAATAGTTACAATGGTAAAATGTTTGCCTACAAATAATAATTATTGCTTCAAAAAGCACGCGAAAGAACGAATATAATGTTTGCTACTATACACTGTGCTAATCGAAGGATGTTACTCGGCGTTGCAACCGATCATATCCCCATTTTAACAGCTCAGATGAAGATACTATGTATCTTCATACTCGAGGTAACCGAAAGACAGAATGAACGTTTTCTGAGTTATATGGAAAGCAGAGGAAGATACGGCGAAATAATACTGGTAAATGTTCCGGGATATTAATATTAGTTATTGACCAGAAGCCCATCAGAAATGATGAAATGTTTCAACCGTTAAGCAGGCGTGTGAGAGCTAACTATTCTTTTTATCATAAAGGGTAAAAATTCGAGGTAAAATGCGCACAGCAGCGAAGTAATCGAAATCTTGATGTTGAAAATAAAGGTTTGAATCATGCTAACGCACGCCGACAAGCTCCACTACGGTCATGTCATGTAGTAACATGTCGCTTTAATTCTTTGAGCCGAATGAATAAATATTTTTCCAACCAATCGACGAAGCGTGAAGAAGAGATGCAAATTAGGCTTTAAATGTCAGGTAAATGAGTGACGGTGAAAGAATGTAAGGAATAATCAGTGGTTAAAGCGTGAAGAAGCGTTGCGAACGACAGGCGAAAAATCCCGCCGTTATAGAAAACGCCGGGTCAGGTGCGTAACTGATGCGCCATAAGCCTTCATCTGGGGGTATTGTGATCGCTACTCAGACTACATAAAGACGGCCAGGGTGAGCTATTTGGCTATTTGGATGTAATGATAATGGAGCTCCCAGCTTAAGGTGAGTTAGTATTGATCAGTGCCGTACTACTCGCAACTCTGTATCTGGTGCCAAAGTCGCTGTGGGTAGCGGATGATACAGTTCTTCACTGACCTACACCTCTAACTCACTGTGTGAGAGAGCGCCTGGCTGCGCGCACATGCACACACCGACTATCGAGGACAGAGGCCAGGAAATTCTCAGAATCAAGGCATAGTGGCACAAGGACCATATGAGATGAGTAGACCTCAGTGGGCCTGACTTGGCAAGCTCTTGGCAAGGCTGGGCTGCGGCAGGGCGTTTTTGCCTCCATGAGACTGGAAACGCCCCTCGCCGCCCTCTGTGAGGCAACACTGGCTCACCTGGTTCTTACTTTCATTTTGTTTGCTTTAACATATTTCCTTTCTGTTTCTGTTTTTAGATCATGAGACCTATCTATAGATGAGAATAAACCAAGGAAGAGCTGGGGTATGTTTGATGCTACCACTGCTGCCGGATACACCTTTAATAGTCAATACGGCGTGTGAAGCCGACAACCCGATATAGGACATTTGTTCCTAGGATTCCACCTGAATTTACGCAAATTAACTTGAGCGAATGACAGCGGCTCATTTATATAATAACAGATTATATTTATTCAGCAAATTCAGTGAACCTCCTGACCAAATATTAAACAATATGTCGATCAAGAAACCTTTGCTGACAAGTGGGAATTACGAGAATATGAAATTAATCAACTGCTACTCTCGTATGTTTGGTTGCTACAGAATGGAGGATCTGCGAAAAACGCGCGACTAGTATCCCGGCGTTGGTTGGTGGCTTTATTGCGTTGACTAACATTGGTCGATATCTGGATTATATTATCTGCCACATTTCGACGACAGATTTGTCTCCAGAGTGATCCAGGGAGTCAATACAGAGCTTTACTTCATTTGAATAACAATATGTCTTGCACGATCGCAGTATTTGCGGCACAAGTGCTGCTAATCTTCACAAATATTTAACTACAACCTTCTCATAATTTATTTGATTATCCCATTTCAGAAAATATGCGACCTGTTTAAGACACTTACAAATGATGGTGGAAAGGGTAGAAAGACCTAGATGCACATTGTGGCATGAACCGTATTCAACTGTTGGTATAAATCTTTGGCACGACCCATAACATTTTTAACATCATATTGCTGTATTCAGTCTTATTATTCTCACTTGTACAACGGAGACGCTCAGAAAACGAATGATATCAACTTCATTAATAATCAGTTTCTACCAATATCAGTGCATAACAACATCAAACTTGTTAAACTTTTCCATGAAGTAGATCTCATTTCAATTTTTACTCTCTTCAGGTATAAATCTCACGATCTCTAGGTGTGGTACATTCGCTGTAATTTTAATTTTTCTCATTTTTATATCTGTGCGACGATATTTTTGCGCCATAGGCCTATATACATATGGTGGCTAACATATCCTCATATTTAATGTTTTCGCTGCATTTTCTTCGGCACTGGCAATTAACCAGAGTAAAGTCTGATCAGCTGTTAAAATAATGAATTATAGTACTTTCTGCTGATAATAGATGATACCGTGACATACATTAAATCCTGTTCGTAATTGTGACGTGGAAACCGCCTCTCGTTCGCCAGATAGAGGATTTACATGAAGCATTAACAGTTACATAAGAATGAAAAATGTTTGATTTATAATATCAATATCTTTTATCAGACTTAAAAGAGACATATAAAAGAATATCATTATTATCTTTATAAAAATTTTTAAAGTAAATCCTTGGACTTTTTCCAATTTAAAAGTTCGTTAAATATTTTTAATTCTATATAGCGAGTTTTCTTTTTCATCCGTTGCTACATTTATTTTTAATGCTGTTTAACCTGTCGCCGAAAATGTTCAACTATTCTACAATAACTCATGAATACTTTCTATCGTTTTAATATATGACCTTTTAATATTCTGCTTTACTAGTTCGATATCCTGGCGTTCTCTTCTTTTGCTATTTATTTCTTATGAAATATTTTATATAAGTTGCGGTGTCTTTTATATTACTTTTTTGTCTTTCTTTACTTCAAACGTTTAGATAACGAACAATTTGATAAAAAGTAATAACATCATTCTATGTTTTTGAAAACAGTTTTTGCATTAAATTTCATTAAGTTCGCAATGATCTCGTTTCACTGATTTTCAATACCACCACGTATATACATCACAACATATGAAATAAAATAATGCGGCTTTCAATTACGTAAATATATGATTGTTTGTTTACGCGTATCGCCAAACAACAAAAAATATTTCAGTCCATCGGTTTCGTCGTTAAGCGATTTTCACTATGTGTAAACTCTGAGCACATATTAATTGGCCCGGTTAATATTGCGATTCTTGATAATGACTCATTACCTGCTCAAAAAAATTAAAGAAAATACGCACCGCGATGCGAAAATGATTCTTATTCGGTGAATGTGATGTTCTTCATCAATCTAGAGACTGAAGATATAGATAAAGTACTAATATAAAAATACGATATGAAGAAGGCATTTAGTACACAAGATTTTTAATGCTTTTGTTTGAAAGATAAATAGTCAAAACTATTTTATATGAAGGAGAAGACAGAAAATGTATTTATTTTGAAAATAAAATGAGAGCAGAGTGACCAATGATATTTCGTCAAGATGTTATCGTCTCTTATTTTGAAAATTGGTAATCTATTTGTTAGTCATATTTTAAAATGACGGTTTTATGGTAACTAATTTACAACTGTATGTTCAAATTTTTGAAGATATTTCAAATTTTTCGAAAACCTATAGCATTTTGATTAATGTTGCTATTATTTTGATTTATGAAATTTTCCCATTTGGTTTCAGTGTCTTTGTTAATTTCTAATTATTTCCGACCATTCATAATTTCTAATTTATATTTTCAGCGTTCATAACTCACTTTGTTAACTATTTAAACCGTAAGCAAAGATCGCACGTCATTTTCGAAGTCACTTCCACTATAAAGCCAAAGGCTATTAAATAATTTTTTCCTGGAGGTAAATCCTGGTCGATAAATATTATTTTACCTTACGTGAATATTCGAGATAAACATATTCGATCAAACCGATGATGCGCCTACCGGGGACGCATCAAGATAACGTAATCACGATATGGGCAAAGTGATGACGCCACGAAAATGAGCATACAGTACCAAATCAGACGGTATGTATGAAGTGCGTTGATCGATATAGCCTGGTAACCCGAGCAAATAGATATTGCGCCTATCACATGAAACAATTCAATGTTGACTGAATGGAGATGGAGTCGTAAGTCTTCCCGACCAACATACACGGGCGACGTCAACATATCGATCGAGCTGGCATATTATCCGATTAATTTTTCGAGTGACGGAAAAAACATTTGACCATACCACTGCCGGATCATCTCTTCATCCACGCGACCTGGAGCTCGAACTCTCCATAGTAAATCTATTTAATGCTCAATAATGAATCAATGCACAAATCTTCAGAAGTCAAGTCGAGAAGTGATACCGGCAGTATCAATACTGAGACCAAAATGGCATACGCGAAACTTCTCGCAATATGTCGAATATTTATCTATAATGGAGCTACCATTCGATAAACTTTAATGATGATCTTCTTGCCACAAATATCACGGCGTCGGCATCAGCGCATATTCTCTTTGTATTGTGATGCATTCTGTTCTTTATTATTAATCTGCTATATATATTGTTATCACGACTTTACTCGCTTCTAGCCGACACTTCTACATGTCACTCATGACAGTAATCCTAATCCACTTTGTGTGGCACCTTCTTCATGTTAATAGATGGTTTTATTACGCCACAGCAAAGTAGTTGCCGACACCTGTAAATAAAGCATGTTGTTTGACACTGCTTCTTTCATTTTAAAAAACATTTTTTTGTTTACAAAAAATTGCTGAAAAACTATTTATCAAAGAAACCATTATTTACGTTGCGCGATGATATCATTAATAGTGTATATAATCATATTTTTAATTCTAATCTGCAACTAATGTCGCACAGTAAATTGCTGTTTCCAGCGATGGCTACTCATTGCAAATAGATATCTCAGCTGAATTGTGTCTACCGTTAATCAGGGTATAATGACGGCTCTCTTTTTGAGTTCTTTGGTGACTCTTCCAACCAAGTAAGAGAATGAATGTCAAGTCAGGAAACTTTAGGCCTAGGAAGTTGATAACGCGATTGCAATTTTGTGGAAATTGATGACATTAGGAGATAAACGGACTAAGATGATTTGGAGAACGAAGGATTTTGAATAACGTAATTATACGTGATGAAGATCCATTAATCAGATTGCTACCATTGCACGTATCAGAATATACAAAATATTGTGATCGTTATGCAACAGGTAAGTGTATTTAATATTAGGATCAGTATTGTAATAAAGTCGAGTGTAACATTGATGAGTGGTCAGTGGAAACCCATTATAATATGTGTGTGTGAGCAATGTTTTGCATGAAATTCTCACATAAGTAATATAATGTAATTTTCGAGTTTGAGACAGATATCTTAATAAAGGCATATTATAATGTTTCCTTTCTATGTTTCTATTCTGATACTCATCCCATGAGAAGGTCTAATGTTTCAGCGATAATGAAAAACGCCGAATCATACCAGCTACGCATATTAAACTCACAATAATGAGGTAATTAAACAAATTTTGAGGTCTTAACTATTTAAGTATTTCTCGAAGGCGAACTATTCGGTAAATACTTTCCTTAATAATATTCAAATCTACCATTTATGGAGATGAAAGGATGACTAAAAACAGTAAAACACAACTCGATTACACAACATCAACGAAATAGTCGTTTTTACTTTGGGTTATAATATAAATAGTGATTGCAAAACTGACGATGAACAGGTTATAACATTGATAAGATTTCAAATATATGATATTATCCCAAGTTCATAACAATATAATATATAATACAAAAAGAAAACATTAAAAATTTCTGAAAAAAAAATATTATAGTAATCTTACTGTGAGACGAAAAAATAAGACAATGCCTAAATAAGGAAAATATTAAAATGAAAATAATAAATGCGTATTCTTTGAGAAACCTGTTATCTCCAGTACAATTTCATTTTATGTACCTTTTTCTCAAGGCATTTTTGGATAACCATGCTCAATTTTTAATTGATACTTTTAAGTAATAATGTTTTGCCTATTTTGTACATCATGCGAAAGGTGCGTACTTCTTGGGTTAGACAGTTTCTGAAGTGTTTAGCGCAAATTTCTAGAACTGGTTTAATAAGAAACAGAAAGCTATCTGTATTAAGCAATAAAAACTTTCATATTATCACTATTATCTAGTTAAATAATCTTTATCTTTTGTTTTATCTTATTAACTTTATTCTACTATTAATATGTATATGTATGTATATATAACAATATTCTATACACCACATATATACTATGTATGTATATGTAGTTCAAAAGAATCAATAAACAAAATACTTTCTGACTATCAACGGGATTCGAATACGGCACAAACGTGAGAGATGACACTGATGTTGATGTTTTCAAGTATTGGTAAACAGGTAATGAATAAATAGTTATAAACAAAAATAATAGTCAACGCCATGCAGCAAAAGGAAAATCGTTATATCGATGTGGTGGATGAATGTTAGACTAATCAGGTCATGCGCAATACACTCGATATTCAGGCGAGGGTATTTAATGAATCATCAAATATCAGCAACAAATAAAATATATAATGGTCGGCATGAAAAATGAAAGAGAATCTTTTTTTATATTTTTGTCATAATATAGAGGATTGTAAATCGTAGCGTCTTTTTAATTTAATAATTATTTAATAAAGTAACTAAAAATAAAAAATTTTATAACACTAACGAACACCGCATATTACTGTTTTTAATGACAATATTACACTGCGAACATCATAAACTGCGATTCCGAACACAAGAAAATAATGTTTCGAAAAAAATATTTTTCAAAATATATAAATACTATGAACAATTTAAAGCTATCACATAATCGTACCCAACAATACACTTTCGATAAAAAATAATAATCAGCACAATAATCGCTCACAAAAATGATAAATAAATCTATCGTTAATATTTATTTTTGGCGCGATTAATTGACTATTATTGACATGGTGTTTTCAGTGGCTATCGTTCGCGGCGTGACATGAAATTTTAAATCGCGATGGAACGATAGACTGATTGCTGACATCCTGTTCAGATTTGAATGAAACAATATA